>QODF01000074.1:2180857-2211379 GCA_024372805.1 Oostethus manadensis
GTATATATATATATATATATATATATATATATATATAGATATGTACAGTACTAACCGAAAATCAAGTAATATCAATATCAAGTAAAAGTTGTTTTATTTTGGCAATTTAACATAATAGATGAAACCAAAAATTTTATTCAGCCATTACACGCAAATTGACATATCTCAAGCAGTTCCTTGTTGTAACTTTTGCTGATTACAATTTTCAGCTACAGTCAACCACAAACCCTGAAAATTTGAACTTTTTCTTCAAGCTGCAAGACCTGATCAGCAAAATCCAAAGAAAAAAAAATTGAAATATATTGATTTGCATATTATTGGATTATATATTATCTCAAATTCACTTTTTAAGTTGAGTTGCAGAAATACAACAACATTTTCAGGATATTCTAATTTAATGGGAAGTACTGTATATAATAAATACTTATTAGTGGATAGCGTATGGCAACAGAATATTTTTTTTTTTCGGAGCTGGGAAGAGAGTTGAAAAAAATGGTGAATATAGCGAGCCGTCGCTGGGCTGATTTTTTTGTTTGAAACGGTGGGCTAAAATTTGTGTACAAGCTGCTAGTTAACGGCAGGCATAGCCGAGGACAGCTATATAGGGATTTCTGCAAAACATCCACATTAGCACTTAATATTCTTTGAGTTGTTGTTTTTTTTTAGCTAGCACAAGGTCTTCCCCGGGGCCTTCTCCCGGCTGGGCATGCCCGAAACACCTCACCAGGGAGGCGCCCGGGAGGCCTTCGGACTAGATGCCCGAGCCACCTCAACTGGCTCCTCTCGATGTGAAGGAGTAGCGTCTCTAGTCTGAGCTCCTCCCGGATGGCCGAGCTCCTCACTCTATCTCTTAGGGTGATTCCAGCCACCCTACGGAGGAAACGCATTTCCGCCGCTTGTATCCGCAATCTCGTTCTTTCGGTCATGACCCATAACTCATGACCATAGGTGAGGGTGGGAACCTGAATCGATCGGTAAACAGAGACCTTTGCCTTCCGGCTCAGCTCTTTCTTTACCACGATGGTCCGGAACAGTGACCGCATTACTGCGGATGCTGCACCGATCCGTCTGTCGATCTCACGCTCCAACCTTCCCTCACTCGTAAACAAGAACCTGAGATACTTGAACTCCTCCACCTGAGGCAAAACCTCACTCCCAACCCAGAGGGTACAGTCCACCCGTTTCCAACTGAGAACCATGGATTTGGAGGTGCTGAGTCTCATCCCAGAAGCTTCACACTCAGCTGCAAACCGCTCCAGTAAACGCTGAAGGTCACAGCCTGATGAGGCCATAAGGACCACATCGTCTGCAAATAGCAGACGTACTCCCGGAGCACCCCCCACAGGACACCACGAGGGACACGGTTGAATGCCCCTTCCAAGTCTACAAAGCACATGTAGACTGGTTGGGCAAACTCCAACATACCCTCCAGTACCCTTGCAAGAATGTAGAGCTAGTCCAGTGTTCCGCGACCGGGACAAAAACCACATTGCAGCTCCTGTAACCGAGGTTCGACTAACGGTCGTACCCTTCTCTCCAGCACCCTGGAGTAGACTTTCCCAAGGAGGCTGAGGAGTGTGATCTCCCTTTAGTTGGAACACACCCTCCACTCACCATTTTTAAAAATGGGGACCACCACCCCGGTCTGCCAGTCCAGAGGTACTGTTCCCAACTTCCATTCAATGTTGTAGAGGTGTGTCAACCAACACAGTCCCCCAACATCCAGAACCTTGAGGAATTCTGGGCAGAACTCCCCGCCCCACGGGTGAAGGCCTGGCCACCAGGCGCTCGCAGGCGAGCGCATCCCGCAGGCCTGGCTCCATGGTGAGGCCCCGGTATCCCACGTCCGGGCGAGGTGTGGTCACTCCTCTTGTTATTCTTCATAGGGGTTTTCTGAATCACTCTTAGTCTGGCCCGTCACCTAGAACCTGTTTGCCTTGGGAGACCCTACCAGGGGCAAAAAGCTCCCAACAACATAGCTCCTAGGATCACTCGGGCACTCAAACCCCTCCACCACAATAAGGTGGTGATTCACGGAGGGGCCGTGTATTTGTTTAGCATTAGTGTATTAATTTAAAGTAAGTTACAGTACGTAAACTTACGTATGATTTCTGCCATCTGTCAAAACTCTGTATGCCTCCTCTGCCATCAAACTTCCCTCGCTCCACCCGAAAGGTATAGGTAGTATTCATAGCAACATTTATTAATATGTGAGTACAATGTTTACACTTTATAAAACTGTTTTCGGGTGGGCTGGAACAAATTACGCAATTGATAGAGTAAATTTTGTCTCATACAAAGTTTCTAAGATACGAAAACCCCTGCAGAACGAATTAATTTTGTACCTAGAGGTTCTACCGTACTTTTTTCTATCAGCTCTTGATATCCGGATTTGCACCAAATGTTGGAGTTTCATGGAAATCTGCAGCTTTTTGCATTCATCTTCTTGCCTTCACATTGAAAAGGTTTTTATGTTTTTATTCTTGTTGGACCTAATAGGAATTACTTCCACCTTCCCTACTTTGAGAAGAAACCATGTGTGTACATCAAGAGCTGGTGGCAGGATCAAAGACGACGATTGTACAATTCCAACATGATGGACAAAATTGCTGATAAGCTGGTCAGTACACAAATGTCAGTATACGACTGCCTATAAAATTAGTTTAGCACCAAAATTATGAATTCATTTGCTATGTGCTACGTTTAATGCAACCCAACGAAACTGACGTTGGACCTATTAGCTCTCTCCATAGCCCAAAATAACAGCCACAGTCCATAGACTAGCCATGAAGCCATGGCACAGTAATAATGATACACATCCTGCACATTTCTTGCCCCGAACCTGCTGAGCAAAGCATCATCTAGCTCGGAAGAGAAAAAACCCTGATGCAATTTTTTGATGGTGTCACACACCTCGGGTTCCTACTAGCTGCTAAACTGTTATATGTTTCTATGTGCAGGAGGAAGGGCTAAATGACGTTCAGGAGATCATTAAGACAGAGAAAGCCTTTCCAGAGCGTCGACTCAGGGGAGTTCTGGAGGAACTGAGCATTGGCTGCAGGCAAGCCTCAAGACGATTAATATTTGTCACCATCCAGCAATGAAATCACTCCTTATAGTATATTATTATGCTTTTCATTTTCCATGTTTTTCTGCTCTTTCCCAGTCGGTTTGTACATTTGGCCAACAAGGACATAAACCAGGCAGGCAGAACCAAACTGGACCGAGAAAGACTCAAGTCCTGCATGAGAGACATGGTGATTAATAATAATGCACGAATGTTTTAGCCTTAACTTCCTTATGGTACTTACTTTAGCACTGTATTAGTGTCTGAAGCAGTTATTGTTGTTCATACAGGACAACATGTGTCAGCAAGCCAAACAGATGAGGATGCAGGTGAAGAAAAACACATTGAAAGACAAACTTAAGCTTGTGCAAAACTTCCTGCAGAGACTGCGCTTTCTTGCTGATGAGGTAACTATTTGAATAAAGGACATTGAGCGTCAGGTACGAAGGATACGAATTGTGCCCTTACAATTTTTATACAGCACAGGCACAGTATTAATTTAAGTATCCCTAAAAATCCTCCACTGAGCCACCACCTTATTGTGGTGAAGGACTTTGCATGTCGCAATGATCCTAGTAGCTGAGTTGTCGGGGACTGTCATGCTCCTGGTAGGTTCACCCATGACAAACAGGTCCTAGGGGAGGGATCAGACAGAGAGTGGCACCCTTTATGATGATTAAAAACATTGGACTTTGTTTTCCCTCGCCCGGACGCGGGTCACTGGTGTCCCACTCTGGAGCCAGGCCTGGAGGTGGGGCACGACGTCGTACATCTGGTGGCCGGGCCTGCACCCATGGGACACAGTCCAAAAGGGTAACGTGGGTCACCCCCTCCCATGAGCTCACCACTCGTAGGAAGGGGCCAAAGGGGTCGGGTGCAAAGAGAGCTGGGTGGCGGCCGGAGGCGGAGGCCTTGGCGGTCAGATCCTCGGCTACAGAAGCTAGTTGTCGGTACGTGGAATGTCACCTCTCTGGCGGGTAAGGAGCCTGAGCTGGTGCGTGAGGTGGGGAAATTCCAGCTAGATATAGTCAGAATCACCTCAACGCACAGCAAGGGCTCTAGAACCAGTCTTCTCGAGAGCGGCTGGACTTCATTCCACTCTGGTGTTGTCGGCAATGAGAGGCGACGGGCAGTGGTAGCAATTCTTGTTGCCCCCCCGACTCCAATGATGTTTTGTGCCTCCGTTGTCGATGCGGCTGATCGGAGTTGTGGTCGTAAGGTGGTCGATGCCTGTCGTGGCGGTAATCCCAGAACACGTTGGTGGACACCAGCTGTGAGGGATGCCGTTGGCTGAAGAAAGAGTCCTATCAGGCCGTTTTGTCGAATCTCGGATTCAGGAGGAGCAGTGAGGTTTTTGTCCTGGTGGTGGAACTGTGGACCAGCTCTATACTCCTGGCAGGGTCCTTGAGGTTGCATAGGAGTTGGCCCAACCAGTCTACATGTGTTTTGTGGACTTGGAGAAGGCATTCGACCGTGTTCCTCGGGGAAGTGTGGGGAGTGCTCCGGGAATATGGGGTATCGGACCACCTAATCCAGGCGGTTCTTTCCCTGTATGACCGATGTCAGAGTTTGGTTTGCATTGCCGGCAATAAGTCGGACCCGTTTCCAGTGAGGGTTGGACTACGCCAGGGCTGAACTTTGTTACCGATTCTGTTCATTTCCTTTCATGGACAGAATTTCTAGGCGCAGCCAGGGCGTTGAGGGGTTTCAGTTTGGTGGCCACAGGATTCGGTCTCTGCTTTTTGCAGATGTCGGGGTCCTGCTGGCTTCATCGAGCAGTGACCTTCAACTCTCACTGGATCAGTTCCCAGCTGAGTGTGAAGCGGCTGGGATGAGAATAAGCACCTACAAATCTGAGTCCACGGTTCTCGCCCGAAAAAGGGTGGAGTGCCATCTCCGGGTTGGGATGAGGTCCTGCCTCAAGTGGAGGAGTTTAAATACCTCAAGGTCTTGTTCACGAGTGAGGGAAGGATGGAACGTGAGATGGACAGGCAGATTGGTGCAGCGTCTGCAGTGATGCGCACTCTGCACCGGTCTGTCGTGGTGAAGAGAGCTGAGCCGAAAGGCAAAGCTCTCAATTTACCGGTCGATCTACGTTCCTACCCTCGCTTATGGTCATGAGCTTTGGGTAGTGACCGAAAGGACTAAATCGCGGGTACAAGCGGCCGAAATGAGTTTTCTCCACAGGGTGGCTGGGCTCTCCCTTAGAGATAGGGTGAGAAGCACTGTCATCCGGGAGTGACTCGGAGTTAAACCGCTGCTCCACCGCTTTGCGAGGAGCCAGATGATGTGGCTCGGGCATCTGGTTAGGATGCCTCGCGGACGCCTCCCTGGGGAGGTGTTCAGGGCACGTCCAACCGGTAGGAGGCCACGGGAAAAACCCAGGACACGCTGGAGAGACTGTCTTTTAGCCTGGCCTGGGAACGCCTTGGCATCCGCCGGGAAGAGCTGGACGAAGTGGCCAGGGAGAGGGACGTCGGGGCTTCCCTGGCTGCTGCCCCCGCGACCCGACCTCGGATAAGCGGAAGAAAATGGATGAATGGATGGATGGATGGATACATTTATTAATTTAACCGGTGGTGTGTCGTCAGGGCCAGCAACGCGTTCTTTGCTGGTCTAAACACTATCAGAAGCATTGACCTACATTTACACCCTAAATTCTATATTTCATTTCTATGCCGCTTATCCTCATTAGGGTCGCGGGTATGGTGGAGCCTATCCCAGCTGACTTTGGGCAGGAGGCAGGGTACACCCTGGACTGATCCCCAGTAAATCGCAGGGCACATATAGACAAACAAAGACATACAACCATTCGCACCTATGGACAATTTAGAGTCGCCAATTAACCTAACATGCATGTTTTTGGCATGTGGGAGATAACCCACACAGGCACGGGGAGAACATGCAAACTCCACACAGAGATGCCCAATGGAGATTCGAACCCAGAACCTCCTGACTGTGAGGCCAACATGCTACCCATTCATCCACCGTGCGGCCCTAAATTCTATATTTGTTTCGTTAAATTGTATTAATTTATTCCCAACAGTCCATTTGATTGCTTGCTTCAACTGCACTGCATCATACGAGAAGTCTGCTATTTTAGCCTAGCGTTTAAATTGCTCATTATTAGCTCATTATGTGATGCTTGTCCAGCCACAACACAGCATCCCTGATGTCTTTGTGTGGATGATGAGCAACAATAAGCGCATTGCATATGCCCGAATTCCCTCAAAAGATATTTTCTACTCTGTCGTGGATGAGGAGACAGGAAAAGACTGCGGTAAAGTCAAAGCTGTTTTTCTCAAGGTAAGGTTACTCTGATGCCCTTTCTCTAATGCTCGTCATTTGTGAGCTTGTGTTAGAAGACAAATAATTGTTTGGCTGTGTTCACAGTTACCTGGTAAAAAAGGCTTCGGCCCTGCTGGTTGGACCGTTCAGGCTAAGCTTGAGCTGTACTTATGGCTTGGCCTCAAGAAGCAAAAGAAAGACTTCCTGAGTGGTTTGCCCAATGGTTTTGAGGAGGTTAAAGTTGCTAAAGTGGGCCCTTCTCTTCACTCTGCACCCCCTGTCAGCCTGGTCTATGACAGTATGTACACACTACTAAGGTTGGGGTTCAGGTGATCATTTTTACAAGAGAACTTTTGAAATGTTGTTCACCCAACAGTGAAGCAGGTCTTCCAGTTGAGAGCGCACATGTACCAGGCCCGAAGTTTGTTTGCAGCCGACAACAGCGGACTTTCTGACCCCTTTGCCAGAGTCTTCTTCTCCACGCATAGCCAGGTCACCGAGGTGAGGAACTGTGTTCATTTCAGTTTCTACTGTAAGTAGTTTCCACACAAACATGACATGGACTGCCTATGCTGCAGATTCTGAGCGAGACCCTTTGCCCCACGTGGGACCAGCTACTGGTTTTTGACGACGTGGAGCTGTTTGGGGAGGCCAGTGAACTGAGAGACGACCCGCCAATCATTGTGATTGAAATTTACGACCAAGACACTGTGGTAGGATTATATGCGATGGCATCTCGCGCAGGGAAAAAAGCCAATGCTTTATGCTCATAGAAGTATTTTGCCTCTTCATTCCTCGTGTTCTGACCTTTTGTACATCTCACTCCTACATTCTGTCTCTCATATAAACTCTGGCCTTACTCACGCATGCACCAATAGAGTGTGAAAGCACTGCATGGCAGACACTGAATTGGAGTTAGCAATGCCATAGTGGGATAATGGCTGATGTAGCAATGCTGGGGTTTAAACCTGAAAATGTGTACTAAAATATGCGTGAAGCACCACAACAACCGTTGCTGTACGCATAATAGAAAGTTCTTTACATTACTGGCGCGGATAGGGTTGCACAAGAAGCTGAATATATATATGCATATTTCCAGTAATTTTCCTTTGGGAAGCTTGGGAAATATTCTAGGTTGATTGCTTTCCATGAGAATGAATGAGAATTATTTGCTTCAATGGTGATATTATAGATAAAAACATGAATGAAATGGAAGAGTTGAATACAGGGGTGAAGGGTTGTGTGTGTGTGTGTGCATGCCCAAATGTCCTGGTTAGTCCCATATTATTCACCAACATTTCTGTTAAATTTCATGGAAAGTGTTCCATTTTCAAAAATTCACCAACTCTACTCACCAGTCTAATTTTGATTTACAGGCTTTCTCCATCCACATTCTGTATGTCTTTAACCAACACTGCCATCCAGCGGTTGCAGTAAAAACAGCACTTCACACAACCACGTCTAACTCCCTTCCTTTGTCCCATGATTGTCCCCACTGCCCATTATTATGATCCTATGTCCAGGGAAAGGCAGAGTTTATAGGTCGAACATTCGCCAAGCCCACTATTAAGATGTGTGATGAGCACTACGGCCCTCCAAGGTTTCCACCACAATTGGAGTACTACCAGATTTACAGAGGGAACTGCACTGCAGGAGAACTGCTGGCTGCTTTTGAGCTGCTTCAGGTAACCTATAAGCATGATAAGGGATAACATGCATCCCTATTTACAACAGTGGACAATATGAATTTCCATTCTCTGTTTTCATTTCCTTTACATTTTTTCCTCAATTAAATCCAATTCTATATTCTGTTCCTGTTGTCGTATAACTCTTTTGCCATTTGTACACAAACTTCTTGGGTGTCCCACCGTTTTATCCTTCCCTTGTGAAACATCCATCCCTTCCGCCCTCTTGCACCCCCTTCCTGGTGCCTCCAGATACCTTTCGATGGCGAGGAGATAAGGCGAGCTCTGATTGCTGTCCATAACTTTGCTGTTCCTCAGATAAAGGTGCTTTTCTATTTTCAAACCATCAACATTTGTTTTCTCTCAACTTTTCTGAGCTTCTGTCTCCTTCACACTTATCTGACCATCCTTATCTAATTAAATCCAGCCAATTCAACTTTAAACAAGAGAAATACAAAATAAAAGTGCAATCTAGGGAAGTTCACTTTGTTCACTTTCCACTTGTCTAATTGTCTTATAAAAATGCAGCATTTATAACAAATTTGATTCAAAATAATCCTACATCAAACTTTGTGTTTTGATTTCAGCCCATTTAGGCAGCAAAAAAAGAAAAATAGCGCTGCCCTTACAGGTTGCTGCCCACAGCTACTAAAGCTAGTCTTATGCAGCATCAAATAAAAACAAATTTCAACCCGCACTAGATTGGTCAAGGAGGAACAGCTGACCTTCCTCCTCTTGAAGGACCGACAGACTCCGAACGAGGACCAATTGTCCCGGTGCCGTTGGGGATCCGGCCTGTCCTGAGTCGCTACCGCATAGAGGTAAGACTTTAACTGCTGGAACATTTTAGATGTTCTTATATCTGTGATATGTTGCTTTTGTGTGCTTCAGGTTTTGTTTTGGGGCCTAAGGGACCTTAAGAGGATTAACCTGGCCCAGGTGGATCGGCCCCGTGTGGACATTGAGTGTGCAGGGAGAGGGGTTCAGTCTGTCCTTATCCAAAATTACAAAAAGAACCCAAATTTCAGCACTTTGGTCAAATGGTTTGAGGTGGTGAGTGGCATTGTCAAACCAAGTTTAATGTTGGTACTTGGTATATTATGTGTACCTGTTTTCTCATCAGGACCTCCCAGAGAATGAGCTTCTCCACCCTCCACTCAACATCAGGGTGGTGGACTGCCGGGCGTTTGGTCGCAACACCCTGGTTGGTTCCCATGCTGTCACATGTCTGAGGCGGTTCATCTACTGCTCTCCAGACAAGTCGTCCAATACCTGGGGCAGTGCAGGTACGATTAATTCACACACACCATGAGAATTTGGTCCATGTGCAATATTACACCATTTCGCCATGTGAAATATTATTGAAAAATGATGTTTCAGATGTTAATATTCTATCCCAACCCCCAACTTAGAGTGTTAAAAAAAAACCTTTTGGGACTTAAACCAGAGCCCTGGGAAACACCTTTGTTGTATTTTAATTAGGGCTGTCAAAGTTAACGTGTTCCTTTAACTGCACTATTTTTGACACGCAACTAACATGCGCACATCCCGTTTGACCCTCGGCCAAAGTCGTAGTTTGACAAAGCAGCGGCCACCATGGTGCTGCAAGCAGAAGCAAATATTGAGCAGAAATGGAGGGAAAAATTTGTTTAGCAAATTTAGTTTTAGGGCGATGGCAGATGGCTCAAGACCAAAGTTATTTGTATCTACTGCCGCTCTGATTGGAATTGTCACTGTCGTTGTTGACTTGTCAGAGGAAGGTGGGACTGAAGCATAGGTGATATTTTTTATTTTTTAATTACCATTTATACAGTGATTCCTCAGCATACCCCGACTAACAAGTGTTTTTTTTTTTATTAGTTTTTTTAGAAGTGAACTGAAAGCTAAAATTTGGGTACGAGCTGCTAGTTAACGGCAGGCATAGCCGAGGTCACATATGTAGGGGGTTCTGTCACTTCAGCGCTAGCATTAGTATTAGCTAGCACTAGCTAGTCATCAACACATCAGTAAAACATACGTACATTACAGTGATCTAATTTATCTCATTTATGATGTAATTTCTAATACTATGAGAAAAGCACAAAATGAATAAAGAACCACCATTCACCGGTCTGCACTACTTTTCCAGATTGGTTGTTAAACAGTGGGACAAATCGCCGGGTGCATTAAACATTCAATAACTCTGGGATTTCTAATTTTGTATTATTTTTTAATAAAATAATGGCTTCCACAATTGATATCCCTTTACATAATATTTTATGCAGTTATTGTAGCGTATCAAATCGTTTACGTCAAAGAGATTTACATCTCTACTTATTAGAGATTTTTTTTTAAACGTATTTCTATCTGTGATTAATTATGAGTTAACTATGGTCAAAATGCAGTTAATTGTGATTAAATAATTGAATCGATTGACAGCCTTAATTCGAATACATTGTTACTTTGAGAGTTTTTTTTAATTAGTTTTATTTTATGAGCACATACCTTTAAAAACAATGCATTTAATGTACAGTATTTCAGTGTAAACTCTGTTTAAAGGCACATTCATTTTTCTCATGATCACCCACAAATTGTTGTTTTTCTCTTCTAATGTGTGAAAATCATGTATAAATCCTGATCACTACCAGTGATTTATGGCTTTGTTAAAGTATACTTAAAAAAAAATCTTTTCCCTCACTAACTTTGCTGATTTCGACACTTGCTTTGGGCTGCTGGGCTTTTTTAAATGTCTTAATCATCTTTCCACTGCGTTTTTTGTTGTCTTTCTCTCTACTTTTCCTGCATGTCACGGACTCTACTCTGCTCTCCTGCTGCCTGCTGTCTCTCCTGTCTGCTGTTGGGCCCTGCTTCATCCAAGCAGCTAAACTAATGAATGGCTACATGGTCCTAAGCAATGCTGGCTCCCAGCCTCGCTTCTCACCCAGTCTTTCCTCGCGCACTTTCTCTCGCTCCACAGGTGACATCCTCGTGAACATGGAACCGGAGCCTGTGGTCCGAAAAATGGACACATTTGTCAAGTTAGAAGCTGTAAGAATTTTTTGTAGTGTAGCATTGCCTCCTAATTTCTATAGGGTGTGTTTGTACTATGTGTATGTTTGCTCTCACTGCTGTACATTACCTTGCATGCATTACTGTGTCATTAATCCCTGTATTTTTTATGTAACATCCCCTGTTGTAGATGTCTGATGCTGTTGTAAAAGTTGACATGGTGAGTTCTTTGTTCCTATAAAAACCTGGCAATGAACATACAGCATTATCTTTTGGTTTTACTGGTACCACAGTACTAAAGTGAAGCACAGAATCACTTCGGAGTTTCAATTGCTTCAACAGATTGAGGAAGAGAGTGGCAAAGAGAAAAAGAAGAAGAAGAAGAAGAAGAAGGGTGGAGTGGAGGAAGAGGAAGAGACAGACGAGAGTGTGTTAGATTGGTGGTCCAAATATTTTGCTTCCATAGAGACGTTAAAAGAGGTTTGTCTGCTTCAGCAGGCTATTGTTGTTCTTACGCGTTAATAAGGTTAGAAAATGTTGTCTCTTCAGACACTCAGAGCTCAGGAAGAAGCTCAGGCCGAAGCGGAGGAGAGAGAAGACCTGGAGATTGCAATAGAGGCGGCAGGTATGGAACTGATCTCAGCATATGTAATTGAATAGACTGGATTTCAAATAGCCACAGATAACACTTTCTTGACTGTTATTTCTCACCCCAAAAATCCCACTTTCTCCGACAAGTAACGAGTAGAACATATTTTGAATAGTATCAAAGCCGTGTTTATGTTCCGTAACAGTACGACAGTCATCAACGGGCACAATTATTAATTATTATTCAGCATTTCTCTGTGTGGCATTTGCATATTCTCCTCTTTCTTGCATGGATACTTCCTTCCACGCCCCAAAAACATGCATGTTAGGTTAATTGGAGACTCTAAATTTTCAATAGGTGAAAATGTGTCGGATAGGTTCTAGATGTCTTGTGACCCTCATGAGGATAACCGTATGCAAGATGGCTTGACAATGAACGTAACAGCAATCTGAGGAACTTGCACTTACATTCTGTTTGTGTGTGCAACCGTCATATGTCATTTTTATCTGTATTGTCATCTAATGTAAGTATGCCATGTTCATAATCATACAATAACCTCACACCACTGCAATGCTCAAAAACCTTTTGACAAATACGAGCAATATTTTTTCCTGGCAAAACTATATCATACTTGCCTATTTACTGTAAGTTGAGGTACCGTACTGTATGTCTAACACGCCTTCTGGTTGTCATGAAATGTCATGGGATTGCGCACAATTTCGCCTCACCTCACAATACCATCCTTCCTCCACCTCCACTCAACCCTCTGATCAGATGTCAAATCTGATGACCTTGTTCGAAAAGGCTGCAGGACAAAGGACAAGTACAAAGACAAAAAAAGCTCCAAGGACAAGAAGAAAGGTCATGCTGGGAATGGAACCGAGAAACCGGCAGTTAAAGCAAAAGTGGATGAGTTATTGGTGAGTACTTAATGTGGATTGTGAAAAATTAGCGACATGTCCATGAGGATGAACAATGACTTGTTTGTACCACCATGTGACAAAAAACATAAGCGGACGCGAAACAGACCTGTAAAGAACATTATGGGCTGTATAATAATAATAATACATTTTATTTGTCTAAGCAACAATTTCTAATTTTAAAATTGTACAGTATTTCTTGATTGGTTTGTCATGTAACGAGTGCAAACTCGCCATGTGTGGACCAGGTGTACAACAAGGAGCTGGAGAACGCATACGGCAACTTTGAAGACTGGCTGCACACTTTTAACCTGTACAGGGGAAAAGCCGGGGATGACGATGAACATGCCCTAGATGATGACAGAATTGTTGGACGATTTAAGGTGGTTTTGTGCCCTTGCTGAAGGTAATTTTCGGATGAAAATGTGATCTTATCGCATAACCCGATGTTCCTCTGAATCAGGGTTCCCTGTGTATGTACAAGCTACCATTGTCAGAGGAGATCTCAAGAGATGCAGGATTTGATCCAAACATGGGCATGTTCCAGAGCATCCCTCATAACGACCCCATCAATGTGCTTGTTCGAGTTTATGTGGTCAGGGTATGTTATCTACTTGCTGACTAAATTGATGACAGTTTTAGGGCTAAAGTTTACTTGGGGTTGTTCTGGACTTCAGGCCACAGATCTGCATCCTGCTGACATCAACGGCAAGGCGGACCCGTATATCGTCATCAAGCTAGGCAAGACAGAGGTTAAGGACAAAGAGAACTACATCTCTAAGCAGCTCAATCCTGTATTTGGCAAGTGAGTCATTCCAGATTAAGGCTGGGCATAAAACAGATTTTTCTTTGTTAGTTGTAGAGAATTTTAAAAATCTGCAAGTAATTGAGACACAAAGTCTATTTTTGACACATGGATAGTGTCCCCTGTCCAAACACTTCTGGAATCTCAGTCACAGCAAAATAAAGATTTTACTTCTGCATTTCACAGCAATTATGGTGCATTCAAGGGCCGCCAAACAAACATAAAGATAAACGTAAAAATGGGCTTTTGTAACTGGTGCATGCATGCTATACATTTTGCCTGTATTATTCATTCATTCATTTTCTATACCACTTACCCTCATTAAGGTCGCAGGTATGCTGGAGCTTATCCCAGCTGACTTTGGGCGGGAGGCAGGGTACACCTTGGACTGGTCGCCAGTCAATCGCAGGGCACATATAGACAAACAAAGACATACAACCATTCACACTCACATTCATACCTATGGATAATTTAGAGTCGTCAATTAACCTAACATGCATGTTTTTGGAATGTGGGAGGAAACCGGAGTACCCGGAGAAAATCCACACACGCACGGGAAGAACATGCAAACTCCACACAGAGATGCCCAACGGAGATTTGAACCCAGAACCTCCTGACTTTGGGGCCAACATGCTACCCATTTATAGACCGTGCGGCCTGCCTGTATTATCACATACAATATTTATGAATTAAAACAGACTTAGGGTGAATGACGTGTTTTTTTAGGTAAACAAGCGTATTCAAGAGTCAAATTACATGTTGAGTACGATAATTTTGTACATGTTGGCGGGTCTGCACTAACACTGAAGCTAACCCCAAGCTGTTAAAGTTAGCAGTTCACTATCACTCTGGATTGTACCTGGGGTTTGTGACCTGTCTAGATTTGGGAACAAAAATGTTGTCTATCAAATGTTTGTCAGTAAATGGTCTCTCACTTGTATGTGCTTTTCCAGCATTAGGGCGCTCAAAGCGTTTTGACACTGTTTCCGCAAATACCTACTGATGACGTAGCATCAGGAGCAACTGGGGGTTCAGTATATTGCCCAAGGATACTTCGACATTATGGTAATGGTAATGGTTTAATGTTATTTGAACTTGTAATGCATGTAAATTACATTGGAAGGAAGACAGAGGATTGAACCCGCAAGACTACTGGGAGACGACTACTCCTACCACTCGAGTCATGCCGCTCCTGGGTTTGAGATTGAATTTGATTGATCTGCTTTCATATTCACGTTTTTTTTGCCTAGTCTTTACGTCTTGAAGCAACCAAAAGACGACTACAGGACAGGTTTTATGCCATCATAGGCTGCTGCAGAAATTGAACCAGGACGACTGGCGTTACAATAATTTCTTCAACTTGGTCTGTTGATGTCAATATAATGAGGTTTAGCTTGGAGCTTCAGTTACTGGTTTATTAAGGAATTTGAGAGAATTATACAGAACATCAAGCTTTTTATCATCGAAAATTGTTTAATCATTACCAGTGGCAGCTGCCGGTAGCTCATTTCAGGAAGGGAAGCTTCGGACTACAAGCATAAGGATACCCTCCGTTGCTGGTCTCTTGATTAGTTCAGAACAACGGAATGAAAAACTTGGAAAATGCTCCGGTGGAGGTTTATACTTCAAAATGGCAGCTTCGCTCATTTGATTTTTTGATTCGGTCATTACTGTCAATCAAAAAGAGATTCCAACTTTAGACAAATCATCCAATCATCATGCAGAAGCCGAGCGTCCGGGCCAGCCCGCTGCCGCATAATCTTCTGGAGCATCCAGTGGGCGGGACAATGACCATCCAGTTTTGCGCAGTGGAACAACCCACTCTACGCTTCCCCATCAAAGGCAGTAGACGCTCAGCATCCGACTGTAAAAAAACGCCGTGGTGCTGTTTGTATGAATGTGAAGGAAGTAGTGTCAGTTACCTGTGATGAGTAGCTGATTCTGTACAAAAAATGAAGGTATTCCAGCCTATATTTAGTCAATGAAATGCACACACAGCAGTACATATTTACATTTTTTGGGGGGAGGGGGTTACTGTTAGAGCGATCGCCACTGATCATTACAGTACTTAATACATCCACCCCCTAATCAGAAATCCCTGTGTCCTTTCCCATCACCCCACACAGGTCATTTGACATTGAAGCAACTTTCCCCATGAAGTCCATGCTGACGGTTTCTGTTTACGACTGGGACCTTGTGGGCACAGACGACCTGATTGGAGAGACAAAGATCGACTTGGAGAATCGCTTCTACAGCAAATACAGAGCCACCTGTGGCATTTCCTCCAGCTACTCCCTGTAAGTGAAACTAATAGGATATCACTCAAGGCAGCTGAACAAATAGAAATCTTCCGTGTTTGTGTTTTTGTTAGTCATGGGTACAATGTATGGCGTGATCCCGTGAAGCCTAGCCAGATCCTAGCAAAGCTGTGTAAAGAAGGCAAGATTGATCCCCCTCAATACAGCCCTGGAGGAAAAGTCAAGGTGGCGAACCGTATCTTCATAGGACCAACGGAGATAGAGGATGAAAATGGTAGGACGGTAATATTTACAAGTTTTCCAGTTAATTTGTTTCAAGTATTTTTTAAAGGTTTTGCTTCCTTCTATGTTCTAAGGTCTGAAGAAGCAAACAGAGGAACACTTAGCTCTGACCGTGCTAAACCACTGGGAGGAGGTCCCACGGGTGGGGTGTCGGCTCGTCCCGGAGCACGTGGAAACAAGACCCTTGCTGAACCCTGAAAAACCAGGCATTGAGCAGGTAAGGAAGAGTGTGTAGTAAGGTTGATTGATATCACAATGTTACTTAGATCAGCGTCTTGCTTCCTTCTCAGACATATTGAAATATGCACGCATCAACATGTGATAATGTAACTTTATTAAGCATGTTTGAAATAAACAAAACCATGTGTGATGTGCAAAGGGTCGTATTGAAATGTGGGTGGACATGTTTCCGATGGACATGCCAGCTCCTGGACCCGCCGTCGACATTTCACCCCGAAAGCCTAAAAGGTAAGCTTGGTCTGTTTTTTAATTTAAAAAATAGCAAAAGACATAGTTTACTAGTGTGGAATAATGGGATTTTACATAATTCCCAATGGCATTGAGGTAATGCACCACAGTTGTTGTTTTATTTATTACACTAATTATACTCTAATCCCATTATTAGCTATGTTTATTTGAAATATGCACTTTATTTCTAAGATAGAAGTAAGCTGAGCTAACACAATTCAAACCTAATTTAGCATCATAACATACAGTGTGTTCTCATGACAACTACTATTACATTGTAATTTGTGTTAAAGTAGTTATTTTCATAACATTTACTAAAAGGCATTTTCATGTAACTAAATATGTTTACAATTCGTACCAACTGTAGTGGATTATTATTATTTTCACAAATCTCATTAATTACCAGTAAGAACTACACACATTTGTGTGAAGGAAAAAGGGACTGGAGTTACTATATAAGGTTGTTTTTTTAACACAGATTTTTGGAAATATTGGAATAATTAAAATAAATAAATAAAATAATGTGAAAATAAGAAAAAATATTTTCATGTGTAAGCGGCATAGAAGAGGGATGAATTTTTCATGTGTATTTTCAAAAATGTCACACAAAAATCATCATCTAAATCTAAACAAACATATAAGTATAATAGTGATACAGCGTTAACATTTTTTGTGCATTTAAGAAAATACAATTACAACAACTGGCAAGGAGTGAGCATATAAAAATGTGAATATTAATACATACAGTATATTTAATCATTTAGTTTTAATTGTAATTTTTTGGTACAAAATCTGTCTAATTATGTAACTAATTTTTTTTTTTAAGTACACCATGCAAATGTTACATTATGAACATAGCTATTTAAATTGTAATGTTGCTTTTTTTTTGAGCTGTAGAATGTATACATATTTTGTAAATATGTTTTTAGTTCTCTATGTATGTACATATGTTCCTTCCTCCTCCCCGTTTACCAGATATGAGCTCAGAGTGATTATTTGGAATACAGATGAAGTAATACTGGAGGACGATGATTACTTCACTGGGGAAAAGTCCAGTGACATATTTGTCAGGGGGTAGGTACAGTGGGCAGCAGCCGACCACGTGATGGCGCGTCCCGTGGTTGTGAGATGTGTGTCGTGTGTAGAGTGCTTTTTGTTTTGTTTGCAGTTAACTACTTTTTTGTTTTGTTTCCATTTGTGGTGTGTGTCCATCTTTTGTGTTTGTGGTCTGTCTCTGCTTGTGTCCAGCTTTGAGCTACGTGTTATTATTTGGAACACTGATGACGTAATTCTAGAGGACGATGCTTTCCTCACAGGCGAGAAGATGTCTGACATCTATGTCAGGGGGTAAAACACACAATTCCATCGCATGGCTTCCTCTCTTTTCCACGTCCCTTTAAACCTTTTCTTTTCTGTGATCCTGTATCCTGTGGACTCTCCGTCCAGCACGGACCATCCTTGTCTCTTCAATCAGCACGCCAATAGACTTAAAAACCAGTCGAGACCAAACCATATCCAGTCCTTTGTTTAACGGATTGTTTGTTTAATCCTTTGTCTGGGATATATTGGCTTTAAATTTTGTAGTCTGTCCTGCTCGTTGCATGAATGTATGTCAACAGAACCTGCATGCTTGAAGTGCATGACCATAGCTTAGAACAGCGGGTGTCAGTTATTATACATACTATATTATTATTTATTAAAAATACTATAGTTATTATACCCCAAAGGGGACAGAAATGTTTTCGTGCTCCCCACCCCATTTGAAATACTCTTGTCAAACTGATATCTATTTATTTGTACTGTACAAACTGAACTTAGTTTGAAATGAGGAAAACGCAACAAAATACAAGACACATGCAAGTGTAGTCAAGAAATGAATTGCAAGTTGACTATGATAAATTTGGACATATTGGCACATTTAGAGTAACAATGAAAGTACTTCCTGCTTCTCAACCCCCCCACCTTGCCGCCAGTTCACCGCGAACCTCCCCCCCCTACCCTATTAATTTTATTGTACGTCACAATTACATTACAATTTGCAACACTTGCTCACAGAATGGTAAGCTTTTGAAATGATAAAAATAATAGAAAAATATATATAAGTCAAACATATTCCAATTAAAAATGATATCGTATTTCTTAAAATTGGCCTCTTAGCTTCACATGTGTAAAACCCAGCAGTTTCCTGTGTTGTGAGTGACAGGAAGAAAAGCTCCTCTCACTTGTTCAGAGAGAAATTGTTTAGTGCCACCTGTTGGTTTGCATGTATGAATCTGTAGACCCCAAATATAAGATGACATGCCCGCCTGATCAAAATGGTCAAAATGGTAATATGTCAAAATAGTAAAGGAAGATCAGCGTTTATGGTGTTTCCATGGTAATCCCGGATCACATGCTTTGTGGACCAGCCAGGACACCTCTCATGTTGTATTTGCGCCAGCGTCTATTAAAACATAAGATCATGTTTATTTCAACACATGTTATGGTTACTGCTGTTCCATTTACTGTTGGCTTAATAAGAAATTCTTGACTCTTGCTCCACCATCTGCAAAATATATTTCCCTTGTCTACCGGATGGAAGCAACCATTTTAAATTTCAGTAGTGACTAAGCAACGTTCCCAACACTTTAAGGTGCATGCATGCCTCAAGGAATCTCTGCCCCCACGGATGATCCTTGAAGTCAGCATGGACTGACCCATGCTCTCACTGGTCTTCAACATAGGTGGTTGAAGGGGCAGCAGGAGGACAGACAGGACACAGACGTCCACTACCACTCCCTGACTGGGGAGGGAAACTTCAACTGGCGCTTCGTCTTCCCCTTTGATTACCTCATGGCGGAGGAAAAGATTGTCATTTCCAAGAAAGAATCTATGTTCTCTTGGGACGAGACCGAATACAAGATTCCCCCTCGCCTCACGCTGCAGGTGTGGGATGCCGACCACTTCTCTGCTGATGACTTCCTAGGTAAAAACCAATTGGATTTGTTCCCGCACAATTATTGGAGTTTTCACATCACGCCACTTTTGATTTGAAACACTTCCAGGTGCGATTGAGCTGGACCTGAACCGGTTCCCTCGAGGGGCAAAGACGTCAAAGCAGTGCTCCATCGACATGATCCGAAATGAGCAGGAACTTCCGACTATTTCCATCTTCAAGCAAAAGAGGGTGAAGGGATGGTGGCCGTTTGTGGCCCGGGACGAGAACGATGAGATGGAGTTGACGGTGAGACAGAAACAGCAAAATAGTGAAATTAATTTTAAAAGATATCTAAAGCATGCAAACCTAGTAGCAGAAGTCATAAGGGCACTGTGATCACTCCTTCTGCCCGTTATCAATGATAATTGGTGCCATGATATAAATAAATAAATAAGACTAAAAAAATTATCCGCACAATCAAAGGCTGTGCAAATAGGCGCACAACATAATCAAGTCAATCAAATGCAATGGCCAGTTATGAATGATAAACACCACTTTGCACAATATAGATAAAACAGAATAGCAAAAAAGTGACAGTTACTGCACATTAGAGCAGTACTCTAGACTCCGGTGTGGTAAGGTTCATGGTTGGTGAGGCACTGATTCTTTTGGAGGGTTTTATGTTGTTGTTGTTAAGACAGGTTGCTCCTTAAGAGGATAACAGGAAAAAAGAAGATAATTTACGGTGTATGAGCTGCACCCACTAAATTTAGAGAAAAAAAATTGTATATACACAGAAGCTGCATTGGACTACAAGCCTTGCGAATTTCACATCAAAAAACGGCATACTGTGGTGCGCATGAGTTGTTGAGGAAGAGGTAAATTTCTATTTAGCACGAACCAATAATGAGCTACAAGGGAACTCACAACAGACTTGTCAACGTATTTGAAATCACTGGAGGTCATTACTGAACATTACAAACTTGTGGCATAAAAGAAAGAACGTTAAAATCATCACACAGCAACTTAACAAACAACAGATAGGTAATAAATAAACAAGACCAGTGCCAATACTAGTGGACAACAGTAAACTATCTCAACTGCTTCCCATCTTGCACTGCTTTGCTCTGCCTTGCCTTGCTGGGAAACAGCTTCCTGCAACAACTAGTTGTCGTCGACTATTCTCCACTACTATCTTGTCTTGTCTTTTATTATTTTATTAATTACCTGCTGTTAACATTGGGTTTTTTTCATAGAAGACACCATGAATCAGACTGTTATGCTGAGTAATGACCTCCTGCGATCTCTCTGCGAATGAGTTGTCGAGCTCATTCTGAGTTCCCTTATACCTCATCATTGGCTCCTCCCTCATCCACACAGATTCATGAGTGGAACAGGATTTAAATGACTAGTAGGTGTTCTAAAGTATACAAGATGTCACAAGATTAGGACGTGGACATCAATTAACCGCACTGCTGTATAAAATGCAGGGTTCAAAGTAGCGATTAATACCCTGGAAATTATGGTAATTCACTTTTGTTTTGAAAAACAATGTCTTCAAAATGTTTTCAACATCTTCTTAGTCCCATTTATCAAATTTTTTTTTTTAAGTGAAAAACATTTTTGTTCTTACCTTTTATCTGTGTATGTAGTAGTACATGCAGCCTTTCCTTTTCCTGGAAAGGTTATTTTGTTGATGTTATTACTCATACTTTGTTACAAAAGTGTGATCACCACATAATCCTCCATCTTGGCAGTCAAATTCATTCATTCATTCAGCAAAGCATAAAAATATCTTGAATTAATTTTGGAATTTGACTTTCTGTTAGCTAGTTCTGATGTAAGAAAAAACAAAACAAAAAAACTGGCTTTTCCTTTATGGAAGACCAGCAGTGACAAGCACCTTCCAGCAATAATAAACCTGAAGTAATACGTTATACTGTACACAGAAGTGATAGCAGGGGGTAGAGCAGTGGGAGTGTGGGCCAACAAAGAAAAATGCACAGAAATGTGTGCCCAAACAAACTGAACAGTCCTGTTCAGATGCTCTTGCTTTAAATGTCCTCTAAATTTAGAGATATAACTCGTGTATAATTGAAAACGCTATCTCTGCAGGGCAAAGTGGAGGCTGAACTTCATCTGGTGACTGCAGAAGAGGCGGAGAAAAGTCCTGTGGGACTGGGACGAAACGAGCCTGATCCGCTGGAGAAACCAAAGTAAGATATCAACAAGGTCCCTGGTCCTGTAGACCTGCATGGCTAATTTCATTAGATTTAGTTTGCTGCTTGAGATTCCTTTTCTGCTTTCTCCTCCATTTCTTCCAACTGTCTGCCTTCTTGTCTCTCCTTATCTTTCTTTCTGTGTTTACTTCTTCCGTCTGCCTTCTCGCATACCCGCTTCTTTAAAAGTCGCCCGGATACAAGCTTCATGTGGTTTCTGGGACCTCTGAAGTCCATTCGCTACTTCCTGTGGCACAACTACCGCTGGCTGATCCTCAAGGTTCTGGGCCTCATGCTGCTGCTGCTCATGCTGGGCCTCTTCCTCTACTCCATCCCTGGCTACCTGGTCAAGAAGATGCTGGGTGCCTGATGTGCCGGTAGCCTTCACCAAACCCCACCACGTTTTCCTCTCCTTTTTCTGTCCTGCTGTCCATACTTGGCTGTTGCTCCCTACCTTTATGCACTTGCAAAGTATCTCTCCTTCCTCACTTGTTCAAGTTGTACAAGCTTTCCTATGTCTTGTTTCCCCTCTTGGTGTTTTCTCCCACACATCTTCTAAGTGTACATGTACATGCAAGAACAAAAAGTGCAACAAATATGCACTGGCATCTGGGGTTGACGTAATCTAAGACGATATTCAGTCTGAAAAAGACAGGCTGAATAATTGCAAACCACTTCTCCCCAAATCTCAGAGCTTTTCTTCCAGTCACTCAGTGACCTGGAGGAAAAAAACCTTGTCATAGACAAAGGAGCTGTGACGCTAATTTTAAGATAATGGTGATGGTCAATGAAGCAGTCAAACAATGTCCGCCAGAAAACATGAGATCCTTTTTTGTAGCGTTGTGCAGGTCTGAACCCCAAATGCTGAGCTGTGAGGCCAAAAAACAGTTGTAGTTTCTTTAATGATAAATGGTACCTCAAAAGTACAACAAAGCCAACAATAGAGAAGGCAGCAGGGACCGGCTGAGCTTGGTCCCGAGCTGGGAAAATACACCATGAAAACTTTATAAAACAAACAAACAAGAAACAAAACAAAGAAAAAGCAAAGGACCAGGCTGCATGGCAGGGAAAGAACTGTGTATACTACTAGAAGACGCAGTAGCGGCTCTACATTGGATTACTCTCTGGGCGATACCACTTCTGTGAATGTTGGTTATTGACCTCCTTGACCATGAAAAATTGGTATTGGTATTGGCCGTGAAAACAAAATTTTGGTCGATCTGTAATGTAAATGTGCAAAAAGTAAAATTCCCAGCTACAAACAAAGCTATTCCGGGAGCAACACAAAGAAGCGGCGAAGGCAAGGACGGGCAAACATGAAACCTAACACTATTTTATTGCAATATGCTACTTAATTCGCTCATATTGAATTTTTTAAAATAAAGATTATACATATTTTACAAAATAAATTACAAAAAATAAATAAATACAATCACAATACATATTGTCTTTTTTAAACATTTCAATAAAAATAAAATGTGTCTTGGTTTTGTGGTTTTATAATCAGTGTCATCTTATACTGTATTCACGGCAATACAGTAATAATAGTGTTGTGATGATTTTGTTGTCAGAAACTAATGTTAGAAACTTGACATTTCTCTTGTATTATTTTTTTATTGTTCTTAAAATGGCTAATGGTAGCGTATAAAGTTGCCTTTAAATCATATATAAAGGTACAAAGTAGCCCACAATGTGGGGTCACGTGGGGTTAAGTTTTACAAAGAGTACACAGCAGTAAAGTACTGTATAGTTAAGAAAAGAAAATTAGCGACTCAGCATGTGTCATCACTCTACAACACTGCAACTTTCCTGACTTTCTGGATTATTTTCAGCCATTCTGCTTATTAACTTGATGCATAGTAAGTGTCTCTTTTTCCCTTCCCCTTATCAAGCCGCCCAGACACCACCTTCCTGTGGTTCTTGAGTCCACTGAAAGCCATCCGCTACCTGGTGTGCAACCGCTACAAGTGGCTCATCATCAAGATTGTGCTGGCCCTGCTTCTGCTCGTCATGCTGGGCCTGTTCCTCTACAGCATGCCGGGCTACCTCGTCAAGAAACTACTGGGCGCCTAAACGCAGGCGGACAGAAAGAGTGGAAAGGCTCTCTCCATCAGACACAGGAAGGGAGGAAATGCACTTTTTCTCATTTCACTGTCCATACTTAAAAAATACATCAGGAAAAATTTGTTTCTTAATAGGGTTATTTATAAATACAGACCCTTTACAAAAAATTTGAATGTTTATTCATTTCAATAATTCCATGGAAAAAGTTTAACTTTCACCATGTCATAAACCATTTTTGTTTACTTTTACAATATTTGGGCTTCCAGCTCATAAAACCCACAAAGGCACCAATGTATGTATGCCTCGCACAAATAAGGATCACATGAAAACAATCAAAATATGGTACTTTCAAAACGATGTGTCAATCTTCTGCACTTAGTTGGGAATCGGCTGGGAGTTATGGATGCTTGCTGTCAGCTCTTCTTTGTTTTTGCGTTTGGTGCCCCTCATTTTCCTCTTGATAAAACCCCATAAATTCTCAATGCGGTTTAGATCCGGCAAGCACTGTGATGGCATGGGCATCAAACCAGGCTTTGATGCTTCTGGCAGTACGGGCAGGGGGCTAGAACCTATTGTAAGATGAAATCTGCATCTCTATACAGATCCTCAGCAGAAGCAATCATAAAGTCCTCTAAAATGTTCATGTAGACTGTTGCGGTGATCCTGGATTGAAGAAAGCAGAGTTCGCCAACATCTGCACCCCAAATCATGACTGAATGTGGATATTTCACACTGGACCTCAAGCAACTTGGGTTATGTTCCTCACCCGTCTTCCTCCAAACCCTTGGACCTTGATTCACGATAGAAAAGCACACTTTGCTTTAATCGGAAAAGAGGACCGACAGGCCAATCCTTCTTCTTCTTTGCCCAGTTGAAGTGGGTTGACCCAAGGAACCAGACAGTTGTAGCCCATCCCCCAGATGCGTCTCAACTTCGGTAGTTTTTGAAGCAGTGACGTTCCACTCTTTCTGGATCTCTGCCAGATTCTTGAATCTTCTATTTGATCATGCACTGAAGCCTACGATCATCTCGTTTTCTGGTGCATCTTCTCCTGCCACATTTTGCCCTTACACTAGACTTTCCATCAATATGTAGTGAAGCAGTGGTTATGGCAAAGGGATTTCCAACCAAGTTTTGATGTGATCCTCATTTCTTTATTTTTCAGCAAAAACTGAGAGGTGTAAATGGTGATTTCTTCACAGTATTATCTATTCCATTCCATTTTCCTCCGCTTATCCGGGTCCTGGTCGAGGGGGCAGCAGTTTCAGTAGAGAAGGCCAGACTTCCCAGTCTATGACCATCTCTTCCAGTTCCACCAGAAGGACACCAAGGCATTCCCGAACCCGCTCTGAGACATTATCCTTCCAGCATGTCGTAAGTTTTCCCCGGGGCCTTCTCCCGGCTGTGTCTTCCCTGGGGCCTTCTCCCAGCTGGGTACGCCCGGAACACATCAACAGGGAAACGTCTAGGAGGCATCCGAACTAGATGCCTGAGCCACCTCAACTGGCTCCTCTCGATGTGAAGGAGCAGCGCCTCTACTCTGAGTTCCTCACCCTATCTCTTAGGGTGAGTCCAGCCATCCTTCGTAGGGAACTAATTTCCACCGTTTGTATCCGCGATTTTGTTCTTTCGGTCATGACCCATAGCTCTTGACCATAGGTGAGGGTGGGAACGTAGATCGATTTGTAAACAGAGAGCTTTGACTTCCGGCTCAGCTTTCTCTTCACCACGACGGTCCGGTACACCAACCGCATTACTGCAGACTAATCTGTCAGTCAACCTCAGTGAACAAGACCCCGAGATACTTGAACTCCTCCACCAGGTGAAGGACCTCACTCCCAACCCAGAGGGTGCCGTTTCTGACTGAGAACCATGGCCTTGAATTTGAAAGTGCAGAGTCTCATCCCAGAAGCTTCACACTCAGCTGCAAACTGCTCCAGTAAACGCGGAAGGTCACAAGCTGATGAGGCCATAAGGACCACCAAAGTCTGCAAATAGCAAAGACGAGAAGGGTCACCAAACTTGCTCCTAACGCCTTGGCTGCGCCTACAAATTCTGTCCATGAAGGTTATGAACAGAATCAGTGAAAAAGGGCAGCCTAGGCGGAGGCCAACATTCACTACAAAACAGGCTCGAATTACTGCTGGCAATGCGAAGACGCAGTCGAATGTATTGTAATTTTTTGAATTCCTGTTTTTGTGAGTTTTAGGAGCTGGAAGCCCAATAAACAAACAATTCAAATAATTTAAACTGTGGGCCCCGAATTTATAATCTATGAACGTTTATACTTTAGAATGAAATTATGGAAATAAATAAACTTTTCCGTGATATTCTAGAGTCTGTATGTACAGTCATGTTCAGAACTATTGGCATGCTTGTTTTTGGCCATGGCTACATAAATTAGGCTGATTTAGTTGTACTGTACTGTAAGGCATGACCAAAAACATACACCAATATTTTTGGCCATGACTATACACAATGTGCACAACTACAAATCAAACACAACGTGTCCTGGCTGGTCCACATGTTTTACAGGCAATATGTGGTCTCTGTGGTAATCAAAGCAACGCTCCTTATTACAAGGCAGTGACGCATCAATATGATTTTTAAGCTGATGTTTTAAGGTCATGTGATTACAAATTGTTGCTTTATCAAATATGCAGAGGAATTTCCCAACAAGGATGATTTTCTTAGTACACAGATGTAACGTTATGTACAGTATGATAGTGTGGAATTGTTACATACACACTCCTGATCACCATCTAAAACTCTTTTTTAATCAAGTGTAGCTCTTTCAGTCTTTGCACACATCAAATAATATTCAAGAAAAATAAATAAGATGTTTATTTTACTAACGAAATAAAACAAGACATCTATAATATTTATTTAGTGAGAAAATGAGTATTATTTCATAATGTAAGCTCCAACAAATCAGTCTTTAGCATGACGAAAACAATTGTATTGATGAAAGCAATTTTCTTTCTTTTTACACAAGCGTTGCCGTAAACATCAAAGGGCATGCAGGTCGCATGTTAGCATGTCCAGATAGAGCTTCTTTTGTTGTCGTCAACCTGACATATAATGTAGAGAGTGGGAAGGGTTTTCATTCAAATAGATGAGAATTGATGGCCCCACCCCCAAATGAGTGGGGAGTGTGTGTTTTTCTATTCGTGCCTGTGATCAACCTGCTGTTCACCTACGTTTGTGATTCTCGTGTTCAGTGATGACACTTACTGTTTGCACTCAAGCTGCCTGTTTTTACTATGAATTTAACTTTATAGAAACGTGTGTAATTCTTTTTGGGGGGGATCTGTTTTTGAAATAAACAGATTAAGAAAGACATTGCGTCTGCGTTTTTTATTTTTCTTTATGTGCACTTTGTCAACTGTTACTACACATTTCCCAACACAGATGCTTTATGACAGGAATGTGGTGGTGATGTCAGTTTACGTCAAATTCGAGGATAATAACAACAAATGTACTGTATTGTGGAAATATACAGTATGTATTTTTAGAGATACTTTTAGAGAAAATTGTTATTCATGTTTTATGTGTAATTGTTTGAAACAATACATGGACTATTACTTGCAAAGTAAATATACATGTATATAAATAAAATATATGTATAAAAACGTATACAAAATAAATGTACGCTATATAAATTAATTCACTTTTTTAAACTGAAATATTATTTTTAGAATGTTTGCAATATAAACTTTATGTCACACTCCTCTGTGACATAGGCGGGTTGGTCTTATCTTCCACTCATTGCTCTGTCTTGTGTACCCTCTTCAGACATTGGCCAGCCGTGAGTCAGGTGGTTCCTCTGCATCAGTCGCACCTGTTTTCAATCCGGCTCCACCTCCTTTTATACCTGTGACTGCTGCTAGAGGGTACTGGATTATTTTTCCATGGCTGGTGCCCCTGCCACACCGTTGTCGCCTGTGTCCCCGTCGCGCTAGCGTTACGTGTGTAGGTTCTGTTAGTTTGGCCTGTTTTTCTACCCGCCTGCTAGTTTAGTAGTTCGCCTGACTCGCAGGTAGTTTTATGTTTTGCCTTTTCGTCCTGGCCGCGGTGCTCCTGTAGTTTCCTTTTATGCACCGACGCTTTATGTTTGTGAACTGCTCTGTCTGTAACTACACTAAGTAAAGAGACTTACCAGACCTGCACGGCCTCATCTCCGCATCTTGGGAACCATCCCTCCTGCTCCGACGCTCTCGCGTGACACTTTAAGGACATTCTTTTTCATTTATGCAATACATTTATTTATTTATGATAATAGTCAGATTGTTGTTACAAAATAACAGGCAATTGACACTGATTAATATTAATAATACATTTACATACAAAACACTTTACATTACAGAGAGATCTGAAAGTGCTTACAAGCAAGAAATACATTTTTTTTTCATATGGACTTTAAAGGTATTTTTTTATCCAACCTGAAGTAAAAAATATATATATTTATGATAAAAGTAAATAGATATCCTTATAAGTGATTGATTTAGTAAACAGTAAGGCCAAGTTTCTGTACCCAGACATTTTAAGTGAATATTTTCATACTTCAGAGCTTGAAAACTAACACATTTTGAGGAGATATGAATAATAATGATGACAAATGCACATACTCATGAGTTGTTTTGTTGCAGCAGCATGCGAAGTTCTGCATTCTGCTGTTCCAGACGCTCAATTTCAGGCATGCAATCTGAGATCTCTGTAAGGACAGCTCTACAGGAGACAAGAAGGTTTTACTTGCCAGTAGATAATTGTCTTTGTGCGTGTGTGTGTGTCTGTGTGTGTGTGTGGTACCTACAAGTGCTTTTTTAGTATGATCTCAGCAGCATCCCACATTCTGAGTTTGCTCTCAGGGATGATGTTGGCCAGGCTCTCCCAGTGGGCTTTATCTGCTGAGGAATCCCACATGTCGGCACTCCAGTAGCGAGGCTGCTCCGAGGTGGAGCTCCTTCTCCAAAAGCACCACATCAAAATATTAGAAACACCACTGCAAACTGTTTTAGAAAGATTGGTATTAAACCTGAAGCGGTGGTGATGCTTGAGGAAGTTCTTAAGAGCAGGCAGGATGTGGTTTGGCTGGATGAGGTCACAGGTCAGATTAGTTGAGGAGCCGGTGGCCCCTCCCAGTGTTTTGGCACTGGATTCAACTGATGCACCACTGATATCCTGCAGAAAGGAAAAAAATATCAACGATGAACTAGTGATCAGTTTGTACATTGCGGCCTCACATTAAATGACTCCACCTGCTGGTCGTTTAGAAGGAAGCTAGCCAATTTAGGCATATCCTCCTCTTCTATGCCAAGAGCCTAAAAGTGGGAACAAACTGCACTCAGTTAGGAATTTAGTAACGCATTTCACTGTCCAACACTGCAGCCTCTAATCACTGCTGTGATAAAGATGTGGACATTAACCCACGCGGAGAAGCGCATCCAGCTTCACAACATTCTGCTCTTCCTTGTCCAAGGTAGACAGCAGCTGAACTTTGTCCTCCACAAGAAAGCCCTTTCACACAGAAAAAAAATATTATTATGTTTCATTGCATGGTGACCATCTAGTCTATAACGAACACCATGTTCAAGCATCAGGGTGTCCACATGTGCACTTGGCACCTGGACACCCTGGGTCGCAGTTTGATGATTGACTTTGTGGTTGGGTCGTCGAATTTGCGGCCACATGTTTTGAACACTCAGGTGAGGAGAGGGCGGAGCTGTCAACCGATCACCACGTGGTGGTGAGTTGGTTCCGATGGCGGGGGAGGATGCCGGTCAGACATGGCAGACCCAAACGCATTGTAAGGGTCTGCTGGGAACGTCTGGCAGAGTCCCCTGTCAGAAGGAGTTTCAACTCCCACTTATGAGAGAGCTTTGACCATGTTCCAAGGGAGGCAGCGGACATTGAATCTGAGTGGGCGATGTTTCGTTTCTCCATTGTCGATGCGGCCGATCGGAGCTGTGGCCGTAAGGTGGTCGGTGCCTGTCGTGGCGGTAATCCCAGAACCCGTTGGTGGACACCAGTGGTGAGGGATGCCGTCAAGATGAAGAAAGAGTCCTATCAGGCCGTCTTGGCCCATGGGACTCAGGAGGCAGCTGACAGGTACCAGAATGCCAAGCGGTCTGCAGCTCTGGCGGTCGCTGAGGCAAAAACCCGGACATGGGAGGAGTTCGGAGAGGCCATGGAAAACGACTTCCAGATGGCTTCAAAGAGATTCTGGACCACCATCCGCCGTCTCAGGAGGGGGAAGCAGTTCACAGTCAATACCGTGTATGGTGGGGACGGTGTGCTGCTAAACTCGACTCAAGATGTTGTGGACCGGTGGAGGGAATTCTTTGAAGACCTCCTCAATCCCACCGACACGCGTTCCAACATGGAAGCAGTGCCTGGGGACTCTGAGGCGGGTTCGCCTATCTTTGGGGCTGAGATTACCGAGGTAGTCAAAAAGCTCCCTGGTGGCAAGGCCCCGGGGGTGGATGAGATCCGCCCGTAGTTCATTAAGGCCCTGGGTGCTGTGGGCGTGTCTTGGTTGACACAACTCTCCAGCATTGCGTGGACGTCAGGGTCGGTGCCCCTGTACTGGCAGACCGGGGTGGTGGTCCCGCTTTTCAAGAAGGGGGACCGGAGGGTGTGTTCTAACTATCGTGGGATGACACGGTAAGGTCTAGTCAGGGGTTCTGGAGAGGGGGATCCGCCGCATAGTCGAATCTCGGATTCAGAAGGAGCAGTGTGGTTTTCGTCCTGGTCGTGGAACTGTGGACCAGCTCTATACTCTCGGCAGGGTCCTTGAGGGTGCATGGGAGTTTGCCCAACCAGTCTACATGTGTTTTGTGGACTTGGAGAAGGCATTCGACCGTGTTCCTCGGGGAATACTGTGGGGAGTGCTCCGGGAATATGGGGTATCGGACCACCTAATCCAGGCGGTTCGTTCCCTGTATGACCGGTGTCAGAGTTTGGTTCGCATTG
>QODF01000074.1:2216102-2245315 GCA_024372805.1 Oostethus manadensis
GCTGTGCAATTGGACAATTAGTTGAAAAAATAGCAGTGTCTGTTGACTTCACAAACTCAAAACTATTTTGTACAAACTTTGTTTCTCAGATTTCTCATGAATCACTAAACTAATATTTAGTTGTATGAGCACAGCAACTGCTTCACATCTGTGTGGCATGGAGTCAACCAGCTTGTGGCACCTTTCAGCTGTCACTCCACTCCAAGATTCAATCAATCAGTCAAACTTTATCCATAAAGCACTTTTCATACACACGTGTGACACAAAGTGCTTTACAGATTAAAATCTTTCCCGCCCAAACCACCCTCCTAACCCTCCCATCCCCGGTATATACACGAATCGTCATTTGGGACCGTGAGGGTTCGGAAAGATAAGAAAGCCCAAGACCATTAAGACACTTATAAACTATCAAAATAACCTTAAAATTGATCCTGAAGCACACGGGGAGCCAATGCAGTGATTCTAAAACCGGTGTAATGTGGGCCCACCTCCTGGTGTTCGTCAGGACACGTGCAGATGAATTTTGTAAAAGTTGTAAACCTGATGTAGTCTTTTTGGGAAGACCAGAAGGCAGGGCATTACAGTAGTCAATACAACTTGTGATAAAAGCATGCATGAGCGTCTCCGTGTCGGCCCGAGAGAATGTAGCAAACTCTGGTGATGTTCTTTAGATGGTAAAAAACGATCTTTGTGATATTCTTGACGTGTGGAATAAAAGTCAGCGCAGAGTCAAAAATCACAGCCAGGTTTTTTACTTGTGATGAAGGATTAAAAGAAGGTTACCGTAGTGTGGGTAAAAGCTTCTCTCTCTGAGCCTCAGGACCGATAACTGAAACTTTTGTCCCGGCTAAGCTGGAGAAAGTTTTCTGCCACACTTCTATTTTTTTTAAACACCCCCGTTCAACTAACCCCCCAGTTGCACAGGCTTAAGAGCGTGCATATCATGAATGATGGGTCTTGTTTGTTTTCTGATAATCTACTGCATCTATTGGTATTCTATTGCTATTTGCCATTTAGTAATAAAAATATACTAGAAACTGATTCATCTGGTTAGTCACATAGCACTGCTATTATTTTGAACAATCCTGTATGCTATCCACGTAGCGCAGACGTAAACACCATATCTGGTTATGTATATATATGTACATTGTAATGTACTCGGTGAATAAAGACGATGGAAACATCCGCATGCAAGCGAAGTCGTTTTTTTTTTTATAAATGAGTCACTAATAAAAGTACCCCCCCCCCCCAATGTATTACTTATATGAAGTATGATTATCAAACATTTATGTTCATAAGATTAAAAAATAATAATGACTACCACAGTACGTGACGTCGCAGAAGTCGTGAAAAATTGCGAAATAAGGAAGTGACGCAGGTCTCACGCATGCGCAGAACCGATTGCGTTTCCGGTACGGATTGCATAATGACCGATGGCACTCAATGCAAACAAATCTGGACGGGAAGTCCGAGTATACCTAACATAGTGTCTACTCATTTTTTGTTTGTCTATTACTTTTACTATTACACGGCTATACAAAATGTCGGACAGTATAAATACTGTACCATACTGTCATGCAATGATCAAGACATATCCAATTCTTTGCGCGGTTATAAGATACAGATAATATAGTAGTAAATGAGGAATAGCAGAATCAGCTCACATATGAATGACTCACTTGATCCTCAGTTGCATGCGTTCGTATTGTTCAATGCTGCGTTTGTAGTCGTCGGACAAACGCTTGCTCTGCTTCTTCGACTGTTTCTGCTGACTCGTATACATGCTCCTCAGGTTTTTTACCTCAGTTTGCAGACTAGGAGACAAAAAGAGCGAGACAGCTAAGCTTAATGTTGCCAGAGTGTGGGTCTGTGTATGTACAACATTTACCTGATGATTCTGTTCTTCATGTGGGCCAAGCTGTACACCTCTCTGTCTGCCTGGCATTTCATGTGGTTTATATTACCAATCATGCTGTCAGCCAGCATCTGCTGATGTTCCCTTTCCAGATCCTGAAGGATAAAAATGTGGAGTTATTTTCTTTACTAGCTCTTGGGAATAAACGCAAGCTTTGGGGGGCAAATTGCTTGTTTGTGGCTGGCCAGAACATTACGAGAAGAGGCTTTAAAAGTTAGGGTGAAAAATGTATTAAAATATTTTAGATGAAAGAGGAAAAGTGAGGTCACTCACTCATATGGCTCATTAGTCTGTATGGTCTCCATTTTGGCATTACGTAACATTAAGGTAACATTAAGTAGATAGATACAGAAACACACAGTAAATAAGACAAAGAAAAGAAAGGAAATATACAGGATGTATGTATAGTATTACTGTAGTGCTGTACTCATAAAGTCATTTCATTTTAATCATTTTTAAAATAAACTACTGTATGAATCACAAATGTTTAAAATATTTTCATATATAATGGAAAAATAGATGTATTTGAAAATATTATTTTAAATACATTTGCCATTTTAATTGTAATTTATACCGATATTTAAATTGGGATCCAAATAGAGACAAATACCTAGAAGTATATAATGTTATATTATAAATATATCATAGGAAATCTTTGAGCTAAACATTAAAACCAAACATTTTGGTTGAAAATGTATTCATTTTAACCAACTGACTTCAAGAACATACAGAGCACGTACACGACATTGAAATTGTTGAATTAGGTCATGACAAACGTTGAAACAGCATGCATTTGCTGGCATTTATTTATTGTCGGGTTCTGGCTTTGATTTGACCTAATGTTCCACATTTGAACCATCCATTGAGCAACACAAACACAATGGTAATGGTTTAATTTTATTTCAACATGCATATAAATGACATTGGAATACATCACTTAATACACTTGACAGTTCCACATGTCCAAAAGGAGTAGGAAGAAGCTTTCCCCTATTTCAGTACATTTGTGCACTTCCTGCTTTTGGTAAGTTTAAAATGCATAAGTAAGGTAATGTAACAGTGTGTTAAAATAGTAGTCAATGTCCTTGCCGTGGTAAATAATTACATAGCAATCACGATGAAAGATAATCATAGAAAGTAATAATAAAAACAATATAAATAAATAGAACATAGTTGGATTGTGGGCAAGTACAGACAATGTTCTCACTAGGATGAAAGGTTCCTAGTACAAGTATAAGGGGATAGTAACAAACATAGCGTTGACAGTCGACAGACAGAAAATGTACTCTCCAAGGAATGAAGTAGTATGACCTTGCATGTACACAATCTTTCACGACTCTTCTTCCTTGTATTTTGTAAACATCAACTGTTTGTAATGTTTCTTGAAGTCGCTCATTATAGAACCTTGTTTTACTTCTTTACTTAATCCATTCCATAGTTTGATTCCACATATCAAAGTACTGAAAGTTTTTTGTGTTGTTCTTGCATATTTGTGTTTTAAGTTTAGTTTATTCCTAAGATCATATTTCTCCCCTCTTGTTGAGATGTTGTTGTATGACATTCTTTGGTGACTGGTTGTTCTTTGCTTTATGCATCGTTTTATGCTTTATTCATCGAATGAATTAATTCATTCATTCATTTTCTATGCCGCCTATCCTCATTCTCTTGCATAATTTTAGTTTTACTTAGGTCCAGAGATAATGTGTTTTTGTCAAACCATGTTTTTAGTATAATCATTTCAAAAGAAACTTAGCTTCTTATTAGCTCTTGCATGCTTTCTCCATAACAAAAAACAGTGTTATCTGCAAATAGTCCGTGCGAGATGAGATTTTTAGCCCTTCTTTCTGCCCTGTGGTCGCGGGCCTGGTAATAATTGGAATTTCTTTAGGATTCTCCTTGTTGAATCATGAACAATGTTGAAACACTGCGCATGGCATTTACTGATGTTTATTCATTGTTTGAACCGGATCTTCTGAAGTAGTGTTTGAAAATTAAAACCCTTATTGATTTTTTTTTACATTTGACATAACACAATGAGTAATAAAAAAAAAACAATAATAGTACAAAGAAAAGTTGACATTTCCGAATACGAATATTTTGCAGTGCCACGGCGCCTAAATGTTACACTACAGAGTTGCCTCCATTTACAAACTGTTTTGCAACGTTGCATCAAATATGAATGTTCACATCATGAATGTTTATGGCGAATGTTGTATCAACGTTGTGTGCCTGCTGGGTAAAGCGAACATAAACAGTGCAAAAAATGCAGACTACTCACATAATAGTAAGACCAAGGTCTGGCTAAAGAGCATTGTGAGGTTGTCAGAATGTACACAGACACAACCACAGCATGTGTGTTTGTCACATCACGCAACTCTTTATCAATTCACATACTAAAACAATAGCAGCAGTTTTACCAGAAATGGAAAAATGTACATTGAAATACGATTTTTTTTTTTTTATCAAAGAATGCTAGTCATGTGTCTTACTGGAAGCCATTTTTTATACGTCCTATCTTTCGTGCTACTATGTGTCGCTTTCCCAATATTTTCTTTCCACTCTATGAGGATGCAACATCGTACCTGAAACTCTGCGTCGCATTCCGCCCTTATTGCGTCGTACTTTTGTTCCGGATTCATCATCAGATTGTGAATTTTTGCTTCGTACTCCTCCACTGCCCTCTTCCTCTCCATCAGCCTGGCTTGCTGCATCAAAGCACAATGTTCAAATCGCAGCTGGTGTATTAAAAAAATGAGCATTGTAAGGTTTTTTTTTTTCTTTCCGGTGCTGCTGACCTGTTTGTTCCACAGTTCCTTGACACAGCACTCCCAATCTGTCTGCTCTTTTGTCAGTAAGACGTCATGTTCCTGTTGGTACACGCTCTATAAAAGGGCAACCATTAGTGACATATTAGCAGCCTGTGCAGCTCAATGCTGAACAAAAAGACTTTTTTTCACTGACATTAGCAGCTAAACCAGTCATCGTGGCTTAGCTTGTGTGCATTCCAACCACTGAAATCTGATTACAATGTCTTTATAGCTGCACATCTTTCACTTTATTCAATACATGGTGTAATTCCTTTAGAATAAAATAAGGTAAGAATGATTAATGGAAAGCAAAATCTAAATTATTTTGTGGTATTTGGTTTACAATGGCTGGTATTTTATGTTCAATGTTGCCTACCCATGTGGTACACGTACTGTATTACCGTAGTGAATCCTGTTACATGTGTAAATATGATGTTATTTTATATTATTATATCGTTTTTATATAATACAATGCTTTGTATAATACTGGCTCATGATAATTCATAGTAATTGAGTATTATGTGACGGTGTATTGTATTTTTGGTAATTATACTTCCATTTAATAATATAATATGAATATCATACATTTGGAATGAATGTTACAAAGCAGATTACACACCTATAGTATATTGCTAATACATGATTTTCTCTGAATTGGAAGCATAGTTCACTTTCCTTGCTTAATTATAATCATTAACCGTTATTATAACTAACACTATTATATCCATATATACAGTATAAGAATCTCAATCCTGATTCTGCTTCATAGAATGAATTGATCTTAAACAGAGGTAAAGTGATGATGGTAATAAATTAATGTATCGAAAGACATGCATAATGACATAACTATGTTTTGATTTTTTTGTTTTGGTTATTTTGATGGTTTTCTCAAACAGTAAAATCACGAGGTCATGGCAAACAAGTGGGGACTTGGTTGCTGGAGCTCATCCACCTTCTTGCAGCAGACTTCCAAAATCTCGTCTCTTTTAATGCACAGCGTAGAACACTTGGCCAAAAGTGGTCAGGTTGCCAGAGTGCACCCCCTCTCTGACAACACGCCAGCAAAGCTCTTGGCCCCCCTAATGCACGACAAACTCCAAACTCATTTTTTTAAAAATACCATTAACACTAATAACCCATATATCCGATATATCAAAATTATTTTGTACGCATAAAAATTATATATAAATCCAAAATTTAGTTAAAATACGAGATGGACATGTTGATATATAATGATGGTATAATAATGAGTATATCACAAGTATAATAAAAATGCATATTGCACGTGTGTGTAGGTGCAATATCTTGTTTACGTTATTTATTTGTAGCACCACGCCAGCAGAGGGAGCCCTCACCTGAATATTGACTGGTACCACTCCCTCCGCCCCTCTGCACCCACTTCCTGTTTGGCAGCCATTTAAGCATGGCCCAGGTGTAACCAGGTCTTAGAACGAAGTCTTGGCATAAATATCTTTTTCTTAAAGATGAATTGAGTCTCGAGATAAATATTTAAGTTAATTGATCAAAGTACATTTTCTATGTATAAACAGAAAAAATAGTTAAGTGATGACAACGAATAAATATGTGTTTGTTAAAAATGTAGGTTTAGAAAAAAAGCCATCTGCAAGTGATCAAATGCATAAAAAGATAGAAAAAAGAGCGATTTTCCCCCTGGAAAAAACTGCTCGCACTACAATTCCCATGCTCCTTTTGTGAGGAGCTGACCAATCACTGAGCTCCAAAGCTTCAGGCAATCGAGCTCCGCCTTCACTTCCTGTTAGCTACTTCCTGACTGAAAGACCGCATGGTTGTTTCATTCCTGAGCTGAATTCCGAGTCAATTACCATCCTTAGGAGAGCGCGATCAGCAGACGGCTACCGCTGATCGGACAACCAATTTAAAGAGACCCACTCATTGACTCAACGGTGAGTGTAAAAAATAAAAACTCTTGAGACCTGTTAGGTTACCTGTAAAGGAACTAATTATGCTGGAAATGGTAGCAGTTGATAAGCTGCCGTTAGGAACGCCGTTAACGGCTGTGAAAGCTACTCAGTGCTGTATCGCGATGCTAATGTTGCTAATGTGATCCTAGCTACCCTGTTAGCTTGGGTGCTTAAGGCTACATGCACTCTTATCCTTGGAAAAAATGGATCTATTTCCAGTTGAGTTGCAAAAGATGCTGTTTCCTATATCAGTATGTTTACTTTGTGTGTAAAAGGAAAAAAAAGTGTTAAAGCGCATGTATGTGAATTTCTTGTCATTTGATTTAAGAGGTCAATATTTAGTGCATTTCCTTCACTGTTACCGGTGCAGGAAGGGATGATAAAGCACGCTTAGCCTTACTAGTACCTCCTAGATCTGTATGAATGTTCTTGCATTATTTGTTTTGCACAAATTGTACTTCTCATTTATATTGTATTTGTATTGTGAGTTTGTTACTACTTTTGAATAGCTATAACCATTAATACTTGAAATTGGTTTTGTTTAAAGTGAATGAACATGGATGTAAAAACACTTGAGGATATAGTTATAGTTCACTACTATAAGCACTTGGATCTGATACTTGATATATTATGGTCATATGACTGAGCCTTCTTGGGAGCATGATTTGAACCAGTTGATATAAAGTGGAATGTTATTGACTGGTGATAATGCATGAGTTAGACAGAATATGAATGCAATGAGCTTTTGGATTTCTTCTGGCCAACCCATAGGTCAGGTTTTTTTTTGCCAGATTCATTCTAGTGATGCACATGGATCTGCTCCGACTTGGAGCAGAAGCCCTTCAGGTTGGATTTGAATTGGATGTTCACACCCTGAAGCCCTCAACGATTCCCAGTATACGCTGGGTGGCGAGCCACGGACCCACGAGTAAAAGTCTTTGCGCAGTCTCATTTTCCCCTCTTCACGAATTGTGCGGTAGGATCCACGAGCACTAGCATACTGACATCGGAACGGATATTGGTACTGTCATGACACTGATCTAAACTAAAGGAAAAAAACTGCCCAACAAGCAATAAGAGTATTTTTTGGAACTGGGTTTATTTCAGTTTGGTTTAAGGGAAACCTATGCCGGCTTTATTATTTTCTTATATCTTTATATACAATCTCTGAACTAAATTTGTTACACTGTTGTTATTGTTCCCATTGTTAAACAAAGAGTGATCACAACAACCCAAGTTACTGTTTCTGTCTTTATTGATGTCAAACCACTGGCTCTTAAAAATTTAGCATCTTCTGTTACTGGTCCAAATACTGTGGAAGATAACTATTTACCTGTTACTCTATCGTAAGAAAGGGGTTACACAGGCTAAACAAAGGTTGCAAAGTACTGCCATTTCTACTTCCTTACTGAGCGTTTGTTTCCATTTTCTCGGATTGACCACGTGTATGACTTCTCGCCTGTTTCTTGATCTTTGCCTTTTGGATTACCCCTTTGGTTGTTTGCTGTCCGGACTGATTACTTGTGTTTTGACCTTCTTTCCTGTGACCACCTTTACGATCTCTGCCTTACGTCTAAGATTGGTGTGTAGTAAACTTCTGCAAATGGATTCCTACACGGCTTCCGCCTCAACATCATTACAGAATACTTCGCCTCCATTGGATCCAGCAGAAGTGTCCCAGCTTCATGCCGCTTTTGCCTGTCAAGGTGAACTGCTCAAGAGTTACCAAGAACAGCTCAATAAGCTTCAATCTGCAAATGAGCATCTGACCCAGTACATCTACTCGCTCCCTTCCCCTATACCACAGACGGTAAGACTCGCTATGCCTGATAAATTCGATGGTTCAGCTGAGCAGTGTCAGGGCTTTATTCATCAGCTGGGGATTTATTTCGCTAACCAGGAAGAACAGTTCACCTCCGATGACAAGAAATGTGCCTTTTTGATGTCACTGCTTACTGGTAAAGCAATTAATTGGGCTACAGCGGTCTGGGAAACAGATCTTTTTTGTCGTACCTCCTATGAGTATTTCATCCAACAATTAAGAAGTGTTTGAATATCCTGCGGGAAGCAAGGATATATCGACATAATTGCTTCACATGACTCAAGGCACCCGCAATTGTTGCAGATTATGCTATCGAGTTCAGAACACTTGCTGCTCATGGTGGCTGGAAAGACATCCTTTTAAAAGCTGTATTCAAACAAAGCTTGATCCTTGATCTACAGGCTGAACTGGCTTGCAAAGGAGAGGATTGTACCTTTACTGAATATGTAACTCTCGCCATTAAGATTGATAATCTCATGCGGAATGCTCCCAATAAGAGAACTTTTCCACCACCACATGCTCGCGCACCAATCACATACCAGCCCAGCCATCATTCTCCACCCACTCCCATGCCTAACCAGTAGGCCATGCAACTGGGTTACTCAAGACTTACTGAAGAAGAGAGAGCTCGACGACTTCAACTCAACCTGTGCTTCTACTGTGATGAAACAGGACATCATAGTGTGACCTGCCCACACAAAGCTTGGAGAAACACCAAGATTACCACCCGGCTGAGTGTGGAACAATTCTCTTTTCTGCCGACTAAATCATTAACTCTTCCTGTTCGGTTAGCTACCGAAAGTACTCTGATCGATTTCACAGCGCTGATTGATTCTGGAGCTGCCCTGAATCTCATCCACCAGGACATTGTTAAGAAGTTCAACATTCCTTCTCAACCCTGTGTACCACCCATCAAGATCAGTGCGGTGAACAACACACTCATAGGAGAGGGCATCAACCAACAAACACCATTGCAGCTCCATATTGGACTCTTCCATCAAGAGGCTATCTCCTTCTATATCATTGACTCTCCCAGGCATGACATTATCCTGGGCCACCCCTGGCTATCTGTTCACGACCCAGTTTTTTCCTGGTACCATGGTGAGTTAACCCAGTGGTCGGACGTTTGCCAAACCCATTGCATGCATTCTGCCACCATCAAGCACTGTATGACAACCAGTATTGAAAGCCTTAACACTAATCCAACTTCTAGGATTCTTGTCTGTTATGAAGAATTTAGTGAGGCTTTTAGTAAAATCAAGGCCACAAGCCTACCACCGCACCGACCATGGGACTGCGCTGTCGAGTTGTTACCCAATGCCATGCCACCCAAAAGCAAAGTCTATCCCCTGTCCCGAAACAAAACCCAAGCCATGGAAGAGTACATAGAAGAAGCTCTGGAATCTGGATTTATTCGTCCCTCCACTTCACCAGCTGCTGCAGGGTTTTTCTTTGTAGAAAAGAAAGATGGAGGCTTACGGCCATGTATAGACTACAGAGGTTTGAACAATGTAACCATCAAGTTTTGCTACTCTCTTCAACTTGTCCCTTCAGCATTAGAGCAACAACGTGAGGCCAGGATCTATACTAAACTCGACCTCAGAAGTGCTTACAACCTGATCCGGATTCGTGAAGGAAATGAGTGGAAGACTGCCTTTCTTACCACTAGGGGCCACTATGAGTACTTGGTCATGCCGTATGGACTTGCAAATGCCCCTGCAGTCTTCCAGTCCTTCATCAATGAAATCTTCCGAGATCTTCTGAATCAGTGTGTAGTGGCATACATTGATGACATTTTAATTTACTCTACGTCTGAATCTGAACACATCCAGCATGTCAAGACTGTGCTCTCCTGCCTGTTGAATAACCACTTGTATATCAAAGCAGAGAAATGTGAGTTTTATGTCAAGCAGACATCTTTTCTTGGGTACAACATCAGACATCTAGGCGTTGAGATGGATGACTCCATGGTCAGAGCAGTCACAGAATGGCGGCAACCCACTACAGTCAAAGAACTTCAGAGATTTCTTGGCTTTGCAAACTTCTACAGGTGCTTTATTCATAACTATAGCCTGATTGCGGCCCCCTTAACATCACTATTAAAAGGCAAACCATCCAAACTCAAGTGGATCGAAGTAGCTACCCAAACCTTCATCAAACTCAAGACCTAGAGCTATAGGAGCACTAATGGTGCTCGTAAGGTGTTTAGCACACATTTACATATGTCTCACATTCTTTTTAGTTCATGTATGTGTTCCTTTTGTAAAACCTGTCACTGTATTACTTTAGAAAACAAAGATGTTCCAATAACATGTAAGTGCCATGTGTTGTTTGATGTGCACATATTTTTGTAACATAATTAAAACATTCTGGATGAGGCTGCCAGAGGGAGACATCGTGTCCGGCCATCCTCATTCATATTTCCCCCCTTTCAGGGCTGTTACATAATTAATTAAAAAAATACCACATTTCTTAACACATTATATTATAATAATAATGTAATATTATCAATTGTACTTTTTGTTTTATTTATTTGGAGTGAAACGTTTCTAAATAGGGTAGTTGGATTCTGCAACTACTTTTACTATACTACAACACTAATTTTACAATATATTAAACTGTATGAAAAGATGTATTTGTTTTTTTAAAACAAAGTACACATTGAATAATTACTGTATTTATTTATAATATTTCACACTTGAATAAACAGCACATATATACGTACTGTACGTACAAGTGAGTATCAGTATATATAATGTGTACTATTACTGTATTTGACTACATTTTTATTAAACTATACATTTGATTGTTACATTTATATTATTTTAATAGCTTTTTGAGCCAAATCGGAGGTGGAGAGTTGTTTGTTTATATATATTGCTGGAAATCTGACATCTTCTTACTGTAGAATTGATGCAAAAGTGGTCCTACCTCAATGTGGGCTAGTTCCTCCCTGTAGGCCTGAGTCAGTGTACTGATAAGCTCCTCTGAGCGCTTCATCATCACATCCATCTCCTCCGCCTGCTTCCTCAAGTCCTTCACATAGCGATTATCTCCACACTTCAACTCCTGCTCAGTGAAAGAATAATGAAGTGACTGATCCTCACAGCTTCAATAAACATATCTCTATATGTCAATCAACCTGCTGCAGATCCTTTATGACTTTCTTCTTGTCTTCTATGAGCTCTGCACACAACAGCTGTTGCCAGGTCAACGTTTCCTGCAGCTCCTGTGGGATCACAGTCTGCTCAGCCAGCGACCACCTGCTGGTGATCTCCTCAAACTTCTCTTGGCTGGACTTGGCTTCGTTCTGCAGCATCTCTGATCTGAACCGAGCAGGACATACAGTGATGTGAAGTGTTTGCCCCATTCTTCATTTGAACAAATTGAAATATTAGTCAATGGCAACACAACTGGCCCTGTGATTGACTGGCGACCTGTTCAGGGTGTACCCCGCCTCCTGCCCGAAGTCAGCTGGGATAGGCTCCAGCAATACCCGTGACCCTAATGAGGATAAGCGGCATAGAAAATGAATGGATGTATGGAAGGACAACACAACTGAACAAAAAAAGAGCTGCATGCTTCACACATAAGATAGACACTGAGTAAAAATGACCTGCATGTCACAGTTCAGAGGCGGTGCTTCAGGGGGGCCTGGGAGGATCATATGCCCCCGGCCTGGGCCAAGAAGATCCCGGACAGGAGATGTAACTTGTATAAAATGATTTTTTCTTGAGCTTTATTATTTGGGTTTAAAAGTCCTTGTCAGTTGACCCGCCCCCCACCCCTCTCCGATTTGTTCCACTACTGACAGATTTCCAAGATGAAAACCACTGCTGAAGAAGAACATTAAGGCTACTCTCAGTTTTGATCCCCAAGACCTTTGGGAAAATACTCTGTGGTCTGACAATGCAAAAAGTTGAATTTTATGGAGGCTGTGCGTCCGATTAAATCTAACGGCACATTTCAAAAAAGAACATCATACTACTCCTACCGAGTCACCACCTTATCGTGGTGGAGGTGTTTGCGTGTCCCAATGATCCTAAGAGCTAAATTGTTGAAGGCTTTCGTGTCTCTAGTAGGTCTTAGGGGAGGGACCGGGTAGCTCAATAGACCCCAATGATGTATAACCAAAATTGACAGAGTTTTTCCTTGCCTGAATGTGGGTCACTGGGGGCCCCCTCTAGAGCCAGGCCTGGAGGTGGGGCACGATGGCGAGCGTCTAGTGACCAGGCCTGCACCCACAGGGCACAGCCCAAAAAGGTAACGTGGGTCCCCCTTCCCATGAGCTCACCACTCTTGGGAGGGGCCAAAGGGGTCGGGTGCAGAGCAAGCTGGGAGGCGGCCAAAGGCAGGAGCCTTGGCGGTTCAATCCTCGACTACAGAAGCTAGTTCAGGGTACGTGGAATGTCATCTTTAATAGGAGCTAGATGAGGTGGCTCGGGCATCTGGTTAGGATGCTTCCTGGATGACTCCCTGGGGAAGTGTACAGGGCACGTTTGACCCGCAGAAGGCCTAAGGGAAGACCCAGGACACGTTGGAGAGTATGTCTCTCAGCTTGCCTGAGAATGCCTCGTATCCGCCGGGAGGAGTTGGACGAAGTGGCTGGGAAGAGAGAAGTCTGAGTTTCCCTGATTAGGCTGCTGCCCCCGCTCTCGGATAAGCATAGGAAAATGGATGGATGAAACATCATACTAACAGTAACATATGGCGGTGGTAGTGTGATGATCTGGGATGCTTTGCTGCTTCAGGAACTGGAAGACTTGCTGTGATAAATGGAACCATGAATTGTGCTATCTACCAAAAAATCCTGAAAAAGAATGTCCAGCCATCTCAAGATGAAACCAACTTGTGTTCTGCAGCAGGACAATGATCCAAAACAACACCAGCAAGTCCACCTCTGAATGGCTGAAGAAAAACAAAAATGAAGACTTTGGAGTGGCCTAGTCAAAGTCCTGACCTGAATCCTATTGAGATGCTGTGACATGATCTTAAAAAGGCGCTTCCTGCTGGAAAAGTCTCCAATGTGGCTGAATAACAACAATTCTGCAAAGATGAGTGGGCCAACATTCCTCCACAAGCCCTGTGAGAGACTCATTGCAAGTTATTACTTTTTCACACAGTGCCATGAAGGTTTGAATTAACAAAAATAAAAACTGCATTTTGTATTTATTTGTGTTGTCATTGACTAATATTTAAATTAGTTTGATGATCTTAAACATTTAAGTGTAAACATGCTAATAAGTAAGAAATTAAGGAAAGGGGTGGAGGGTGGACTTTTCCACACCACTGTACATGACATTGTACAGGAAGTAGGCATGGCTATTGACTTTTTTTTTTGTCTTGTCCAGCATCATAACAACTGAATGGGAGTCAAGCTGCCTTTAAATGCTGAGCAAAATTTCTTTGCTCAAGTCTCAAGGGAGACTTCATAATCCAAATGAGTCTCCCTTGACATTTGACTGCGTTTATTATAAATTTTGTTGCGCTACATTTCGATGCCGGACCTGACTTGAAAAGGGACAGGTGGGGTGGGGGATATAAGAAAGGGTGCAGAAGAACCTCACAAACATATTTCAACCATATTATAACAACCATGATAATCACAATTTCAGCAACAACAGGACAGTCACAGAGCAAAATGAGCAAAAATACAGGGGAAAAAAAATAATAATAATCCCGCGACCTTAATGAGGATAAGCGGTATAGAGAATGGATGGATAATAATAATAATGATAATACTATATACATACATACACACACACATATATGTATACATACATACATATACACATTCGTACACGTATAAATACACTCCGCCGGCTGAGCATGGCCGAGTAGCTCTGTCCACCCGAGTCCCGCCACCCCAAAAATGAATGTGAGGTGTCTGTGAGTCTATGTATAGTGAATAAGTGTAATTAAAACTGGGGAGTTTGCGGCCCCCAGGGCATCACAGAAGGTCATGTTTGTGACCCCCCCCCTGCACGCGCACTCCCCAAGATCCTATGTGCTTGTTTGCAGGGAGTAGGGGAGCGAGGGCGCGAGGGATAGTAAGACTGGGAGGGAAAAAAATATATAATTTCCTTCCCAGAGGATGAGCCATTGGGCAGTAGGCACCTACCGCGGGGCAGGGGCCGGCACGAGGCGAGGCCATCCATAGGCCCCGGACGCCCAGCGACCACAGTCCGGGAGCAGCCTCACTTAGATGTCACACACTTGCCAACAGGCGCGCCACTGTAGGAGATTCCGGCGGCCCACACCCCCGAACACCACCACCGCCATCCCCACTTCGTATCCAAGAGGAACCCGGGCAACACACCCCACCACTCGGAGAGGCAGCAACCCTCCAGGCACAATCACACACCTCACCCCCCACCACTGCCCACACCCCTGTTGACTCCCCTGCATCCAACATACGACATACAACACACACACAAACACACTGACACACACCTGCACTCGCGCACACAAACCCACACCCCATGCACACTCATCCCAACCCAGGTCCTCTCAGGCACCAATCCGGCACCGGGGCATGCAGCCATCCACCCCCGCAGCAGCGAGTCCGGGCCAACCCAGATGCCCCCGGGGGTCAGATATGCCCCCACTTTCACATCCGGGTAGAGGCAGCCCCCGGAACTCCGGGCCCAGGAGCGCCACCCCACCCACACCCAGCCAGCCCAGCCACCCGACCCGGGGCCAGACGGCCATGACCCAGGCCCGCCCCAACGGTCCCCCGCCCCACCACCAACTGGTCGCCTCGGCACCAAACCTACCCCAGCCTCAATAGAGATAAACACCGGTCCCACGCAGAGCAGCGCAGCCCAGCCCCCCTCCCCAAGGGACCCCCAGCGGCCTGTATGCCCCTGGCACCTCCGCCAGCCGCCCAACTCTCAGAGTGAAGTGAAAGAGCTAATCACCGGGGACCAGAGTGAATGAGATTGGTCCAATTGATTGTTTAAAGAGCTAGACATTGTCTCACATGAGATATGATCTAATAAACGGTTCCTAAATTGGTTCATACTTAGATTGGCTTTTGATTTCCAATTCATGAGAATAGTTTTCTTTGCGATGCATAACGCAGTAAGGACCATACGTGATATATTTGACTTTGTGAGACCCATCTTGAACATCCTTTGTCCTGTATAATGAGTCCTATGACGAATTTTGAACTGAATTAGCTGTAAATTTAAGTTTTTCGTCATTTTAAATGTATTTGAACATATTTGTATGTGTTTTGACTGGGGACCAGTCCAGGGTGTACCCCGCCTCTCGCCCAAAGTCTGCTGGGATAGGCTCCAGCATCCCCGTGACCCTAATGAGGATAAGCGGTAAAATGAATGAATGAATGAATGTATGTGTTTTGATCCATATTACTGAGTAGGTCTGTTTCCCATTTTGCAGTCGGCAGGTGTATTAAATCTTCAGTTTTATTGTTAAGCCTATATATTTTTGATAATAACTTTGGGGCGCAGAGGTTACAGAATTCTGCCACCTTGGTTGGCATTTGCAGGTTCAATTGATGGGCGTGTATTTTTTTCCAATTGTAGATTTGATTTGGTGGTATTCTAAAAATTTGGTGCTGCTGATTCCATATTGGGAGGTGAGCGTATCAAATGACACAAACTTTCCTTCCACTATGATATTATCTAAGTGTTTTATCCTTTGTTTTTCCAGAGAGAAAAGTTTATCATTCTTTTATTTTGTAGGATGTCAGTGTTGTTCCAGATGGGTGTCAACTTACATGGATAGAGGGAACATTTGTTTATTTTAAGAAATTCCCACCAAGCTGTCAGAGTGGTGCTGATGTTCATACTTTTGTAACATTTATGATGTTTAATGGTTGAACTGATGAATGGTAGATCACAGATTTCTAGATCATCACACAGTGCTTGCTCTATATCTCGCCATGGCTCGTCTGGATACCTCGGTTTGAGCCATTTGGAGACATATTGCAGTTGATTGGCTAAGAAATACTGAGAAAAGTCCGGAAGCTCCAAACCACCCCTGCCTTTGGTTTGTTTTAACGTATTTAAGCTGATACAAGATGGTTTGTCTTTCCAAAGGAATTTAGAGATGTGGGAGTCCAGTGACTTGAACCAGTTGGAGGATGGTTTGGTGGGTATCATTGAAAACAAATAATTAATTTTTGGTAAAACCATCATTTTGACGGCTATTGACTCTATGTGGTTCATCATCACCTGATCCGGCGAGCTTCCTCTAATTCCACCCGTCTCATAGATTCTTTGGCATCAGCTTCAGTTTGGATGTTGATCACTAATTCCAACAAATCTTTCTCCAGCTTGGATATCCGCTGCAGATGGGAGGGATGCACATAATTGTACACAATTTTGAAAAGCTGCTGTTGTTGCTGTGATTCAGTTTACAGTAAACACAACAAACATACAGTATATGCATTTTGGCAACCCAAATCAAACAGAAAGTCAACATGCTTTAGAGTAGTCAGTGTACAGCCCGTGTAGCACTACAGATTTACTATCAACACACAGCCAATATTGTGCAAATAGCAGACGTGAGTAGGAAGCTAACTGTACTTGTCTGCATTTTGTTCTGAGGCTGCACGAGGGCTACCAGAAACATTCCAACATGTGCTGTGACTCAGTGAAGCAGAACATGATCTCCTCCCAAGGATGCTTTCCGACTAGAAGATGCGCCCAAACTGAAAGTTGAGGGTGGTAAAGGCGCGTCTCCTGTGAGAGAGCCTCAAGGTAGGAAAGCGGAGGAGCACATGTTGCCTAGCATGCTTAATACTAATTTCCAAGCTGTACACTGACTACTCTAACCACAGTATTATCTTGAGGCAATATAATAGAATAGTTACTAAGTATGCGGATCGTTTTCAGTCTTGTGATTCATTCATTCATTTTCTATACCGCTTATCCTCATTAGGGTCACGGGGATGCTGGAGCCTATCCCAGCTGGCTTTGGGCAGGTGTACACCCTGGACTGGTCGCCAGTCAATCGCAGGGCACATATAGACAAACAAACATTCACACTCACATTCATACCTATGGACAATTTAGAGTCACCAATTAACCTAACATGCATGTTTTTGGAATGTGGGAGGAAACCGGAGTACCCGGAGAAAACCCACGCACGCACGGGGAGAACATGCAAACTCCACACAGAGATGCCCAACGGAGATTTGAACCCAGGTCTTCCAGATCTCCTGACTGTGTGGCCAATGTGCTAACCACTCAGCCACCGTGCGGCCAGTCTTGTGATTTCAATACAAATACACGTGAAATCCTACAGAAATGCAGCCTCTATTAACACTACTACTATTGATAATAATAATGTCCCAAATAGACCATATTTGTATACAAAGTTGAATAAAAATAAAACCTACTACTACTGATCAAATATGAATAATAATACACATAATGTCACTCCAAAACGACGATTCTTAATAAAATACAATAGAAATAATGAAAAATGATTAGTGCAAACAAACCCCGCCGTCTTGCTCTTCTCCTTGAGGTAGACTATCTCTGCTGACCTTGAGAGCTGTGCGCTCCTGCTTGGACACTCTGAATGGGCAACAGGGACAGAAACGTATTTTATTTCGTTCTCTTCATTGTACAAATTATTATTAAACACATTGAAATGAATAGATATGAAATAACTATTCTATTCTTAGCTGCACATACATGGGATGAATACAGTGGACGAAAAAAACACTGTCACGTCCCTGTTGCATTTGCTTAATATACAAGTTAATAATGCTAAGTGAAAGTGAAGTTTGTCTTACCTGTTTTCTGCTTTTTTGCTTCCGGGAAAGGCAGAGCGTCCATTCGCTTTCTCACGTGTTCCCATATTTGCAATGTGCTAAATTCAAGTTTCACACCAAATGACGAAGTACTAAGGGGAGTAGCGGCCCAGTATTTTGTCAACGTGCTGCGTTAGCGACCTGTTGCTATGACGACAGCGCCAGCAGCCGTGATACAGTCAGGGACCCTCGGAAATTTAACTTTCACGAGGAAGTGGTTCGATAAGACATGTTAGAAATGTTTTCCTTGTTTATTTCCCATCTATGCTGACTGTTTGTTTTTCTTTTTTTATGGTTAGACCAGTTTTCTAACGAGTTTTCAAACTGGTTAGAAGTTTACACTTTACCAGCCCACCCTTCCATAATAGAAATACACACAGGACTGGACATAATACCTTATGTAGTATTGTACTACAAATATGTTGTGTTTATCTTTTCTAGTTTTTTTAATTAATATATTTTATTTACTCTTCACAAATTAAATACATTCATTGTGAATGTTGTTTTCTATGATTATAATGTACAGTAAATTATACAGACAATAAATACAAACAATGAATCCACATGAAAAACATGACAATGACAACTGTGATAATTGTGACATATTAAAATACATTTTACATGTAAAATATACAACATATTTTTCATACAAATAAATAAAAATAGAGATGCTATTCCTGATTATTTTATAGAAAATAATGTATCCTCAAAATACTTGCATTATGTACTGTACTTACTATAGATATATATGATAATTAATATTCAAAATGATTTTGATTATTATTAACTGTATACTACCACTACTTCTAATGATAAATATACAATTATATAAGAAAACTATTATTATTAGTAGTAGTAATTTTAACATCTGATTTGCTGCTGGTATTTAAATAGGATGTAACCTAAATTAAATATAATGATTAGAATTAATAATAACGCCAATAATCACTATAGCTATTTTCTGCATGCATGTCTGCATCCTATAAGGAAGAAAATTACAGCAACATTTCTAAAGAAATAGTTTTTTTATTGTGTTTTATAATTGGTAATAATAATAATAATAGATTGTTGTCACTACTCTGCAACAGGTTCCTTAGAAGGCACTTCCAAACAACGTCTTTAGATGGCGCTCTTGCCTTGAAATCAAATTTACTGTATATGAAGACTAATCAAAAGCAGAAGCCCACTTCTGGCAGAGACACATGATAACTGTCTCGTCAAGATGATAGTACACAAGCTCACAAAGGGGGTCAGATGTTCCTGCCCTGAAACAGTAGACCCCCTTTTAGCCGCTCCTTGAACCTGAAGTGGCCTCCCGCCTCTGCCCCCTACGAGAGATGTTAAATCAGGCCCAGCAAAGGTTTCTGACATATGATCCAGCATCTGTGATGTCACCAACAGCTGACTTGTCATAAGACCTTTGTGCAAGGAGTGAAGGATGACTGAGGAGAAAGGCTCACTTTCCTGAGCAGAGTGTTTTTGGGTTTTTTTTTGCATTTGTAGCTGGTCGAGATTACCAAGCGAGTGACTGCCAGTAGAGAGTGATTCCATAATCTATTCTAATGCCCTAATCTTGGGATTGACAGACTTTGACCCTTTTCGCAGGTGTATAATACACCCCATTCACTCCTGCATGGACGCATGTTTAAGTGTGCACGCTAATGCCTACCCCCACCTACCCTCCCACACCTCCACCCTTCCCCTGAGGGCATATGTTTACTTCTTAGTCAACAAAGAATCATATTCAGCTCACCGACGTGGAGAGCTAGTTAACTTACAGCTTAAAGTGTCGCTGGTGGTCGTGGGGAGGGTTAAGGGGCTTGCATAACATCCAAATATGAGTACATAACCCTACAACGTGCACACCATTTTTCAGCAGGATATTTGTGCATCAAAAGTATTATGGATTGTTTACATCAAATGTCTTTTCGAGTGGATTGGGTGGGCAATTATTATGTGTGGCATTAGGTCCTGATTGATGTTACAATTGAAGAAATAGCCAAAAATAGAATTTGGACCCAAAAGCGGACACTGAGGCAAATATGTGGCAAAAACAAAAGGTAGTTATGATCCATAATAACGAACACTAAGAAGTGGCGTGAAACCACAAGGGAGAGGAGCTAATAAAGCAGCCTAATGGCAAATAGCCGGCAGGTGTGCATTGCTGCTCCGCTGGCAAACAGGAGAAGGATCATCTGAAACAGGAGGTGAAGTTAACACCAGCACAGAGGGCAAAGCTACAAAATAAAACAGGAAGCGCAGAATCCCCCACCCCCACTATTAAAAAGAATTAGCAATTTCAATATTGGCATTTATTGTTCTAACTTGAGGGTCGCTGGTTCGATCCTAATCAGTGTAATCAGTGACCTTATTCTTACATTTTAACATTTAGTCTGCATTTTATTTTCCAACATTTTTTTATTCTGCTGTTTTTAGTCTGGTAAAAAAAAAAAGAATGAATACATTTAATGGGACCTTACTGGACCTACTGGTGAAACGTCATTTTCCATCACTGTAACTTTCCACTTACTCTACGTCTCCCAAATAAATGGTTTCTGGTTGTTGTTGTTAAATATATCTTTACATTCCAACATTTCAAATTCCGACATGTTCTGTTTGCTAACTACTCCCACATTTCTCACCTACTTCAAACCTTTCCAACACCCAAATGTTCAGCTCCTTTGGAAAATGTCAGGGCTTTTCTAAAAATCCCCTCAATTTTCATAGTTAGTTAATTCCTAAGACATTCCCATTGAAAATGAACAGGCAATTTCCATCTTCTCCCAACCTGACGGTTGCTGGTTCCATGCTCAGGTGGGCAAAATGATTTCGACACATTTCTGGGGTATTTCAACATTCATTCTACATTTCAGCTTCAGCATTCACACAGATAATTTTGAGTCATTTATCTTTCTTGAGATTGAGCAGAAACTTGTCTGCACCCTTAGTCACAGAGCGGTTCTATCTATGCTCCTTTATATTTGGCTGAGCACCAGTTTACAAGCACCAACGATCATGTTTCAGCTTTACAACACAACTCATACATAGAAAAGATTCATGTTGACAATTTAGCAAGAAAAAAGGTGCGCATTAAAAGTAAAAGTTCAAGCAGTCAACAAAGGTGAAGTATCCACTGTGCAGAAGAGCAGGAATGCAGCTGCACCGCCGATTGTGCAGTGCGGGTCTGAAAGCTATAAACCCCTACACAATGCAGCCCAACCCCTGACCAGGGACAGAGCAAGAAGGCATGCCTTGGGCACACGCCTCCGTCACCTGGCAACACGTTGCCTTCCTGAAGAAACGTGCATGGGTGTCCAAAGTGTGGCCCAGGGGTACACAGTTTGTAAAACAAAAATATTGAGCTGGCATTGTTCAACTGGAACTAAACTGGAAGGATGAACTAAAGATGACATGAAATGAAATATTGCATTGTTATTATTATTGTATTTTGACATAACAGTCGATTATTTGGTCTCAAAAAATGTTGACAATAATATTGTCTACCGTCAATTTGTGGGACAATAAACACATAAGGTTATGTAAATGAACGAAGCAAAACATCCATCCATCCATCCTCTACGCCACTTGTCCTCACTAGGGTCGAGGGGGTAAGCTGGAGCCTATCCCAGCTGACTTTGGGAGAGAGGCAAGGTAAGTCCTGGACTGGTCACTATCCAATGGCAGGGCACATATAGACAAACAAGCATTAACACTCACTTTCATACCTATGCATCATTTAGAGTCGCCAATTAACATAGCATGCATGTTTTTAGAACGTATTTGAAGAAAACCCACGCACGTACGGGAAGGACACAGATGCTCAAATGGAGATTCGAACCGAGATCTTAAGCAAAATAGCCGTTAGGAAAAAAAAAGACAGGCACAAATCACATTAAAAGCTTAATGCATCCATGAAAGGCTAGTTTTGGGAGGCAGGTAACATCTTAGTGCATTACTGACTGCTCTCATGACTTATGTCTTTTTTTTTTTTAACAACAAAACACATGCACCCAATGATGTGCATCCTCTTCACGCCGCAGACACATGTCATCGCTAATGGACATCAAGTACTTCCTTTTTATGTGGCTCTTTTCTAGACACACATTACAGACGTAAAACCCATTTCACAATCCATACCTGGAGCTACATACTCGCATTCAATCATAAGCACACGCACCCACAGAAGGGTAAGATCTTTGTGCGGCAACATGTGCAACTATGCAAATAATAGTCACATACTGGCTTATTAAATTGCTCAATATGAGCTTAATCTTGAACCAGAATGGCACTCGATAGAGCACAAACCTCCACCAGGGCAAAAAAGCCCTAAAATAGTAGCAAACTCCTGTCTGTCTAAGTCTAATTACATTGATATTAAATCACACTGTCTGTGTAGAATGTGTGTACTGTATATGTAATAACATACAGTAGTGCACTAACAAAGATAAAGAGAAAAGCATTTAATCAAATGGTAATGTCTGATTACAAGTGCAATAAAAAAAAGGTCTTTGGCGAAGTTAAAGACACATTTACAGTGCGTGTTGAACAATTAAGTTATGAAAGGAAAAAATGTGTCAAGTATGTGCATTGAAAATTAAACTTAAAAATTAACGTGCGTCCTTTAAACACCGACAAGTAAACGCAACCTGTAAACAAGCTATTGTGAAGAGAGTCAAAACCTCCGAAATGTACAAAGTGACTAATTTTCACCCCGTTGGCTTCAATCAGCTCTTCTTGTCCTGGATGTTCATCAGACTTGAGGCGTAGGACTTTGCCCTCTTGGCTGCAAATGGGGGAAAAAAGAATGGCTGTGTGAGTGCAGATGACCACAATGTATCTCACCCGATTTTCTCATGCATTCCATCGTGCTGGACTCGGGTGTGATTCCCTCCTTGCATTGCTTATTGCCCACACTCGCCAGGTTTAATGTGTGCCATACGTTGGTTACAAACGCCATTGTACAACACCGGCCTTACTGTAATGTTGCTGACGTTGCGGTAAATTTTGAGTTGTTGTTGTTATCAATTAGTAACTCCAGAGGAGCGACATAAAATTATATCACGCGTCTGGTCCACAACCCTCGGAGAATGGCAAAATAATGTGAATAACTGACACACAAATTAAATCTCTTAAAAATTGCTATTTCTGTTCTTTTAAACCTGTGGTTCTGAACCGGTGGGTTGGGACCCAAAAGTGGGTTGTCATTCCATTCTGGCTGAATCGCTTTTGTTTTATTATAATAGTAAAATTGAGCAATATTTTAGTCATCTTCCTGTAGGGTATATATTCATTGCACAGCTATAAGTCAATTATCTGATTTAGTGGTTTAACATAGCGCAATTTTGATATTTCATTTTTATTTATGCATTATTTGTATGCATGCAGTTATGTTCCTTATTTCCTTGACAAAACGCTTTAATAAATTCCTCTAGAATGCACTTTGGACATGTAATTGTGTGGGTTAATGTTTCAAAAGATGACATAGGTGATTAAAAAAAAAACAACAAATACATTTGCTTAGCTTGACTAAAATGACCGTAAAAATAAATGCATTTATACAATTATAAATTAATTATAATAAAATAATTAGAAAATGACTTAAAAGTGTAAAATAAATTAAAAGAAATAAAAATAACAATGACTTAAATAACATTTTTAAAAAAAACAACACAGCTGTTTAAAAAAAGCCAACAATTTTTACATACATTTTATGTTTTTTTATCAAGCGGTGAAATATACTTTATTCGGCGTCCATTAAACACATCATAGTGCGTGAGTGTTGTGACGAACTACACTGCGATTATACATTATCATTAATTAGTGGTGATTACCGATACATGATGTACTTTAAATGCCTTTAGTAAGTGTGGGGGGTATATTTCGGGCTTAAACCCGGATTGTGCATTTAGCTTGTTAGCTTTCGTCGCTTGTGAACAATGGCAATTGAAGAGAGAAGGTGAGGGTTGTGTAGAGGAATGATTTTTGAGCCAGCACTCTCTGCTCGATTCATAACATATCTGCAGATAGCGCCATCAAACCACTTTCTCTTTAAGGTACTATTAACAAACAAGGATTTTAAAATTTAAAGCAAATAATTTTAAACTGACTAGGCGGGCATCACTGTACATGGCGAGTGTGAATTTGCTCTGACCTAATGAGGAATATGTCAAATTAGAATTCCATCATACCCATCCCATAAAAGCAATGTAGTCTATACATTATTAGAAAATACAGTGCAAACACCCTTGAGGCCGTACTACTTGGAATATGACCAAAACGTTTAAAAGGGGTGTCAAAACTAGTCCCACAGATGCCCACCCCTGCTGACACCTGCATTCCTCAGGATTCTTTTTACACTTCTTTGGTCAAATGTGACTCACATTAGCATTACTGCATTAATCATTAAAGACTATTTTATTCTTGTTCTCACATTGTGCTTTCAACAGGGGTTAACTTCTTTTTACACTTTTATAATAATTAAGAACATTAAAACGTTACTTAAAATACTGATTATCCAGTTAACAACGGTTTGGAGCACATTGTTTCCATTTGCTATTAAATTTATTATTTTAAAATATGACCAAATTGGCTGCTTCACAAAATGCATTGTGTCCAACCCTAATTGTGCAACTGTAGCCAGTTCTGTAACAAACACGCAAAATGTCAACAATTGACCAAATTATCCTGTTATGATTTTGCAGGGGTCAGTCTTCACCACATCCCGAGCCGTCTATCACAGTCAGTCAAAAGTACACCGACACCCCCCAGCCCCCTTCTCCTATCAAGCCCACGAGGAGCCCTCAAAACCCTGTCAAAATATCTGGATGTGACAATGGGGGAATTAAGCGAGTTACTCACGGTGTATGAGCTTGCGTTTCTTTTGTTCCGAGTGAAGGAAGCTGCTCAAGTAGAAGATGATGGGCAGAAAGAGCATGAAGCTGGACACAGCGATGACAGGCACCGTCTCCTCCCGAGGAAAGGAACAATTGAAATTCTTACTCCACAGTCTGCGGGTCATGTTCATCTGAGAAGGAGGCAAAGTGCCAACATAAGCTTTAGGCTCAAATGACCACAATTACGGCATAATATTGCTATTAAGTCGCCCCATCTTGGGTTTCTATTATCGGAAAGCCACCGCTTGTTGTTTCCTTGACGCTTTACACAAAACAGCAGAGGCTACACAAATCAAAGCCAATACAGACTAACGCTGTCGTCAGTTTCAATGCCGCTCGAATGTGCAACAAACTGCAGAAACAAGCTAAGGCTTCAGAAAACGTTAATCACATTCAAAACCTAAACCTAAAAGGGCACATATTGCAGTTATGTTTGGCCTGTCTCAACTTCATATATGCCACAAATGAAGTCATCAAGACTGTAATAATGTCTGATATGCATAGGTCAACATTGCTAAGAAGAATCCCGTCCCAAAAATTCAGTTCTACATGCTATCATTGCTACAACAAGCTTGAGCGTTACTGATGTGTGAATACTCACATAGCAGTTGGAGGTGTTTATCTACTCAACTGCACAGAGTACCAGGCATCAATTAGCGGCTCACAAATGCAATATTATAACATTAAATATTTTTCACAAAAAAACAATAATATGGAAGTGGATTGAATATGGGCCGCACGGTGCTGAGTGGGTAGCACATTAGCCTCACAGTCAGGAGGTTCAGGGTTCAAATCTCCGTTGGGCATCTCTGTGTGGAGTTTGCATGTTCTCCCCGTACGTTAAACATGCATGTTAGGTTAATTGGCGACTCTTAATTGTCCATAGGTATGAATGTGAGTGTGAATGCTTGTTTGTCTATATGTGCCCTGTGATTGACTGGGGCCCGTTCCAGGGTGTACCCTGCCTCTCGCCCAAAGTCGGCTGGAATAGGCTCCAGCATACCCGCGACCCTAATGAGGATAAGGGTATAGAAAATGAATCAATGAATGAATGGATTGAATATAAAATTGAGGCACAGCATCTATTAGAAAAGGAGCCACTATTATTGCCCTGCATCCTTTTAGTTACTGCAAATATAATTATTGTTAATAACTCATTTAGACCTATTTTGTACTAGTTGTACTTTACAGCTATAGTGGAAGCCTGGGGACAAAAAGAAACTTCAGTTACCTCAAATAAACTATTAATACAAAGCACTTCTGTTCTTTTGTCACATAAATAGAACATATTCAGCTGCATTGTGTAAAAAAAAAAAGGAATGAATGATAAATGTTAGTGAACTCAAACAACACAAATCAAACAATATTCAATGCTAAAGCCTATGTTTTACTACATCCTCTGGCACATGTACCCCGTCCTCAATGTCGATACACAAAGTCTGGTTCTTCTCCATGCCGCTGTACAGCTCGTTGAGGCTCTTGTAGGCGCTCTTACAGTTAGAACATAGTTCTGTGTGGTTCCCCTATGGAGACACGGGACGTAAAGGTAAAGACATTTAGCCTCTGAACATTAATATGTGAAAGGGATACAAACCACTTGTAACATACCTGTTCGTATCTCTCAAAGCAGCTGAGAGTTTGGTTTAGGGTGGACATGAAGTACAGTGAGTCATCAGTTAGATTCCGGAATCCATCCACGATGCAGTCTGCAAGGGCGAATAGCCACCTTGACTGAGTAGTTGCACAAAAACTACACCTGATCAACCTTACTTAAGATTTGTCAGATCAAGACACAGTCGACTTCAAAAGGTGGTTTTCGCATCCACTTGAAAACGCCAATCCATTACTTCTTAAGGTTGAACTATCAGCACAAAGGGGACTGTAGTTCTTTTAGCCATAAATTAGCTGCATCATTGTTGAAGCCGCAGGGTTCAAAGTGTGCAAAAAAAGTAGCAGCTTATGTTTCAGCATTTACGGACGTTTTTCCTTGATAATACAATTAAAAGGTTATCTGAAAGTATCACCCATACTGTGCAGGAATCCTTAAGGAAACAAAGTATAGTCATACAAATCATAACATACAGTAGTAAAAGTGTTTTTTTAACAATATTAATAGCAGTATACAATGGAACATTGAATGCTAAATGTAAAATCTAGAATTCAGACAACATTTTTGGGAAAAATATAAGGCTTAAGCAAGTGTTTTGCTTATTCTGTGGTTAATTCAAAAAGGAAACAAAGAAATATGAATCATGTTAAGGCCTTAGTAAGACTTTATCTGTTGTCTTGTTATTTTTATGTTTTAATATCAACAGTGGTTACCATCCTTTTACACCTAAAACATATTTTTACACTTGGATGACAGTTTAAAATTAAAGCTTTGCCTGTATACAAGTTTGACCCTGGAAGACATTATTTTTATTTATGTTAGTTCCTATGAAGAAAACTGGTTTGAAATTAAATGGAGGTTGACTGGAACATATTGTGAGTCACCCTTTATTTGTCTCACAGGGCAGAACTGTAATATGTTCCATGTTTTACTGTATGTACTAATACCAAAGTGATTTTTCCTTGAACAGAACAACTGCTGGTGCTAACAAAATGTAATTCAAATTAAAATATGCAGGTCAGAAGCATCCGCATTTGACTAATCAGCCACTCTAACATCTCCTGCATGTGGGTGAACCTCAGAGGAAAGGACAATGTGAAAAGAGACACAAAAAGTTGCCAGATTAGCAACAATTATGACTGCAGAGAAAATCACATGGATGATCACCAACTCCCAACACTGAATGGATCCTACTGTTTATATGTTAGCCTTGGGTGTCCAAACTAGCTCCATCCGGGGCTGGATGCTGGGTGCACTTTGATATCATAAAACGCAAAAAAACAAGCTGAGAGTAGTTCAGTCCATGGCAAATAGTTATTTATATTTTCAGGAAAAGCTTTTAACATCCTTGTTTAAATGCACTTACTGTCGCAGGATGATTTGATCCACAAGTCCTTCAGGTTGTTGAAGAGCAGATAAACCACCATCAGTCGGTCTCCTCGAAGAAGGCTGTCCCTGCAGCTCTCATTGCCAGGACCCATCTGAGGACATTACATGCTTGCTTACCTTCTTAATACCCTACAGCCATAAAGATTGTAATGTAGGCGATACTAAACTACAGTGAGTGAAGTTAAGGAATTAAGAAGGTGAATTACTTTCCTTAAAATAGCCACAATAAGGAAGTAAACACCATAAGGATGGCGAGTCATGTGACACTTTTTTTGGTACCTCAGTGGAGATGTTCGTGTAGGTTGTGACCAGGCTGCCGTAGCTGGCGAAACAGTTCTGACATGCCTTAACCGGACGTGCAGACGGAATCAGGCAGTTAACGTAGGCGACATACCGCTCACCAAAAATGCGAAGTAGCTCGCTGCAGTAGTCGCTGATATCCAAGTCGCCCGGGAAAGTAGACAACAAACGGAGCGAGGCGGCAGAATCCGCCGCCGCGGGCTTAAAAACGGGCGAAGTGACCACCGCGGTGGTGGAAAGTGTGACATTAGCTTCACCGCTTGATGCAGCAGCGTAAATATAAATCAACAACACCACTAAAAGTGTGTTTTGTTGATAAAGAGGCATGTTTGACCGCTCGCTGCGTCCGTCTCAATTAGTTCCCATTAGAGAACCCATGACTTCCGGGTTTGGGATCATGTGATTTCTCCGAGTCTCGCGAGACGTCACAGCAGGCATCAGACAAGTGAACGTACAAAACTGCTTATTTACATGCTTTGAGAACATTTTGCACAATACTTTTATATTTATGTAATATCACAGTTATTTTATATTATATAATATACACATTTGTATTTATTTTATCGCCGTTTTTGCAATGTCAGTTGTTACTAATATATTTAAAATGCAAACTCTTCACGCAAAATAAGCTTTTGTTTGTTATTGATTATAATCTATCTATCTATCTATCTATCTATCTATCTATCTATCTATCTATCTATCTATCTATCTATCTATCTATCTATCTATCTATCTATCTATCTAT
>QODF01000074.1:2245364-2259370 GCA_024372805.1 Oostethus manadensis
TCTCTCTCTCTCTCTCTCTCTCTCTCTCTCTCTCTCTCTCTCTCTCTCTCTCTCTCTCTCTCTCTCTCTCTTTCTCTCTCTCTCTCTCTCACCCCACACCATTTCTGCAAATAATCAGCCAGTGTCAACGATCTGGGCCCGCTTCCTGATTGTGATAATCGTCATAAAGCCCTCAAATCAAGGCACCGCAGTCAATGACCATTAATGTGAAATTAGTGGCTTTTGATAAGTTGCAGTCTGCATCAATTCTGCAGTCATCAGCTACTAATGAAAATAAGGGGGAGAAGATGCAGGCGACATCATCTGCTTATCCGAATGGCCGTGCACCACTCGAGTGGTAAATATGGAGTCGAGCCCCCTTAATGTTGATCTCACTGCACACAACACTGACAGCTCATTAACTCTTCCCTCCACCAACTAATTGTTCAGACTTTGCCTCAATCCTCTGGCATATTTTTGGAAGGCTCAGTACAAAACAACTGCCACCCTTTGTTGTTCTTCATAAGCAGAGGTAGAAGTCCCTTTGGAAGCATGCACCAAAAATGACAGCTGTGATAACCATCATTATCTCATGCATCATTAAAGTAGTAACTTGATCATTACTATGACATATAAGGCAGTGGTAGGGTAGGCTTCATCCTGATTACAGTATTATTTGCTTCTCTTTCTCTACTGGTCTAATCAGGGGAGCACCAAGTAAAATCGGCATATCATTATTTGAGATGACCGTTATTGTCAGACCGTGGTGGGGAAAAATGCATTCATTAGCATGCGCTAGATGGAGATAGCAAGAGGACAAAAATCATCAATTAGACTGATAAAATAGATGATGATGACGATGAGAGCTCTAGTGGAACTGTACATAGCGAGGCTTGAACTTTCTGTTGATTTTATGCACATGTAAAAGTGCCAAAAATTTCCTGCAATTAGAATCCAAGGTATTCTACAGAAAAAGTACATTAGGTCTATTGTAGTGCAGAAAATGACCACTAAAATCAATGGAAAACCATACAAACCTCAACATTACGCTCAAGCTGGATTATTTTCCAGCCATTTATGCATCATTGTACATTTGTGAGTTCTGTGCACTTGTGCAGACTTTCAAACAACCGCCACAACATGGCTGACGTGCACTAAAAGTACACATTTTTCCACAAAATTGTAAGGTGAGGCAGTTATCATATTATTTACTGATTACAATTATACTTGTTATAGTAATTTCATATCATAGTGTCCTATTGGACTCTACAAGTACAATGTATGTATGCCAGATGTCTATCAGACTGGAAGTCCTGTATATCAATCAAGTGACAAACATTATAGTGACGATGGATGATAGGCTGACGTCAATCTGTTTTTAATGTCATGCGATCGACCCACATTAAGTTCGAGATACTAAAACAACGAACTCTCCCAGTGCTAACGTGAGTTATTATGTCTTATTATTGCTTATCATGTCTACTATATTATGCAATACGAGTATAAAGGTGACTATGGGGTGTTATTTCATGTTTAGAAAGCTTTAATAATGGTAAAAAAAAAACTTCTAGAAGGTCACAAACATGTTTTCATGGCTCCAACTGCAAACTTATCACGGTCTGGTTTGGACCCTGATGATAAATACGTGTTTTTCAAAGTACAAAGTTGATACTAATAGGCTTTTTCACCCACAGCAGTATGTCCCATCCTTTTCACTGTCACGTACCCTTTGAGACAACCTATATACCCCTACTATTGCACACTTAAAAATGTAAACCTTTTTAATTCGGCATTAAATTGAAATATTAAACAGTTGTTTAATTCATTTTATAGTATAAGTAATTCTGGTTCAAAAGTATGTATTGTGCAAAATTTTGATACAAGTTTTACATGACCACTGATTAACAGAAAAGATATGAATTTCTGTCGGATATGAATAAAATATTGGTCCCACATATCTTTTGTTTCAGCCAGATGTGGGGATCCTTCCTTTTGAAGGGGTTGAACTTGATCTTCACTTTTGTCCACTTACACTCGCCATGATTTAAGTTTGCATATTAATGTGATACCAGATTGAAGGGGAATGTTGAACAAACATGATAATGGAGTATCCAGAGTACAAAAAATACATACAAGCAGCAACAAAGCCTCATTTTCACACACATATACATAAACAGGTTTTTTACAGTGCACCGTATAGAGTAAAACTTCATATTAAAAACTCTTAATATGCAAAATAATCATTAAACATATTTACGTATTCATATGAAGAACTTCTCCTTCATTCTATCTCCTCTGTGCTTCTGTGCTGTGAAACGTTCAGGTGTGCTAGTAATCGTGAGTCCTAGGCGCTATTTGTTTTTCATTTTTATTCACGCAACCCTATGACAATTGGCGTACCCCACTTTGGGAACCTGGGACCTACAACAAAGACGAAATGCATTTTTTTCTTGAAATATATACGGGCGACAACAAAAATAAAAAATAGATTTCAAGATTAAAATTTTAAATTTTACGAGAAAAGAAGTTGTAATATTATGAGATGAATAGTCATAATTTTACATGAAAAAAGTCATAATTTTATGAGAAAAAAAGTCATAATATTACTTTTGACCAATGCCAAAGGTCACACAGGTCCCCTGTGTTTATAGCTGTCTCGGGCAAAGCCTATAAAGTGAAGTTACGACTTTACGCTCGTATTATTACGAGCGTTTTCTGGTAAATATATGACGTTATTGTCGTAAACTTACGACCTATCGAAATCTGATAATTTTCCAAGATGGAGTATTAAAATCATAGAATTTTGAGACTAAAGTTGTAATTTTAGGAAAATAACAGCCTTCATTTACGAGAAAAAGCTCGTAATGTTATGAGAAAAAAAGTCGTAACTCCATTTTATAGGCATTGCCTGAGACCGCTATGAAACAGGGAGCCGTATGTGGAGGGGCATCATCTCACCAGAGAGTGCTGGTGAGATGATGCTAACCCATGGTAACCTGTTTGTGCCAATGGCTCTGTTTTGCTGTCCCGTTATAAATAAGAGCTTTTTTCTCGTAATTTTACAATAGTAAAACTTGTAATTTTACGTGCAATTTTGTGTTAAGTGTGAGAGGAAAAATATAGCATAGTTCTTTCAGGAAGGAGGGAAACTTTCCAATGGCTTCAAAACACGCTTTTATTTATAACGGGACAGCAAAACAGCACAGTTGGGCACAAACAGGTTAGCTTGGATTAGCATCATCTCACCGCTACCCTCATACAGTACAAGGCTCCCCGTTTCATAGCGGTCTCAGGCCACGCCTAGAAAGTGAAGTTACAACTTTAATCTCGCATTATTCGGAGCGCTTTCTCGTACATACAGCACGTTATTGTTGTAAATTTACGACTTTATTCTTGATATCTGATCATTTTAATACTCCATGTTGACAGGCATTGCCCAAGACACAGGGCACCTGTGTGACCTTTGGCCTGGGTCAAAGGTCATATTAAAAAAATTTTCTCGTACTATTACAAATTTTTCCCCTAAAAATCGAACTTTTAATCTCGAAATCGTAATTGTGGCCCAAATACGCCGTCGTACTGCACAGTATAACTTATTTGAGTATCGTGTTGCTTTAGAAAACATCACAGTGGCCATTGCATTCTTTCATTTTTCATTTTTCATTGTAGACACCCCTGCTTCAAGGGTTAACAGTCCCTGCCCAGTTTAATATTTTTTAAAATTGTTTTTCATGATTAAATGCTTTCTCCATCTTCTATCACGCACGGGTTAACTCCCAGCGGCCTTCAACTTGGCTCTTGGCGTGGGGGAGAGAAAGTAGCTGTAAAGTTATGCAGAAGTTATTCTTCATCCCTCGGGCCGTCCCTAATCCGCCCAAAACCTGATTCTNACTCCATTTTATAGGCATTGCCTGAGACCGCTATGAAACAGGGAGCCGTATGTGGAGGGGCATCATCTCACCAGAGAGTGCTGGTGAGATGATGCTAACCCATGGTAACCTGTTTGTGCCAATGGCTCTGTTTTGCTGTCCCGTTATAAATAAGAGCTTTTTTCTCGTAATTTTACAATAGTAAAACTTGTAATTTTACGTGCAATTTTGTGTTAAGTGTGAGAGGAAAAATATAGCATAGTTCTTTCAGGAAGGAGGGAAACTTTCCAATGGCTTCAAAACACGCTTTTATTTATAACGGGACAGCAAAACAGCACAGTTGGGCACAAACAGGTTAGCTTGGATTAGCATCATCTCACCGCTACCCTCATACAGTACAAGGCTCCCCGTTTCATAGCGGTCTCAGGCCACGCCTAGAAAGTGAAGTTACAACTTTAATCTCGCATTATTCGGAGCGCTTTCTCGTACATACAGCACGTTATTGTTGTAAATTTACGACTTTATTCTTGATATCTGATCATTTTAATACTCCATGTTGACAGGCATTGCCCAAGACACAGGGCACCTGTGTGACCTTTGGCCTGGGTCAAAGGTCATATTAAAAAAATTTTCTCGTACTATTACAAATTTTTCCCCTAAAAATCGAACTTTTAATCTCGAAATCGTAATTGTGGCCCAAATACGCCGTCGTACTGCACAGTATAACTTATTTGAGTATCGTGTTGCTTTAGAAAACATCACAGTGGCCATTGCATTCTTTCATTTTTCATTTTTCATTGTAGACACCCCTGCTTCAAGGGTTAACAGTCCCTGCCCAGTTTAATATTTTTTAAAATTGTTTTTCATGATTAAATGCTTTCTCCATCTTCTATCACGCACGGGTTAACTCCCAGCGGCCTTCAACTTGGCTCTTGGCGTGGTGGAGAGAAAGTAGCTGTAAAGTTATGCAGAAGTTATTCTTCATCCCTCGGGCCGTCCCTAATCCGCCCAAAACCTGATTCTTTCATCGGAGAACTGTGCCTCCTTTCTTGTCCCCCCCTCTCTATACAACATAAAGTCAGACTGCATTTAATGGTTATGTCGCGATGGGAGAGGGGCTTTCTTCTTCCCCCTTTTCTCCCTCAATATCGGGCTTTTCGTCGTGTGAGTCTCCCAACCCGCAAGGACCCCCATATTCTTCCCTCGGCGTCTGACTCGAATTGCAAACTAACCCTGATTTTCACCACTTTGCTGGGAATCGCGGAGTGATAATAGAGATTTCGCTTTCATTTTATACGCTTGACTTGGTTATTGTTGCTCTGCTCCTCTCCCGTGCTTCTCCTCTTTTCTAGGGATTAGCCCTGACTTCGTCCGCAATACTGGCCGCCGAAGTGGCTCCGGGCCCCGGATGACAATAGGTGCAGATCAAGGCCGGCCTATTCTGTGTCTTTCAAAAGAAACGCATCTCGGTCGGCTTGAAATGAAGGAGTTGCACCGGACAGAAGTGATGCTCTTCACTTTCTTCCCCACAAATGAGCTGAGACGACTCAGGTTGTGTTTTTGCTTTTGTTGGCTCGCCAGATTATTTCTATTGAGCCATGTGAGCGAGAGGTGATCACGAAGCCTTGAGGGTGGCCAGCGAGACTTTTACTAAGGCTACAAAAAAAACTAAAATAAATGCAGTAAAACAATGGCGAGTCATTAGCCTTGGTGCTAATCCACGCTATTCTTCATATTGTACCCTTGACACTGGTTTGAATTCTATTGTGCATTTGGGTCATGCCACACACTGCAAAAACTCAAATCTTAGAAAAATGTAACATCTTTATACTTTTATTTCTTTTTTTAATAATGAAGTTGTCCTTTTTTATTGCCCTGTGGCACATTTTAAAAATAGAATTAAGCCCCCAAAAACTTCACCAAAATGGGTTTAAAAAAGATCATGACATAAAGGTCCAAAATAGACATTATGATAGTAATAAGTACATTAAAAATATGTTTTGTCACCTATAACACAAAGCTGACACAAAGTTTTGTTCATAAATATATGTATTGTCTTTTTTAGTGTGTATTTTGTTGGCCTGTTTCACATTTTAAAGATAGAGTTAAACCAAAAAATCTACAGCAAAAATGAGCAAAAAGGAATACCACACCAAAAATATGGACATTTTGATACTAATAATTATTTTTTTATTGGCCTGTGGCACATTTTAAAGATTCCCCAAAAACTGCAGCAAAAATGGAAGGAAAAAGAGCAAAAAGTTACCATAATAATAATAATACCATATAAAGAAAAAGTAGATAATTTGATACTTGTAAGACAAATAATAATATGCTTTGTCATATTTAAACCAGACACAACATTTTCTCTATAAATACTGTATATATAACATTTTTTTTTAGACTTTATAGTATTTTTTTTTTCAAAAATAAAAATATTATCTATATTTTGTAGTATGTGGCCCGCAGTGATAAAAGTTATGGTGAGGGTTAAATAAAATCAATACCAATACACTCAAATAAGCAAAATCTGCCAACTGAAAAACACCATCTTACCTGTTACAAGCCCCTTGTGAAGCCAAATGATCTTGTTCTGAAGATAAGCAGGTTGGTTTTTCGCACTGATTTTATGATTTTTAATCTTGCTTAGATTTCAGTTGTTGCTGTGTATGAAGGGCTGAATGTGTTCTAGTTAGCATAGCATTGCCAAAACAACAAATCCAATGGTGGCTTTAGATTTTTGCACAGTCCTGCAGGTAGACATCACACAGCCAAAGTTAGTGTGGAGGTTGCAGCCTGCTACGAAAGGTGCTGCTTCAGTAATGATAATGAACTATTTATGTAGAGTGGTGTGAAAAAGTGTTAGCCCCCTTCCTTTTTTCTTTTTTCGCATGTTTGTCACACTTAAATGTTTCAGATCATGAAAAATGTAAATATTTGTCAGTGATAACACCATTGAACACTAAATGCAGTTTTATAGAGAAACTTTTTCTTGTTAAGGGAGAATAAAATCCAACATGACATGGCCCTGTGTGAAAAACTGATTGCCCCCTAAACCTAATAAGTGGTTGGGCCACCCTTAGCAGCAACAACTGCAATCAAGCATTTGCCATAACTTGCGCCTGTTGCGTTTGTTGAGTCTCTTACAGCGCTGAGGAGGAATTTTGACCTAGTCATCTTTGGGGAATTGTTGTCATTCAGCCTCATTGGAGGCTTTTCCAGGCTGAACGCCATGTAAGGTCATGCCACAGCATCTCAATAGGATTCAGTTAGACAGCAGAATCCATGGTTGCATTTATCGCAGCACATCTTCCAGGTCTTGAAGCAGCAAAACTGCCCCAAACCATCACACTACCACCACTATATTTCACTGTTGGTATGATGTTCTTGTTCTGAAATGCGGCATTATTCTTACGGCGGTGGGGAGCATTAATTATTGCATTCATTATAACGTATTTGGCAAAATCAACTTTTTTTCAATGAAAGTGCAATTTTGCTTACAAGAAAAATGTCACAAACAAATTACAATTTCTCTGTTGTATTAATTCAGACAAAAACCGAAAATAAAATACATCTCACAAAAGTGACCATACATTTTGTGTGCGTCACATTGGTTTGGATTTTTTCCCTACCCCAATAATACAATTTACATTTAAAAACTGCATTTTGTGTTCAGTTTTGTTGAACACTGACTAATATTTAAATTTGTTTGATGATGGTAAATATTTAAGTGTGACAAACAGGCAAAAAAAAAAGAAATCGGGAAGAGGGCAAACCCTTTTTCACACCAATGCATATGTGTGCTATCTGCACCGTCAGCACTGCTTTGCATCAACCTGACAACACAGCATCAGCGTCACACAACACCAGAGTTCACATATTGACTGTGTCACCCTCAATCAGGCACCTCGGCTGCCACCGCCAGAAGTTAATGGTTGCTGACGGACTGTTGTGCACTCTTCCGCGGGTCACTTGGGTCGGATCCCTCCTGGAAGAGCCGCTCTGTGCTCATACAGCAAAGGGGGTGGTGGGATAATTACCAAACGCAGACGACCGCAGCCGCACAAAAGCCGCTTTGACTTCCTCGCTGCTGGTCGCCCCGGAGGGGACAGTCCCAGCGCCTAGCTCCCAGCTCGCCCAGAACACCTCTCATGGCTCCTGAGAAGCCCAGACGTCTTGTTCCATAACAAGACACGAAACTGACTTCTTTCAGCTCCACTGAACTGGACATAAACCCCGAGCGACAACCTCCAGTGCCCAAACAGAACAGAGAGGACGGGTGGGCCGTGATGGAAACTCAGGGAGAGCAAAGAGGGGTGGGAGGCGCTCAGAAAAGTTGTTTTTCATTTTAATGTAACAGTTTAAATGAAAAAAAGGCAGCAGACATGGCAATTATTGCGTTTTTTTAATCTTAGCACCTTCAGATGTGGTAGGGGTGGAAGATCCCTACACAGTGACAGCAAAGAAAGCCGCCGTAAACATAATGGGCCTGGGGCGATTGTTTCGGGCGGACAACAAAACACATGCACCCTCCCCTCAAATTAGTCCCCCAGGAGGGGATGGGGTGAGAGGGTCACGTCCCAGGGGAGGCGTGGACACGACCGCATGTCTGCACATCGCATCCACATGCATGTCACTGAATATGTCTCAGCAAAATTACCAAGTGGAGTGTTTGTGCCTGCTTCGTCTACAATTGTGCATTCGTTTTAAAAAGCAGCACGCATGCAGCCATCTTGTCATTTCTGGGGCGGGGTCAAAGGTCAGAGAGGCATTTTGGTTTTCCTTAATAAACTTAATCCACTTTCTTGTGCCATTAAGTGACCTTTGTTTCCAGCAGACAGAGGACAGTCTCACTTCATTCAAGAGACGCAAAGTAAAATGTAAGAAATGATCCATGACTGATATGTTAACTAGCTTTAAATCAAGTCCAAAGGGGCGCCACGTGAGTCACCAGCTTGGAGTTGCTCATATGGTCCCACAATGATGCTAAATTCCTCCATCTGTGGTGGTCTTTTACACGTATTCATTCATTTCATCTGAAACGTTGCCTTTCCTCGTTAGATTAAATGTAAAGAATGGTGAAATACTACATTGTGCACATCCAAGGTCTTATTACTTCATTCCTGGGAGAGTCCATTTTCAGTCTGTTGAGTGTCAATGCTATGTTTGTTACTATCATCTTATACTTATTCTAGGAACGTTTCATCCTAGTGAGAACATTGTCTGTACAACAACAATGTTTTTTTTATAATTGTGTGTTTTGTTTATACACCACTCATGACTATTATTATTTATTATGATTATCATTCATCAGGACTGCAAGATAAGTTATTTGCGATGATAAGGACGTTGACTACTATTCAACACACTGTCACATGACCTTACTTATCCATTTTAACTTAGTCACTGCAGGAAGTCTACAAACATATTGAAATGGGGGAAAACCTACGGGGGTAGAATTAAATAAGCTTTGCTTCTTCCTACTCCTTTTGGGCATGTGGAACTGTCCATTGTATTAAGTGACGTATTCCAATGACATTTACATGCGTGTTCAAATAAAATTAAATCATTACCATTACCACAAATAAAGGATCATGTGATTTCTCCCAGCCAATCACCAAAGAAACCTAACAATGCAAACGTTATAATTTCAAAATCTTGACAGAAAAGCATATTATTCTGATATTTATCTAGTGCAAGGGTGTCCAAAGCCTTTGCACTAGCAAAGCCATTTCTGGCTTGTGACACATAAAATATAATTCAACAAGAACATTTATGTACGATTTATGTACTTGTACTTGTTGAACTTGCATTTCTCTTTGAAAGCCTGAGGAAAATGGGTCATTCAAGATATTATTCAGAAGAACAGCGTACTTTGATTAAAAAGATGATTGGAGAGGGGAAAAAAAGATGTGCAAAAAATCTTTTGCTGTTCAGCCAAATGATCTCCAATGCCTTAAAAAGGAGAGCAAAACCATAGACGTGTGGCAAAAAAAGGAAGACAACTATCAAAATGGATTGAATAACAATCATAATGGCAAAGGCTCAGCCAATGATTAGCTGTAGGATGATCAAAAAAAGTCTGGGGTTACCTGTAAGTACTGCGACAGAAGACGTCTATGTGAAGCTAATCTATTTACAAGAATCCCCCGCAAAGTCCCTCTGTTAAAAAAAAAAAGGCATGTGCAGAAGAGGTTACAATTTCTTAAAAAACACATCAACTGGCGTAAAGAGAAATGGAGGAACATTTTGTGGACTGATGAGAGTACAATTGTTATTTTTGGGTCCAAGGGCCGCAGACAGTTTGTGAGACGACCTCCAAACTCTGAATTCAAGCCACAGTACACAGTGAAGACAGTGAAGCATGGTGGTGCAGGCATCATGATATGGGCATGTTTCTCCTACTATGGTGTTGGCCTGTTTATCACATAGCAGGGATCATGGATCAGTTTGCATTTGTCAAAATACTTGATTGATGTCATGCTTGTGTTTCAGCAAGACAATGACCCCAAACACACGAGCAAACGAGCAAAATCTTGGTTCCAAACCAACAAAATGAATGTTATGGAGTAGCCAGCCCAATCCCTGGACCTTCATCCAATGGCAAACTTGTGGCGTGACCTCAAAAATGCTGTTTCTGAAGCAACACCAAGAAATGTTAATGAATTGTGGAATGTTGTTAAAGAACTTTTGAGTGGAATAACAGCTGAAAGGTAGCACTGGTTGGTTGACTCCATTTTTTTAATTTTTGGAAAATTAGGCTGGGGTAAAATTTATAATATTATTGAAACAAAGTAGAATTACAAGTAAAACATTTCCAAGAAAAAATAAAACAACAGCAAAAATGGGAAAAACAGCTGCAATTTTTTGACAATAAAGGTGTAATATTAATAGAAAAATAAGGTAATTTTAGTAGCATAGAATTGAAATATTAAGGAAAATCTTTTAAAAGTCGTAATGTTATGAGAAACAAAACAAATAAAAACCAAACAAAAAAGCTATAATGTTATGGGAATAAGTTCAAAACATCGTGGGAATGAAGTCATAACATTATGAGAAAAAAGTTTACAAAGAGCATTTGAGAATAAACTCTAAATATTTGGAATTTAAAAAACAAAAACAATAAAATGGGGAAAGTTCCCACTAATAATACGATTTTTCACTAATATCACAATATTGAAATACAGTTTGTTTGTTTATTAATATAGAAAACCTCTTTGCATATCTACGTGGGTTGGGTTACAAAATATGAAAGGGCCTGGTCTATAAGTAACAAATACAACTGGGGTTAGGTTGTATTATTTTGTATAAATAGATTTTTGAAAACAGGCATGTTATTGCCTATTGTGTTTTAGTGAAACAGTATTTGCAATACTATACTAATTCCACTATTTATACTCCTTTCTGACCCCTGTTAGAAAGTGTACACAAGTTAAACAGAAAGTAGGAGGGGTAGCAATCAATAAATTCTGCTTCTTCCTGCTCCTTCACAGACATGTAAACATGCAAAGTAACTTTATTCAGTATGTTGAAAATAATAATGGCCCACATGAAATCAAACATGCACTTTTGCATAGTGGTTTTCAATGTCCATGTTGAGCAAGCAGTCCGACGGGTTTTGTCGCTAGTCGTTTGGCATTAAAGCTAGCTGTGGTTTGTGAATGATGGGGGAGGAAGGATGAGGAGGAGGAGTCAGGAGAAGCTCTTATCCTTAAAAAAACGGATTTGGCGCAGATGCAAGTAGCGATGTTAACTTTGAGTGCCCCCCTCCCCCTGCATCCAACTTCCCAAGCCCCCAGGTTGCCTTTGCATGACATCATCCCTAAACTATGCCCCCCCCCCCACACCCATGTGAATCTGAGCTGTCACAATCGACAGCCGGCCCACCATTAAACTGTACGCTGCCGCCACCGAGCCCCGTACGTTTCCACCTTCGCAGCAACCAATCTCCTCCCTCCTTCTTCTTCTTCTTCTTTTTTAACCCCCAGAAAGGCATTGTTTGAGTCGGGGCTTGATCAAAAAACTGTTGCCCGCCAACAACGGGGCTTTCTGTAAATTCAATGAGGCCACCTTAAAGATTTTCCTAATTAATGGATGACATCTTTGGCTGGAGGAGAGGCGAGGTATTCTGCTCCAGCTCGCTCTTTGTTGGCCTCCTAATTAACTTTCCTAGGTCACTCAGGTCCCCGCAACCTGAGAGTGAAGAGCTCCCATTGAGGAGGGAGTTGTAAACTTACTTTTTTTTGCCTCTGCACTTAAAAGGGGAAAGCCACTATAGGGAATAGAAAATATCCTATTTAAGTCCTTTGTGTGTGAACTGCTTGCACATGTTCCAATAAAGGAAGTCTTCTAAATAAGCTGCCATGTTGCTCTCCGCTCAACCAAACCCCCCATCCCTCCCTCGTCGTCCCACCTCTTTCTCTAACCAGGTTATGAATGATAGCCGTGGGTTGAGGGAGGCTGGGTGGGGAGTAATGGGCTAAAGGACAGCATCTGGGCATTGTGGAATTGTGAGCATCTCCAACTTTTGAGGGAATTTAAGGATGGGAAAGTAGCCAAAGAGATTCTAGGAGGTGGATTGAGAAAACGTGGTGAATATGACAAGAACAATAAGTGGCACTTTGCCTTCATTATGGAGCTCACATCCCTGCAGCTGCATTTTTTATTTTATTTTATTATTTTTTGTTTTAGTCCATATCTTTGATTTCAAACCCAGCAACATTGTAATTGCCCGTGCTAAAAATAACGTCGTAGAAAAACATGCGCACTCCATAGCTTACACCAGTCATCAAAGAAAAGGAAAAATAATGTCTTTGTTTGTCTATATGTGCCTTGCAATTGACTGTCGACCAGTCCAGGGTTTACCCCGCCTCCCGCCCAAAGCCAGCTGGGATAGGCTCCAGCATACCCGCGACCCTAATGAGGATAAGCGGTATAGAAAAGGGATGGATAAATGAATGAATAGCAGATCAAGCAAAAAAAATTATAAAAAATGAAATACGTTTCAATGAATACAAAGAGTAAAGACAAATGAGTACAATTCAATTCAATCTATTTAACAGTTTTCTCTAACACTTACACAAACGGAAACAAAGAACCAATGGAAACTCCACATGAGCAAGCGCTTGGCGAAAACCCAGGCTCTGTGGAGCGGCTGTCTGTCTCGATCAGTTGGGTTGCGGTACTAAAATAGAGCAGAGGGATAGATGGTAACCTAAGTAGTCCAAGGAACACCGAAAACTGTATGCTTTGGCAAAAAGATGGATTTTCAGCAGGGCTGTCAATCAATTAAAATATTTAATCAAAATGAATTGCATTTGGTCCATAGTAGCTCATAATTCAACTCAATCAATTGCAGAGAGAAAATATGTTTTATTTAAAATAAGTTTACCTTTACAAGTTTTTAACACCCCTCTCAGCATGAGACTTGGTAATATGTCTGCTTTATGTATTTCTTTGGTTTTTAAAGCATCTGTTTTTTTCCTACAACACAAAATGGACCTCAATGTACACAAAGCCTTTCACAAAAATAATACAAATAAAGGTTTGCAAAAACACCCATCAGCTACGTGAAATGAAAACGGGGTGTTATAAAAATAAATATTGACAACTTACAAAGAATAAAGTCAGTAGTTTACAGAAGTAGGACTGCATCTGTATATAGAGCTCATATTCCACACCCTCTTTTACACAGACACGCTCACACACAAACACTCTTTTACACACACTTCAGCACACTTTTCTAGGTCTGGCGACTTAAACGACCTAAAAGTGTGACCCCCGCAGGTCTTTCACCATGCAACGTTTATTCTGTCATCCTTCACAAACACAGCAACTCAAGCGCTAGTAAATCGCCAATAAATAACTATAATATAGCTAATAAAATTCCTCTAGAGCTTTTACTGCCATCTCATCTTTTACTGACATCCACTTTGTCACATTGACACAAGCCCCCAAATAGCTGTCCTCGGCTATGCCTGCCTGTAACTGGCAGCTTGTAACCTGGATTTTAGTTTACAGTTCACGTTAATCTTACGTTAAGCGCATGTAAAAAAAAAAAAAATAGGTGCCATTTAAGGAAATGTCCATTCCATAACAGAGGAGCCTGATAGCTAAGCTAATTCTAAAAAATCTAGGAGTGGCAAGTAAGTGTAAATT
>QODF01000074.1:2259406-2331815 GCA_024372805.1 Oostethus manadensis
TGTATTTATATATACAGTATATATATATACTGTATATATATATACAGTATATATATATATACTGTATATATATATACTGTATATATATATACTGTATATATATATACTGTATATATATACATATATACTGTAAGTATATATGCATATATAAATACATATACTGTATGGCGGATACACAATACACTACTAATAAAATAATTTGCCTACTGTGCTGCAACCATGTCATTTTACTGCTGTGCTTCTTTCAAATTGAAAGCCTGACTAAAAAATTGGAAGACAAACGTTTATGGACAGATTGACTGATCTTCTATGAAGAGTGGTGACGGGGCTCTACTCATCTCCAGGCAAAAGTCAGAACTGTGTGCTCAGATGTTGCTTATCGGTCCAAAGCGTAAAAACAGCCCACATTGGTGCAAAAACTATTTAGAACCAAGAAAAATGTCCAAAAAAAGCTCTGTGTGGCATTTGTATGTTCTCCCTGTGCGTGTGTGGGTTTTCTCCAGGTACACATCCCAAAAACATGCATGTTAGGTTAATTGGTGACTCTAAATTGTCCATAAGTATGAATGTGAGTGTGAATGGTTGTTTGTCTGCCCTGTTATTGACTGGCGACCAGTCCAGGGTGTACCCCGCCTCTCTCCCAAAGTCAGCTGGGATAGGCTCCAGCATACCCCGCAACCCTGATAAGGATAAGCGGCATAGAAAATGGATGGACGGAAAATGTCCAGAATACATTCACACTAAAATAGACCAAAAAAAAGGCATAAGCCATTAAATGGGAACGCACGGACCCCGTTACCTTCATTGTAACATTTGGTAGACTCCCGACCATAGACTCCCTTCCTAGGGCCCTATGGTTTCTGCATAACGGAATCACGGAATTGGCCTATAAAAATTGAATTTATTGTTAAACGTGGAGTCTTGCAAAAATTGACATCATGCCGACGAAATGCAGTCATCATGAAGAGAAGGAACGTTCATGTGTGGAATTATATACCCGGCGGAAAATAAGAGTGAAAGAATAAATAAAGAGTGGCGGAATGTCATTACAAACACTAAACCGCCTGCTCCAATGTTGAAATGATGATAAAGACCAGCGACCGCTAGCTTCCATTCACACATGCTAGTGCGGTTTTGTTTGCAACTGGGACTTGATGAGTATATTTTCACCGTGTTGCGTTTTACCGCTTTAAAGGAGCGCTTTACAACGATTTAATTTTGCACCAGGCGTATCTTAGCCGTAAAGAGACATTTTCACATGTCTAATCGTAAACAAAATAAGCGTGTCATAAGAATATCTTACCTATACAGTTGAAATTGCATGAATGACTACATCTTCCTTAATCACAAGCATGAGCTTTAAAGTTTGTTGAAGATTTTGTAGCAATGTCTGCAGAGGCTGACATACCATTAGAAAAGTTAGTCAAGCTACATCCATGTCCCAATTACTGGGAGAAATTCTCTATTGATAGATTGCATCAGTAAATGTAAGTTAATGTAATGGATCTTTTATTCATTACGCCAAAAACCACACACATAGTGCTGGTAAAAATAAGTGTATCATGTAAAAAAACGTAATTCTAAAAAAGTTAACTGGAAAAAAACGGATTTTGGGAAAAAATGTAACGAATTTCATAGGGCCCTACCTACCTGCCTGAAAAAAACCTGCCTTACAAATTCGAAGCCTACCCCATCGGACTTGGATATACCTCTTAATAATTATTCAACAAAGCAATAGTTGATAACATAGTGATAATAGACGGTAATTGAAACTAAATATGCATATTGTCTATAAACATGGCGGACATGTAGAAGGTAGTAGAGTTGGTTCAAGGTCAAAGTTCACACACACAGTTTTTTTAACTGAGAATTTGACCTTTGACCTCCGGCATGTAAAAATGTGTCCATTGTGTGCCTAATGTCATCCAAATGTGTGCCTAATGTTGTGGCTAGTAAGAGGAGAGCCCGAGTTGTCATGGTTATCATCTTTATTTGTGAGACGAGCAACGGAGTGCACCTGTTTCTTTGCACAAGCCCTACGAGCGAGCTCTCACGTGTTTGTCTAGGCAGTGTCAACACGCTAAGCCCCTCTACTCAGCTGTCATAATTTGTTAATGAGTCTTTTCAGGGCGGAAAGAGCAGAAAAGACGGCTCTTCACAAAGTGACTGAAAGCAGAGGTTCATCCTGAGAGGGAACCCAGGGGCGACATCAGACCAATTTCAGAGCGGCCAGTGATGGCATCTCTGTATATTTTAATGTTAATGACCCCCGGGCCTCTATAAGCCTCCAACAGGTGCCCCTGCTGCACTTGAGGCTGCAAAGCAGGGCTCATTGAGGGGCTCACTATCCGGCAGCACTGGCCTCTACAGGCTGCACATGAAGAAACAAAAAAAGACGGTGATAGCGAGTCAAGCCATCACTCTTTCGCGTTTTTGAGTCACTTTCCCCAGCCGGGTCGATATCCCTCCCCGCCTCTCCACCACCTCCACCAGCAGCACCCCTTGAGAAAGAGATTGACTTTTGTTTGGAGTTTGTGAGAAGTGGGAATCAGAAGCAGGACAATGGGACTCCCCACAGTGAGAGGCTGAGAGGAGCCATCTCAAATCAGTCAGCCAGGGGACTGACTAATCCGTCCATTGTCCCTCCCCAGCCACCGGCCGCACATCAACACATTCACCCCCCATTGTCCCCCACCCTCATGCAACGGGATTTGCTTCTCTCCAACAGCCAGTTTTGTCCGAGGCAGTTCGAGCGGAAGTTTCTCACTGACAATTTGCCCCAAATAGATTTGTCAGCGCGTCTAAACTGCACCGCGCCGGCCCGTTTGGGTTCTGGACACCGGTCCTTCTCAGGAGTGTGCAAATTTGCCTCATGCAAGCTCACGCATGCATGTGTACTGCTACTGCTGCATAAGAGGATACAAGAGACAGAATACGCACAGAGCGTTGCACCGGTACGCGAGACATCTTCGTGTAACAATAAAGAGACACTTGTTGACTTCCATGCGGGCAGGGCGAGTCCAAACTTTTTCCACCCAGGGCCACACACATAAAAGACTGAAGGAATCAGGTGGCCATTTTAATACATTTTGTACATTAAAGATGCTATGTAGGTCAATATGTGCTAAGCTATGTGAACAAACCACCCACATCTTAGCTTTGTGTTAGAGCAGACAAAGCAAATTCTGTCATATCTAACAACAATCATATCTTATAAGCTATTGAGGGACATTAAAAAATGGCCTCCAGGCCATACTAAAAGCAGCTGTGTGGGAAAAACTGGGACTCGGTGGAACTTCTAAAGTTGAACATAGTCCGAACATGGGTCAACATCTAATTTGTTCGGAATTCTAAGCATCCCGGCCAGCTCGGCTTCGCCTCAGCTTGCTAGCTTGGCTGCAGTCATGGCAAGTTATGGAGCATGAGGGGCAATCCGTTCGCTGGCGGCCCCGTCTCACGCTTTGTTTATGTTTATAAGACTGTCAACCGGTTGCTTCTCTCCCAATATCCGGTGCATGTCTCCACAATTAAATGAATCTAAAAATGTATGGCTGATTATAATTGATGCAAGTGTAATCTACCGGTGAATCTGTATCGTCGTATCCACAAATCGGATATCCTGCCGAATCAGTTTATCCTTAACATCCCTAGCAGTTGACTGGAAGCTCACCAACAGAGGGTCATCCACTCAACCCACTATCTCACTCATGCTGCGATCAACACAAACACCAAGACATGCTGGTGTAACTCGTCCGCTCCGCCCCTACACACACCTGTACAAAGGAAAGCCCAACCACACAACATTCAAATGAATATCGATCATCTTGGCTTGTAGCTACAATTTGACTTGATTTTTTGTGATCCTGATGTGCTTACTTAACTAAATGACATCACATCCAGCTGCGATATCATACTGGAGCTGAGAAAATGATCGAATTGGGAGGAAAATCCATGAAAGACAGCAGAAATGTGCCTTCTCATATTAAAACCAGCACTATAAGGGTAGAAAAAAAATGATGGGGAAAATAAGCTATTTGCATTCATGCATCATCAATAAAGGAATTAAGTAATCTCTCATTTATTGCGGTTAATTGGTTCCAGACCCGACCATGTTAAGGAATTTACATTTCTGCAAAGTAGGATTTCTTATTTATACATGGAATGTTTTCCAAGTTATAGCAACTTGTTTACGACCTTCTAAATAAAGGTTTTAACATTATTACAGCCCTCTATACATGAAAAAACACCCATATAGTGACATTTACATTCATATTAACCAAAATACAGTAATAGGCATAAGGCAATTAAGACATAAGTAAGGCTCGTTGTCGTGGGTGTCGCTACAATTGCGCTGTATAGGTAGATTGAGTGGTGGAAAGGAAGCGACGCTGAGGGATCTGAGTTGTGTTGAGTTCAGTAGCCTGGGTTTTTAATAGATATTTTTATTAGGCATCACTGACATCAAGTGATCAATGTAGAATCCTGAGATGATCCACAGCGTCTTTGAGTGTGTCTTCTGAATAACTTTGTGTTTTAGTTCATTTAGCCATTTTCATGCTTAAAAAGCTTGCTAGATTTAGGTAGTAAACATGTAAAAATTGCTTCAATATTCATATTCATGACTAACAGTAATCACAAAACAAAAAGATTTATTAATATATTTTTGACAAACTGTGATCAAGTGAATCTGCAAAATTGCAAAGCCATTAAAGGAACTAAGGCTGTGTCTTTCTAACTTGTTCCAGTAACTTGTGGCCATTTAATTTAAATGTTTGGCTGTTTCTGATGAATGAAAATGAAAATGAATGAATGAATAAGTGGTGCAGACCAGACTCCACCCACCCACCCCACAAGACTTGATTTGGTTGTTGTTTTTTGGCCTAAGTCTGGTCGGTCCGTCATTGCCCTGATTTAGCCTAGATATAGACATTGAAAACTGGGTTTAGTCCGAATGATTTGGTCCAAATATAGCCAAAAAAATAGGCGCTTTTCAACCAGATTTAGACAGGAGAGAGATAATGACTTTTTACCTTTCATTTTCAACGTATGATAATGATTTTCATACTGAAAACGTGAACATGGGTGTCACAAAATCCTCCAGAAAAGCAGTTTGTGGGGAGAATATAGGTTCCTTGGAACCCCCTGACATAAACATTCTTATAGATGTGCGCAAATAAGGAAATACCCCGTGGGTACAGTCTTCAAAGCATCATTACCAACCATGTGAACAGGTAAAGCCGCATCCCTCTATAGAACTATCCGTGGTGCTGAAACTAGCATTTATTTGTCTCCACGTATATGATGTCATGGAAGATGCTCGCACACGTGGACGGTGACTTAAAGCAGCAGCCAGATCTCTTTAAGTCACTTTTAAGGGAGCCTCACTAGCTTTTTACCAGGCTTGAAATCTCTTCATTATTTGCACCCTGGTGCTTAGTGACTTCTTGCCAAAGCCAATTGGTTTCCGCATGGATGCTTATGAGGAGCTACACATGCAGGGATAAGCAACACGTTGGCGGTGACAATTAATACGAAAAGATGCACTCGTTCTGCTTAAGGCACATGCAAGTTTGGTGCAAGTTTGACTTCAGTGTTGTGCAAGCGCTTCTCCGTGTTGGTTCAGTCTGTATAAATATATAGAGCCCTTCTAAACACGAAAAAAGATACACAATCGAGTGCGTCCTTTGTTGGTGGCAACATTTCATTGACTGTTGGAGGAGAAGAGAGTCACTCATACAAGAAACAAGAGAAAGAAGGCAGCCCGGGCAACCACGATGTTGGCTATATTTGTGTAAAGGCTATCAGTGAATGACGAGGATTAGGACGCGTTAAGGAGATTATGTCAAACATTCACCATTCAGGCCGCTGCAGCCACCCACGCACACGCGCGCACACGCGGTCCGGCCACGCACACGCCCGCATCACGCACTTATTGGAAGTCGTTTCAGTATGAGTACAGACCGTGAAAGCGGGGCCTCGCGATCCTTCTGACTTTTTGGGTTTCAAGCAGGGAAAGAGCGGCGCAAACTTGTTTTATCTTTTTATACATATATATCTTAACCCCATAAAAGTTATGGGAGAGATTTTGGGCTATAAATTACTTTAGTATGTGTTTTTTTTTTACTTTTATGACATTTGTAAAGTAATTTTATCGTATTAAATGGTTTTCTATTTTATTTATATATATAAATATTTAAATAAGTGTTTATATCTTTTTAAAATAAACATCTTAACCCCTTAAAAACCAGGAAAGAGACTTGAGAGCTCAGACTTTTGCCTCCATCATTTTTTTAAACTTTTGTAACAGCTCTGAAAACATTTTATCATACATGAATATCATAACAATTACGGATTTTTCATTTTTTTAATTGTAAATGTTTATCCCTTTTTCGATCTTAATCCTTCAAAAATCATGGGAGAAACTTGAGATATTTGCTCATAAATTACTTAAATTTGCAATTTTTTGTGACACTTCTGAAACAATGATTTTATATTATGTTATTTTGTATAGTATTTATGCATTTTAATCTCTTATAAAACTATATATTAACCCCTTAAATATCATGTAAGAAACTTCATCTTTTCGTAACATATAACACACATAATAACATATTTATTTGTTTTCCTCTGTGAGTTTTGTGAAAATATTTTATCAGAAACTTTACTTGTATATAATAAAAGTTTTTTTATTTATTTTATATTTTATATTTTGATTTTATTGATTTTTTATTGTAAATGTTTTTTTATTTATTTTGTTTTGTTTTGTTTCTACATCTCATATAGCTTTCACTAAAGAGAGTTTTGACTTTATAAATACATTACATAGTTTGTTCTTTTTATTTTGTGACATTTATAAAATATTTTCTTACATGCATGTCAGAGTAATATTCAATTTTTCTTATTTTATGTCTTTATTTATTATTATTATATACGTTTGCATCCTGTGTTCCAAATTGTAAATCACATAAGGGAAACAAGTTTCGGGTTTTGTCAGAAATACTGAGCAGATTCTGTTCAAAAGTTCCATACAAAAGAACTGTCTTTGACAGTGTCAGTTATTATTGTGCTTATGTGCAACTGCATCATACCAAAGGCTGTGCCTAATGTTTTTACTCTGCAGAGAAATACATGAACTCCAGTCAACATGGCAATAATCAAAACTGAGCATTATTATAAAGGAAGCTTTTTTGCTACTCAGCTCTTGCATTGGATCTCATTAGCCTCGTGCAGGTGTACCTAATGTTGTGGCAGCTGAGTCTTTTTTTCCCCCTTTCTTTCTTGGACCATTGAGGTCCAAATCAAAGAGATGGTTCTGGTGAATTGTCCAGATAAAGCGCAGGTTGAGAGACACGAAGCACAATGGTTAATTGCAATTAAATACGCCTCCAAGTCTCGCCCCTTGTCCGCTTAAATCGACACTTTGTGCGGCCATATGGCCTCCGGCGCACCGTGGGAAGAAGGACAATTAAAAACAGAATATGGATTTCTGGAGTTACCCAGGGAGAGCACAGCAAGCTGTCAAGGTCAGGGTGCTGGTCTACGGAAATGTCTAAACGGTAAGTACTTTAATTATTTGAAGAGATTGTGAAACTGTTGTACAGCTATGGATATTGTGGAATTTGTGCACGAGAGACAAACTGTAAACTGGGGGTGAGACGTGCTAAAAAGTCACTATAACACATTGAAACCTATGGAATGACACCTTTTAAAAATGCACAATGCATGCATGGATCCCCTTAGAAACGCCCATCCATCCATCCATCCATTTTGTATGCCGTTTATCTTCATTAGGGTTGTAGGGGTATACCGGAGCCAACCCGTGCTGACTTAAGGCGAGAAATGTCCATAAAAGCAAAATATAAAATGTAGTTATATAAAATTATATAATACTTTACTTGTCATGTCTAGTTGCATTTGTTTTTTGTGCAAAAGCTTCATGTAGAGTTGCATTACAGCAAGTTATTGTAAATAAATAACAGCAGAAAAAATCCATCCATCCATTTTCTATGCCGCTTATCCTCATTAGGGTCGCAGGAATGCTGGAGCTGATGAGATTAAAGAACATATATAGTTGTGTTAAAAATAATAACAGTCCAATGTGACTAACCAGATTAATCACTGTTAATAGAACATTTGTATTGCTGCATGGCAAACAAGTTACCAGTAGGTGCAGTAGATTCTCAGAAAACAAACAAGACGCAGCATTTGTGATATGAATGCTCTTAAGGCTGTGCAATTGGGCAATTAGATGAAACGGGCGTGTTAAAAACAATAGCAGTGTCTGCTGTTGACTTCACACACTCAAAACTATTTTCTACAAACTATTTTGTTTCTAGGATTTGGCAATCCTCTAAATCACTAAACTAATATTTAGTTTTATGAGCACAGTTTTTAATAACTGCTTCACATCTGTGTGGCATGGAGTCAACCAACCTTTCAGCTGTTATTCCACTCCAAGATTTTTTTTAATGACATTTCACAATTCATAAACATTTCCTGGTTTTGCTTCAGAAACAGCATTTGTGATGTCACCCCACAAGTTCTCCATTGGATTAAAGTCCGGGGATTGGGCTGGCCGCTCCATAACACAATAACTGCTGGTTTATTAGTGTGTTTGGGGTCACTGTCTTGTTGTCATTTGTCATTGTCAAGGGCACGTGCTCTTCAGCCCAAGGCCACATGACCTCTTCAAGTATTTTGACAAATGCAAACTGATCCATGATCTCTGCTATGTGATAAACAGGCCAACACCATAGTAGGAGAAACATGCCCATATCATGATCCCTGCACCACCATGCCTTACTATCTTCACTGTGTACTGTGGCTTGAATTCAGAGTTTGGGGGTCGTCTCACAAACTGTCTATGGCCCTTGGACCAAAAAAGAACAATTTTACTCTCATCGGTCCAAAAAAAGGTTCCTCCATTTCTGTTTAGGCCAGTTGATGTGTTCTTTGGCAAATTGTAACCTCTTCTGCACATGCGGTTTTTTTAACAGAGGGACTTTGCGGGGGATTCTTGTAAATAGATTAGCTTCACACGAACGTTTTCTGTCACAGTACTTACAGGTAACCCCAGACTGTCTTTGATTATCCTGGAGCTGATCATTGGCTGAGCCTTTGCCATTCTGGTTATTTTTCCATCCATTTTGATAATTGTCTTTGTTTTCTGCCATATGTCTCTAGTTTTAGAGATTCAGATTCAGATTCAGATTTTATTTGTCACATACATATACATACAGAGTACGACGTGCAGTGAAATGTATTGTATGACTGTCCAACCTGTAACCATTTAAGGGATAAAAATAGATAAAAAAGAAATAAAATGAAAGAAATAAAAAATGATAAATAATAAGAAAATAAACTAGAAATGTCTTAAACTACCCATTTCCCCAGGTTTTCAAAGAGAAATGCAAGTTCAACAAGTGCTGGTTTCATCCTTAAATAGGGTCCACCTGATTCACACCTGTTTTTTCACTAAATTGGTCACAGATCACTGATTGAATGCCAAACTGCTATTTTTAAACACCCCCCTTTCAAATAATTCCCCAGTTGCACAGCCTTAAGAGGGTGCATATAATGAATGATGGGTCTTGTTTGTTTTCAGAGAATCTACTGCACCTACAGGTAACTTGTTTGCCATGTGGCGATAAAAATATAGTAATAACAGTGATTAATCTGGTTAATTATATTGGACTGCTATGATTTTGAACACTACTGTAGGTGAGTTTGCTGATGTTGCTTTGGCATGGTTGCTGTTTTTGCAATACACAGGTTATTACTCGACCACGTCCTTGTCATCCCCTTATAACATTCAGGTAGACGTTGCTGTCACGCTCTGGGTTTTAGTTTAGTGTTTAGTTTCCATTATTAGGCCTGTGTTCCTGTTTCAAGCCTTTATTTTGAAGTCACTTTCTGTTTGTTTCCATTCTCTGTCATCCACCATTACTTTTCTGCTCCTACACACCTGCACCACATATAATGTAATTATTTAGTTGAGCCCCTCAAGGGATAGATTCCATATGTCCCCTGAAGAACCAGACAGGTGGCGAAGGAGCTGGAGGTGGGCCGGAAAACCAGCAGGCTTTTCCAGCTGCCTGATGTCAACCTTCTGCTGTCTCATCCTGGCCATGAGGCCTCCAGGTGCCTCATGGTCTTGCAGCATGCGGTCAAAATGAGCAATCGTGTCTCCCAAAAAACTGTACTTGGACGTCTCCACTGGGTCGTCTTGTGGTTGGAGCATTCTGCCCGGACTTAGCTTGAGCATTGCAGCAACAACCCCAGGATGCGAGAGACTAGGTCCACCAAAGCAGGTAAAAAGTGTTTTAATAATAATTGGAGAAACAATAGAAAGCAGTCATTCGCAACGGCAAACAAATGACAATGCTGCAACACAGACAGAAACCACTGGCTCAACTAAATAATCACATAAAACAGGTGCAGGTGTGTAGGAGCAGAAAAGTAAAGCTGGATGACAGAGAATGGAAAAAAAACAGGATGTGACTACAAAATAAAGGCTTGAAACAGGAACACAGACCTAAAAATGGAAACCAAACAGACTGACACGCAAACTAAAACCCAGAGCGTGACAGTTGCAATATCATCTCTATCCTTTATGATGGTCGCAGCAGTCCATTGTTGAGAGTAGAGGCTGCCTGTGAGCCACATATTTTTCCGCTCTAACTATAGTTATTGAATGAGTGTCTCCTGATTAAAAAGATGTTTGTTTTTTTTAAACAATGTTTGGGTGCGTTTATGTAACCACAAAAAGCCATAACATATAATGCCATAACCCCAGGACCCCCTGTGCTGTCTGAATAACAGCAGCAATTGGGATATTATATTATAATACTGTATAATATTACAACATATTTGTTATATTTAGATTATTATAATTAATATTTGTCATTATTGTTTAAATTACAACATAATTATTATTATCAATGTTAGTATTAGAAGGCGACTTGGGCAAGCATGATGTTGGTTATATTTGTGCAAGGGCTATCAGTGTATGAATTATTGTATGAGTATTATTACATATTTTAAAAAATAAAAAAATATTTGAAGATTTTCACATAAAATATTTCAGATAAAATAACCACGTTATTTAAATGTATTATTATATTGTGTTTGATATTGTGTAGATTTGTTTGCAGTGTTGAAGCACATTAACTGCATGCTTGTTGCTTTTTATGCACTTTTTTAATAACAGTGATTAAGATTAAAACGTCATTTTTATGTTCAACTCTTACTATTGGGCAATTTCGCAGCCTTTTGTGTCTTGTGACGTTAACTACTTTGCAAAGAAGAACAAGGGAAAAAAAACACTGGAGTGGTTTGTGGGCAGTGCCCTGGGATCAATGAGCAAGGCAGGCACACACACACCGGCGGTGACGTCATGCTGGAGTTTGGAGTGGAAAGCCAAGTGGATGAAGGAAGTGGAGATCTCCACCCTCCACCCTCCAGCCTCCTGCAGCCTCCCCCTGACACTTCTCCTCAATTTTACAAGCTTTATTTGGGCCAAGGCGCAGCAGAAAGTCACACCTGGAAGAACTTACCCCCATCACCAGTCCGAGTTAGGTACCGGTCCATCCATAACAAAAAGGGTTGTTTTTCTTTCTCCTTCCTTCTTCTCCGCACCCCCAACTTGACGCAGCGCCTGTTGCGCACCGCCTGCAGCCGTCAACAGGTCGTCATCCCCCGGGCTTGTGAGGAGGTCTGAGTCGCTCCGGCCCGGTCCTCTGGACTTGGAGGGAGACCATGCGCTACTGATTGTGGACTTTGGAGCGTGGATAAAGGCTTCCGTGTGAAGAAGTTTGGCGCTCTTTTAGCATCATCATCACCGCATGCAAGCAGGTGAAGATCCGAAAAGAAAAAAGTGCAAGAATACTTTTCTTTTACAAAAAGGGACATTTTTACCCTAAAGTTTGACCCTTTGAGCACATCTACAATGAGCAAACCCGCCGGCTCAACAAGTGGCTGTTTGGATATTATCAATGTCAAATCAAGTAAGTGCCATTTTTCTTTAGCATTTGAATAAAATGAAATGGAAATAGTCCTTTAACGCTAAACTATGTCACAGATATACCAACTTTGCTGAGATAACTCACTTTGACTTGTTGGTGTCGTTTTGTTGTGATGTGATTTTACACAGAAAGCATACACTTATTTTTTTTTGGGGGGGGGGTGTAAAAAATTAAACAAATCGTCAATACTGTATGTAAAAATAAATATTTGGGCCTAGATGCTGCTGGCTTGTGTTTGCATGAATTCATATATGCATTATTAATCTATCACATGGTCAATTTAAATGGATTAAATGGGCATAAAGCGAATTCTTTCGAATTAAACTGGCAATCTATTTAAGTTTTCCCAACGTAGCCCATCCAAATATGTCATTGTTGCCACAATAATTATTTTCCCTGCACCTTCCACACAAGTGCACAGGGAAAGTAGCATTTAGAATAAAATGGCACACATCAGCTGCCACCAACGCACAGGTTCTGGTCAGCTTTAATGTGCATGTATTATTTTTTGTCCCCTCCATGATGCTGTACAAGTAGTAATAACTGGACCCCCACATAGTCCAATACAATTATAAGAAATTGCATTGCATTTTTTCTCCTTGTGCGCAATAAAATCATTTAAAGTAGTGTTTTATATGTATAAATTCTGTCATTTAGATTACCATTAGTAGTCCTAAATGTTGATAAGCCAATAAGTGGAGCCCGTCTGAGGTTTTTCCCCAGTAATTCCCATGCTACCCTTTTGGACGGGTCACTGGTGAGGCAATGAGCAGGTGGCAAAACGTCAGTGTAATTACACACACTCCGCCTCCATGCACGAAAAAAAGCCTCCCTTATATGCATTTTTCCTAGATTTGAATACAAAAAAATCGTCCTTATTAAAAAAAAAATCCAACACCAGAGTCCATTTCCATACACTTGATTTGAGTTGGTGCGCATTATTCTCGCGGTGCAGTGTCACTCCCTAATCCTGGGGCCTATAGACCTGCGGGATAAAGCAGCTGTCGAGTCCCATTATGAGGGGGAGTTGGCAGCTTGTCGAGATCCAGGCAGTCAGACGATCTTCAATGGGGCAAAATCATTAAGTTAACACTTTCCCCCTAATGTCTCTATTGTGAAGACTCGGACCATTGTCTTACTGGGCCCAGTTATGACGAGGCCTACCTTTATTCTGTGCACTGAATTCCCATGGTCAGAGGGACACTGTCCACTATGCGTGTGGGCGAGTGAGAGAGAGAGAGAGGGGGAGAAGAGAGAGAAGAAAACAACATTTGTGGGACGGTCGGATTGATAGACGGCCGATACAGTTTAAGAAAAGTCCACTCTGGTGGTATTTATCATTATTAGCCTATAAGTATAACGACTGAGGAAGAAACATTTGATAAGTAAGCATTCGAATTAGTGTAAAAAAAATACTGCACAAAAATGATAAATAGATGAAGGAACATTCCAAAGTGGGGAGAACAATCTGGTGAACTTTGTTTAGTCATTGAAAAAATGCAACATCGGAATTGGCAACTAAATTTCCCAAGTATTTAGATTTCACTGGGATACTTCAGTTACGTTTAAAAAATACTATTTGAAAATGTACTGCGTTATTATTCCTAGAAATTTCAATTTGAGCAACTTTACTAGTTTGAAAGAAAAATAACTACTGATTATTAAATATTAAATATTAAATATTATTAAATATTGAGAAATCGTAATGATAGAGTTTACCATCACTTTAAACAGACCGATGATGGATCCTTTTTAAACTCACTTTCATGAGTGTCAAATCTAATCAAAAAATAAATGGCCTTTTAGTTCCAGTTGTCTGCTTTATTTCTCTTCTTTAAATAAAATAGACGGGAGACAAGGAAGGTGGGTTCTAATGGTGAAGTTCTAATGGTGTGTACCGTAGACTGTTGGAAAACGAATTCATTCATGCGTTTAAGTTTGTTTTTCTTCTAAAAAGCAGCAAAAATCCAAGAAATGATCAAAAGACGAAGCAAGACAAAGAGACAAAACAGCGGGGGAAATGCTATTGAACTTTCATGATCAGTTTGATTCTTTTCTAGAATTTGTACAATTATTATTTTCACGTGTAAACAGATTCAAATAACATTATAATCATGTTTATTGTTACTTTAACTAGAACGGCAATGGAGAAATATGTGAAACAGTAAAACCTATGGAGCGTTCAAATAAAAACAAATGCAAAAAAAATAATATATAAAACAAAATGAGTGAAAGTTCCCGAAGTTGTGTGTGTGTGTGTGTGTGTGTGTGTGTGAGGAAAAAAAACTACGTGTGAAATGTAGGTGTCTTCTTTTTTTCTGGACTTTGTACGAAGTTCTAAAAGAAGTGAGATGTTAAAGTAGGGGTTGATCTTCCCGTAGGTCGCATCCTGGACATCCCATGCAAAGTGTGCGGGGACCGCAGCTCCGGCAAACACTATGGCGTCTACGCCTGTGACGGCTGCTCGGGCTTTTTCAAGAGGAGTATCCGCAGAAACAGAACCTACGTGTGCAAATCCGGTTCTCAGGTAAGCCCCCCCCCCACCCCACCCCCTGGCATTTGTCGTTAATCACTCTGCAGTTTTGCAGAAAGCAAGAAAAAGGTGGTAAGGCGGTTTCTCCCAGCTGTGCCTGAACGCCCCACACCTGCAGCTTGAAACAGCGTAACTTGGTGTGTTGTAATTTATCAGGTGTAATCCAATCTAATGTGATGAACGCGAGGAGCTCTCAAGGAGCTTACTCAGCCCCCCCCCAGCGACCCCCAGCCCATACCCCCCATAAATATATGAGGATTTTTTTTCATCTAGAAATTGGCTTCCTGGGAAGATAATAGTGAGGGGTGTTGAATGATGATGCAATTAAATGATAATTCACTTGGTGTGTGTGTGTGTGTGTGTGTGTGTGTGTGCAGGGGGGCTGTCCTGTGGATAAAACTCACAGAAACCAATGCAGAGCATGCCGTTTGAAAAAGTGCCTGGAAGTGAATATGAATAAAGATGGTAAATATGTTTTGATGTTTGGCCGACAAACAGAATATATGGCACAAATGTAGCAATGTAGGCTGCAGCATTTGTGCCGACTGATATGATTGGTGAATACAGTTCTGCAGTTTACAGCCGTTCAACACGAAAGGGGACCTCGGACGTCCACCATCCGAAAGCAGGTGGCCCTATACTTCCGAGGTCATAAAGAGGTGAACGGATCCTCCGCACATTTCCCGGGTTCCTCTCTGCCCGGACCCCCCTTCTTCACCACGGTCACACAACTGGAGCCGCACAGTTTGGAGATAGGTGCGGTCGCCAGCACACCGGAGAGACAGGCCATAGTGGGCCTCGCACAGCCTACCCCTAAGGTTAGTTTCTCACTGGGGTTTTCAGTGTTTTTGCAGGTTTGTGCAGGACATCCTTACCATACGTTGAAACAATGTTTAGATTTGGTTGAAACGTGAAGGCGACCTGTCTTTCCTCTCCAAATTTGGTTGAAAAGCGTCATTTTTGGGCTGCAGACTAAACTCCTTACACGTGAACAAGCCATGGCAAGAAAAAAAACCACTCACCCCTGCAGGAAGAAACCTTGAACTGAACCAGGACGTACAGTGGGGCAGCCATCTGCCTTGACTGGCTGCTGTAAAGGAAAGAGAAAAGCATAGTGGGTCAGCTGAGGTGTGAATGGGAGAACAATGTGCATAGCAAACGCAGAGGTATCTCGGTTTCCGACATGAACTTGTACCCAAATGTTAAAATGAGAATAACTAACACCCAGAAATATTGACAAAAATACACTTCATAGAGAATAGTTTTACATGCAGAAAACATTGCAAAATAATTACAATTATACAGTCATGCCTCGCTACATCACGGTTCGAACATTGCTACCTCACACTATCCCGGGTTTTCATACATTCATTCACTGATAAATAATCACTGTTCTATGGTTGACTAAGGCCTATTACTATTTAAACAAAACTGCATATGTAGGCAAATTGTATATATGTCTTGCCCAAAGGGTAAAGCATTTTTTTAAGTGTAAGAAGCAAAAAGCAGTAACCTTTAGAACAGGTTTTCTATGCTGCAATTTAAAGTGTTGACACACGTGACTTTCTTTGGTCCCATGGCGGGTTGTTTAGCAGCGGCATGCAATTTCAAACGGACAGTGAGTCAGCAACGTGTAAGGTGCTCCGTGTGGGCATTCAGATTTGGCTGAACGATACAGTACAGTACAGGGCAAACAACTGCAAATTCTACCATACTGTAGTTTAAGCGCAATATTGTACAAAAAATTAGGCAACATCTTTGACAAAAAACAAATCATACAAAAACTGCAGTCAAGGAAAACCAAGGCAGTACTGTTATGTATATAGGTTATTCATTCATTTACTAACACGTTATATAGATTGAATTAAGGCACTATAGGTAAGAATAGAGAGCGTGATGGCCTGTCTGCCAAAGGGTGAACCAACAATTAATCTCTTTTATTCTTGGTACCGCGAGGTACTCTTATAATGGGTTCATTACCTGGTTAATAATTAGCTTGTTTACACTTGATAAAAAACTTAAAGTGTGGCAGCAGGAGCGACCACTTGCTAGCCAAATGGTGATCCCATGTGTAGTTTTTTTTTGCACCACTAAGTAACCTCGTAAAGAGCTAAAATTATGTTATGGATTAGTTTATTAATACTTCTCAAAGAATAAACTGTGACATTGGTCAGACCCGCAAACAAAAATGTCAAAAAGTGAGAGTCTTTTTAGTTTTATTCCACCAGGTAGCCAAATGCAGAGTGTATGAAGGTTATTAATTGTTTATTAACATGTCATAGAGCAGGAGTAGGGAACTTATGGCTCAGGAGACAGATGTGGCTCTTTTGATGACCACCTATGGCTCTCATATAACATTTATTTATTTTAACTTAGTTTTTTTTTTAATATGCAACAAATCTTGCTTTATAACAGGGGTGTTCAAAGTGTGGCCTGAGTGGTTTATTGACCTGCCGCACATTCTAAAAATACAATTTAACAAAACACTTTAAGGAAATGGCAAAAATTTAAAAAATCAGCAGTCTAAATCTAACTAACAAAAAAGGTGTACGTTNACTTTAAGGAAATGGCAAAAATTTAAAAAATCAGCAGTCTAAATCTAACTAACAAAAAAGGTGTACGTTTTGGAAAATTAGGTTGCGGAAAAGGTTATAATATTAGGTCAATAAAGTCATAATTATGAGAAATGGAAATAAAAAACCCAGCAGAAATGGAAAAAATTGCTGTAATTTTACGAGTAAAAAGTCGAAATATAAAGAGAAAAAATGTCACAATTTTAGGAGAATAACCTGGTAATGTAATTTTAGTGCCACAGAGTTGATTTTTTTTTATGTCGTTATATTACAAGAAGCAAACAAAACAAAACAATATAAAGTTATAAATATTGGGATATTAGGTTGGGCAAACATTTCTATGGGAATAAAGTTAAAATATTGTGGGAATAAAGTCTTAATATTACTATTAAATATATTATTTTTGTTATATAATGTTTTTTTGGCTGACATTTTAAAATAAAACATGACAGGAATCACAGTGTAACATTTGTAAAATTCAAAATATAAAACCTTCTTAGCACTTTAATACATTCAATTCAGAGACTAATTACTATTATTAAAATAATTACTTGCTTAAAAATGCACACTTTTAGTTGTAATCAAAAAAATATTATATGGCTTTTTCGGAAATACATTTGAAAGTATGTGACTTTCATGGCTCTCTTAGCCCAAAAGGTTCCCGACCCCTGTCATACAGGTTTAATAATAACACTGCCAAATCACTTCAGCCTGTTTGCCACAGAGTAACCTCACATTTTGACATTTTTGTACCACTTTGTAGGAAGTGTGCCATTATTAAGAGTGTATAAACAGTTAATCAATTAGTTTATAAAGCCTCATTAAACAGATGAGGTGCCTCTTTAAACCAATATTAACAGGTAATAATAACACTTCAGAGATTTAAATAAATGACAACGGGTTCTAAGTGTGAGTAATTTGCTGCTTGCCTAATAGCAAGCGCTCTTTGTTAGTTCTACAGTACATGGTAGCGAATATTACCTACCTAGAAAACACATTTAGTAGCATTATTGGCTGGCAGTGGAGAAAGAAAAATATGTTTTTAATATAAATAAACATCACGTTTCTCTTGTTGGTTGCTGTTCTGCTGGAATTATTATTTCCAGCATACAAAAACATTGACGATCATTGACTTAAAGTTCAATATTTAGTGGGCATTTTCATTATTATAAGAATAATAAGATTATAATTTTTCCTTCCAGGGTTAGAAGTTGGAATTCTTGCCCAGATTTAGCCCATAAGAGGTACAAATCCGCCAATTAGATTTCTCACTGCAAATCTGCCGCAGGCAACTCTACTCATAAAACCAGGTGCCATGGCTTGGAATTTGACCATTGCAGTGTACAATGAGCGCGACTGTTCTTCCACAAGGGGCACAAAATCACAATGATGACATTTTTGTCTCCTCCAGTACCCCCACGAGGTCAATGGCACCCCTATGTACCTGTACGAGGTGGCCACAGAGTCGGTGTGCGAATCGGCGGCCCGCCTCCTCTTCATGAGCATCAAGTGGGCAAAAAGCGTGCCTGCCTTCTCCACGCTCCCCTTATCTGACCAGGTACGTTAAAGAGTTTAACCACGCGTGACGGGAATTAGGGGAAACAGGGGTGGAGGGGGTGCTGGGAGGTGGATTAAGGAGCGTGATTAACCTTGGAGGCCCAGGGGAGTTCAAACATGATCCCTTTAGTGGACATAAGTCGAGGGAATGTGCAATGCACCTTATTGATACAAGTATTAACAAGTGATCAACAATTGACACCTTTGACGCAGTGGATATTCCAAGTAATCTGGTATAAAACAGCAGCTTTTTCTGGTTGCCAAAGTGTTGAAACCTTTCGTTACAAAATCCAGTGTTTTCCTAATGCTCATGTCGGTCAAGGCCTCGGTACGAGCAACAGGAATAATAGAATGAGCAGCTCCGGCCTCGGCAGCCTCGGTGGCGACTCTGTCGGTATCATAAAAATGACGATATTGGTAATTATATCATTGTTGTGACAAGCTTACTATTACTACTAAGTCCGCCAAGTCTGGCCTTTGGATTGTAAATAAGCAATTTGTGATGGAAATGCGAGGGGCAAGTACGGCTTTTCCTTTCATTCTTCCAGTCTAGTATGTTTCATTCATGCCGCGTTCAAGAGCCCGGTTTACAGTTGCACTGACTGCACCGGGCCGGTGTTGCATACTTTGCACCTTCTTATACCGATGGAAATGTGCAGCTTTCTAGATTGTATTATGCCAGCATTATTTCGTTGGATTCTTATTTGTGAGTTTATTACATTATTTTAGATGAGTCTGGATCATGATTTGTACTGATTTTTAATTAGACAAAATGTTTCAAATAAATGTGGCCCTTTTTCTATAACTTACATTGCATATTTCAGTATTTTGGAAGAAATGACTAAATGCAACCAGTTGGAATCACGGTAAAAGACGCATAATGTCTTCATTCATTTTATGAGGCGTGACATTGGTTTTGTGGGAAGAGCTGCTGCCAGTATTGGTATTGGTTGATATCAGAAATGATATCAGAAATGAAGTGCTGGACAATATCAAGCATCTCTAGTAATTACAAGCTCAACAAATTAATATATTGAAGTACATCATATGACTACACTAGGAAGATATTATTATTTAGAACGACAAAACGTTATGTTTTCCCACTTCTGCCTTTTTGTTTTTGTTTTTTTTTTAAGTGATGAAATGTCCTGTTTTTTTGTTGTTTTTCACACGGCCATTAAATGATCTAATCTATAAGGTAATATTATTTCTTATGTTTTAATTACATGTCCTGTAAAACTCAAACTAAATTTTATTTTCTTATAAACCGATGTTTCAAATATAGAAGAGATTATGTTAGGGCTAGCAAAACATTTTCAGTAACTGATAAGAAGCTTATGTGATTGTTTTCATGTTATTATTAATATTTTCTTTGTCTATATTTACATTTCATTAACAACAACAACAAATATATTGATGGATAGCCCCTGGAGATGAACCATCTCGTTTTCAAGGGGGTGCAACATAAAACATACAAATCAATACAGCAACACAGTCATGAACATAAATTCTTCATACACAAAACAATGACATAATTTTTAAGAAAACTACATTTTTTTTGAAAAAGTGAAATGTGTTAATGTACGTAGAGTAGTGTTCAAAATGCAACTAACCGGATTAATCACTTTTATTGGTACATTTTTATTGCTACACGGCAAATTGTAACCTCTCTCCACATGCCTTTTTTAAAGAGACTGTGCGGGGAATTATTTTGAATAGATTAGCTTCACACAGATGTCTTCTAACAGTCACAGTACTTATAGGTAACTCCAGACTGTCTTTGATCATCCTGGAGCTGATCATTGTCTGAGCCTTTGTCATTCTGGTTATTCTTCCATCCATTTTGATAGTTGTCCTCAGTTTTCTGCCACGTGTCTCTGGTTTTGCTCTTCATTTTAAGGCTGAATATTTTATATTCATTTTGGCTGAACAGTCAAATTGCACCTCATAAGTTTTCCCCTCTCCAATCAATTTTTTAATCAAAGTACGCTGTTCTTCTGAACAATGTCTTGAACGACCCATTTTCCTCAGGCTTTCAAAGAGAAATGCATGTTCAACAAGTGCTGGTTTCATCCTTAAACAGGGGCCACCTGATTCACACCTGTTTTTTCACAAGATTAATCACTGACTGAATGCCACACTTCTATTTTTTGAACACACCCCTTTCAACTAATTGCCCAATTACACAGCCTTAAGAGCGTGCATATCATGAATGGGTCTTGTTTGTTTTCGGAGAATCTACTGCAACTACTGGTAACTTGTTTGCCATATAGCAATAAAACTATACTAACAGTGATTAATCTGGTTAACCACATTGCACTGCTATTATTTTGAACACTACTGTATGTTTCAAAGATGTTCTGAAGTAATAATGGAGTGAGAAATATTTTTCTGATCAGAAGAGTAAAACAATCTATAGTACAATCGAGTAGAGCTAGATCATGACTTAGTTTGTTTATGATAAATTCAATGTGACACTCAAGAGAGGAAATGATCAATCCCGAAACTAAGATCTTTACAGTAAATTTAGGTACCTTGTATAAGTGCTAAACTGTAAGTAAAAGAAATGGTCAAATCTGAAGCATCACAAAGACCTGGTCTGGTACCAAACAACATAGAGCATGATTTATTTTTGTTCTAAATTTGTTTCACGAGAACCATCTTTGAATTTATTAAAAAAAAACATTTCATTAAAACGCGTATATTATTGTAATATTTATTTTTAATTAATGTCCTGAGATTTTGGTCATCAAAATATGGTTGCCCTATTTTAATCCTACCCTTCCTGTGGATATAGGCACATCTGGACTTAGCGATATCTGTGTATATTCAGCTCACGCCACTGATTTTCCAGTAGAATTTAGGTCTGGGTTCTAACCAAAATAACTAGTGTTCTCCTGGTGAGCCTATTCTTTTTGGACGTTTGGACGTATGTTTGGCCTTGCTGTCCTGCCCAAAAGGCACCTTTGGGATGAATCTTAAGAGAAATTGTGAGCCAGGCTTGCGGCACCAGTGACCTCACACATCATTACCGATACTACAAAATCTTAAATGGAAAAAAAGCTGTTATTACCGTAAAACTTCACATTTTCTTTCTGTTTGCCTTCATGGTTCAAAAACCAAATATTGTCTTTACAGTTGATTCTGTTGGAGGACGCATGGAGGGAATTGTTTGTCCTGGGCATCGCACAGTGGGCCATTCCTGTGGATTCCACCACCCTACTTGCCGTTTCTGGTATGTACGCTGCAGATTCCTAATTAGGATCCTATTAGATTTCCTATAGTAACATCCTGTCATCAGCAGGGATGAACACCGAAAACACGGAATCCCAACGGATGAACAAGATCATGTCCGAGATCCAAGCGCTCCAAGAGGTGGTCACCAGATTCCGACAGATGCGTCTGGACGCCACAGAGTTCGCCTGTTTGAAATGCATCGTGACATTCAAAGCTGGTGAGAGTGGTTCATACGGTAAACATCAGTGGGAGGAAACAATCATTCACTTTATTGTGATGCCCCTGCTCCTGTGTTTCAGTTCCTACGCACGGTAACACAGAATTAAGAAGTTTCCGCAACGCCAGCGCCATCGCTGCTCTACAAGACGAGGCACAGCTAACACTCAACAGCTACATACACACCAGGTATGACTTCTCCTGCTAGGCCTTCTGATGCATGCTACCATGGCTTCTATGAACCAGGAAGTAGCCTGATAATTAACCAACACCCAGACAAACACCATTGAGAAGCTCTAGCATAAACATCAAATAAAAGAAAAATGGCCCGCACTTTTTACACCACTGCTCTAACATTCTTTTCTTCTCTGAAACCACAAATCTAAAGCTATCCGATCACGTTTGAGATTTCAACTGGTACTTCATATATTTCTGGTAATGTCCATAAAAGGCTACTTTTTTCTTAACCTTTGAATGCTGCGGCTAATATGTGGCTAAATTCGAATCTTGTGACATCTCCTTTTCTTCAGAACTACAGTGGAACCCCGGGATACAAAATTAATTTGTTCCGAAATGATTTTTTGTAAGCCAAATTTTTTCATAATACGAACATGTAACATGTAAATTGGCTAATTCATTCAACTGACCCGGAAGAGCCCTCATACAATGGAAAAAAAACACTGTTCTGTGCATTTAATACTGTATAAATAACGAGTATTGTAATACAAATGTAATGTAATAATAAAACCTGAACTAGAATGTATACTGAGGTAAAATTCTAAACTTTTCTTACCTTTAATACGCAGCAAAGTACAGTACAGTACGTACGCTGGCAGCGATAAACCAATCAGAGAACATTACGTAATATGTACACTACGTACACTTACCTCCGCCATGGCTCCAGTAGGTATACTACCGGTATGCTGCAAAACAACAATTATGCAGAGCGAGTTACGCCACCGTATGTGATTGGATTGTGGATGCCTGGGATAAAGTATCTGCTTTAACTCTTGTCCGAGCTTTCACGAAAGCCGGCATCGTTGTTGAACAGCAGACTGACAACGAGACTGACGGCCGACAATGATGACAGGGAACCCGGCATGTTTGACGCCGAAATTGCCCGGCTGTTCAATTCAGATGCAGAAGATGGATTTGTGGGAGAAGAGCGATTAAAAATACAGTGAGTGTATTGTTAAATAGTAGAATAAAGTTCAACTAAACTCACTCTTTTGCTTCCGTTGCCTTTTTTGTAGACCGTATGTTTTAGCATTCACCTTAAATACGGTAAATCAGAAAAATTCTGAAAAAAATAAAGTTTTGGCAAGATCGACAACCTTTCATAAATCCAACAAATTTTTGTAAGCAGAAGTAAAACAAAAATCAGAAAGGTCTTTTCATATCCCGGATTTTTTGTATCCTGGGGCATTCATATCCCGAGGTTGCACTGTAATACTAATCGTTTGAATACTGTCGCTCGCAAGTCAGCGAGCTAAAGGTAGCTTTTTCTTGGGCAGGATCCAGTCAAAAGCTACAAGGGGAATCATGACAAGCTTGTCAACACATTGGAAAGTGCAGGAGGTCATTAATTAACATAACAGTGTGACTCAAAGCAGTTAATTCAGCTGCAATGATGGCAATGTGTGTCCACCAGAGGGAGCCCCTCTGAGCTGCTTTGATGGAAAGCAATGCATGATGAGAAGCAGTTGCTTTTTATTCTACACTCATATTGGTACTTGTCTCGTATATTTCTTACTAACCTTTTACGTGTTGAGTTGATTTTAGCATTTTTTTCTTAGAGAACACTTTCAGTCAGACAGTACGTGTAATGACCTCACGCAATTTCCGATGGTTTGACAAGCTCGTCGTGAGTTCCCTTGTAGCTCGTGATTGGCTCCTGCCGAATAAAGGCTACCTGGTTCTCACTGCGGCTTACAGTATATAGAGTAGTTTTCAAAATAAATATCAGTCCAATATCACTAACCAGATGAATTACTGTTATTAGTATATTTTATTGCTACATGGCAAACAAGTTACCAGTACCTGTAGTAGCTGTTATTCTACTCCAAGATTTTTTAACAACATTCCACAATTCATTAACATTTCTTGGTTTTGCTTCAGAAACAGCGTTTTTTATTTCACCCCACAAGTTCTTGATTGGATTAAAGTCCAGGGACTGGGCTGGCCACTCCATAATATTCATTTTGTTGGTTGGGAACCAAGAATTTTCTAATTTACTAGTGTGTTTGGGGTCATTGTCTTGTTGAAACACCCATTTCAAGGGCATGTCCTCTTCAAGTATTCTGACACATGCAAACTGATCCATGATCCCTGCTATATGATAAATAGGCCTAACACCACAACAGGAGAAACATGCCCATATCATGATGCTTCACTGTGTACTGTGGCATGAATTCATTGAGTTTGGGGGTCGTCTCAAAGACTGTCTGCCACCCTTGGATCCAAAAAGATCAATTTTACTCTCATCAGTCCACAAAATGTTCCTCCGTTTCTTTTTAGGTCAGTTGATGCGTTCTTTGGCAAATTGTAATCTCTTCTGCACATGCCTTTTTTTTTAAACTGAGAAGCTTTGTAGATTCTTGTAAATAGATTAGCTTCACACAGACGTCTATTAACTGTGACACTACTTACAGGTAACTCCAGACTGTCTTTGATCCTGGAGAATCACTGGCTGAGCCTTTGCCATTTTGGTTATTTTTCCATCAAAATGTGCTGTTCTTCCAAAGAATGTCTTGAAAGACCCATTTTCCTCAGGCTTTCAAAAAGAAATGCATGTTCATCAAGCGCTGGTTTCCTCCTTAAATAGGGGTCACCTGATTCACACCTGTTTTTTTTACAAAATTGATCAGTGATAACTGATTGAATGCCACACTATTTTTTAACACACTTCTTTCAACTAATTGCTCAGTTGCACAGCATTAAGAGCGTACATATCATGCATGCTGGGTCTTGTTTTCTGAGAATCTACTGCACCTACTGGTAACTTGTTTGACATGTAGCAAAAAAAATACTAATAACAACTTAATTTGGTGAGTCACATTGGACTGCAATTATTTTGAACACTTCTGTATGTACAAATATGTTTTTCTCTCTCAATTTAGTGGGTGCAGCTTGAACACTGCATCTTATACACCAGAAATAAGTGTCAATTGATTTTTTAAAACACTTTATTGATTAAACCATTTATTTTCTATAAATGTGTTTTTCTTTACCTGCAAATCCAGACAGAACAAAGGTGAGACATGCAGTATGTAGGACAATGTTAAATGTTAGCAAAAAGCATTTAGTATATAGCATATACACACAAGTTTGATTCCGCTTAGTGGTGATCAGCAATACCCTTAAACTTTCTCACCGACACAATGCAACAGGGGTGTCCGGACTTTTTTGAAGGAGGGCTTCATTGAAAAATGAAAGAATGCAAGGGCCACATTGGCGTTTTGTAAAAATATGCTAAGAAGTTATATATAAAGACCTGATCAAAATCTTAAGACCAGTTAAAAAATTGCTATTGCACATTTGGATCTTAATGAGGTTTTAAGTAGAGCTACAATGTGCAAAAGCAAGAAGGGGGAGTGTGACAAAACGCACTTTGAAAAAGTTATTTATTGAAAACAACAATTAAACTGAAATAGGCTGTTTATCAGCTGATCAAAAGTTCAAGACCATTGTTCAAAAAATGACAAAAACTCTCCAAACCAGAACAAAAAATGTTCTCAGTAGCACTCATTAATGGGTAGTTCCACCATTCTTGATAATCACTTCAAAAATTGGTTAGGGCATGTTTGATGCGAGTGTTTCCAGGAAGCTGGTGGGAACATTGCTCCGGGTGGTGAACGTGCCTTCACAAAGGGCATCAACTGTCTGGAACTGATGGCCATTTTTAAAAACATCACTTCCCATCCATCCCCAAATGTTCTCTATGAGATTTAAATCAGTGGAACATGCAGGATGGTCAAAAAGAGTGATGTTATTCTCCCTGAAGAAGTCCTTCGTCAAGCAAGCATTTTGAACTGCAGCGTTTTCCTGTTGAAAAACCCAGCTGTTACCACACAGACGAGGGCCCTCAGTCATGAGGGACGCCCTCTGCAACATCTGCACGTAACCATCCGCCGTTTACACTTTGCCCGGGACCATCAAACATGGGACATTGAATGGTGTAAAACCATTTTATTGTTGTTTTCTACCCGGCAAAGTGGATCTGGGGTGCTTTTTCATTCAGTGGAGCACATACACTGGAGCTTCAGGTGGTGCAGGGTCGTCAATTTTTCAACTGGTCTTAAGATTGTGATCTACAGCGTATATTTCAAGAAAAAAATGCATCTCAAGTTTGTGATATTATATGAACTTTATTTTTTTCACCCTGTTTTGCTATACTGTAGTATTTTTTAAAATTCCAAATAGTTCAGCTTTTGTGCAATAATCTTTGTATTTAATAATTGGCTGTGTTTAATAACAAGAATAATTATTTGCAAAATAATATATTATATAATATTTAATTTAATTATCATATTTTGACTTCCCATATTAAAACTTAACGTACGAGTTTTCCGACATACGAGCCATTACGCGGCCATTTTGTTAGGAAATACGAGCTTTGATGTGACGTGTGAGCATACAACATCTTCGAAAAAACCCATCCAGACGAAGACGATACGAGGCTTAAACGCATAACTACTTTAACAAACCTGCACATAATACATACGAAGCCTCCTTTTTCAGGGTCTGTAAACGAACACTTTTGAAACCGTGGAAAAATTTGCAGACGTCGTTAGCGTCTTCAAAGCTCCATAATTACGGCTCCCCTGCTTAGCTTCATAGCTCCACCCCCTCACAGACACGCATGCGCTAAAACTGCAAACACGGCAACAACAATGGCGCCGTACAGCGTTGTTTTCGTTTAAGACCCTAATGAGGATAAGCAGTACACTTAAGAAAACATGTTTATTTCTTTAAACTTTCTTTTAGTATGGTTTAATATACGTTTCTTATACATTATTGAGTGTGGAGACACATTCTTATAAAAGAAAATATAAACAATAAAAATTGGTGTGTTTTCTGAGGGCACTGGAACCAATTAATGGCATTTGCATTATTCTTACGGGAAAATTGTTCTGACATACGAGTAAATCGAGTTACGGGCCAGGTCTGGAAACGAATTAAACTTGTAAGTCAAAGTACCAATGTATTACCAGTTTATGCTCATAAAACAGACTTACTTTTCTTAATATTTTGACTTTATTCTAATGAAATTACAGCTGTAATTATGTAATTGCAGTATAATTATTCTTTATTATCTAAAAGATTTTTCAATTTCACCACACAATATTTTATTAAGGAAAAGCAATACAAAACTCCAGTCAGCTCACAGTTATTTTACTCACAATCAAATGTTATTTCCTGTCTTAGAAGTGTTCAATGTGTTCCAACAACTGCAGCACAGGCAGCAATTCACCGAATCGATCGTTGTTGCTATTTGATGTTTAGGGTCAGAGAGGTTAGTACATAGCCTCGGAACATAAAAAAAAAAACACATGATGAGGTTCAGGGGCTCTCATAGGCCAAGCACAAAGGTCTTGGGACCCAAGTTGCCAGAGGAACAAGGCGACTATGGAGCTCCTGTGGCAGCCATTCAAAACTTAGAAAACTCCTATTTCAAGTGGTCACCTACTCATTTTTATTTTTGTTATATTATATCTTTAGAATGTGCAGAGGGCCACATTTTGGATAGCACTGCTTTAATTTAACCGCAGCGATGTGTTGCAGGTACCCCACGCAGCCCTGTCGATTCGGAAAGCTGCTCCTGCTTCTCCCGGCCCTGCGCTCGGTCAGCCCGTCCGCCATCGAGGAGGTGTTCTTCAAAAAGACCATCGGCAACGTTCCCATCACCAGGCTCCTTTCAGACATGTACAAATCCAGCGACATATGAGCTTCTGCCGCTTTGGAGAACAAAGAGACTTGAAGCTGGCCATATCGTTAGCACTACACATTTGTACATTTTTTTGCTTGTTTAAGCATTGGGTGATATGAAAGAAGACACTTCAACACATCAAGTAGCCTGGTAACAGTCACTCTAGTGAAGGATTAGGGTAACCACATTCATAGATTTACGTGTACGAGAAAACGAGCACTGGGGTTGGCAGAGGTCAGCTACTGTAGACATTATATTTACAAACAGATGGCAAAAGACTCTCGAAAGGAGTGATTTGTCAAAGACGTGTATTATATAAGAACAGTTGCAAGTGTCTGTGAGACCAATGAGCTTGACGACCAATTTAATTTTATTGCTGTGTTCAATCCAGATGGAGGAAACCAAAAAAATGTCGATTTCAGTCATTGACCCCCCCCATCTGCTGCTGAAATCAAATGCACGGAACAACTCAAGAGTCCAAGACCAGTATATATGGAAATGGAGATGGAATTTGGGGGACGTTAATGGATTCGCAGCTAAAGATGGTCTGTGTATTTAAGAATTTGTGTCCAGGCGGAATGCTAAAATGTTTAAGTCAAGTTAGGACACAAACATGGATGAAAAAAAATCCTATTGGAGCTGTTTTGTGGGACAATATGGTGATTTTCTCTTCTTGTAAATACTTGGAATTATAACCAGAGGTGAAACCATATGAATAAAACAGTGAATTTAACTGTTTCTTTTATAAAAAGCAATTGGGAAACCCATGTGCTTTCTCTTAAAACAAACAAAAAAACACAGGAACACATTTTCCCAGAAGGTGAAATTTTTCAGAAAATACAGTATCTTATTTTAAAAGAATTTTGTATAAAATCACAACTTTATTCTCATAGTATAATGGTCTGATAAATACAGTAGTGTTCTAAATAATAGCAGCGCAATGTGACTAACCAGATTAATAACGGTCGTTAGTATATTTTTATTGCTACATGGTAAACAATTTACCAGTAGCTGCAGTAGATTCTTCATTTGTGAGATGCATGCTCTTAAGGCTGTGCAATTGAATAATTAGTTGAAAGGGGCGTGTTAAAAAAAAGTGTCTGCTGGTGACTTTACAAACACAAAACTATTTGGCAATCCTGTGAAGCACTAAACTAATGATAGTTGCAGTCTCTTTTCTGCCACGCCTCTGGTTTTGCTCTCCATTTTAAGGCGTTGGAGATGTTATCTGAACAGCCAAAACATTTTTGCACCTCATGATACGTTTTTCCCTCTCCAATCAACTTTTTAATCAAACTATGCTGTTCTTCTGAACAATGTCTTGAACGACCCATTTTCCTCAGGCTTTCAAACAGAAATGGATGTTCAACAAGTGCTGGTTTCATCTTTAAATAGGGGTCACCTGAATCACACCAGTTTTTTTCTGCAAAATTGATCACCGATTGAATGCCACACTTCTATTTTTTCCAACACTCTCCTTTCAACTAATTCACCAATTGCACAGCCTTGAGAGCATGCAATTCATGAATGCTGGGTTTGTTTTCTGAGAATCTACTGCACCTACTGGTAACGTGTTTGCCATGTAGCAATAAAAATGATTGAATCCTTAACAGTGATTAATCTAGTTAGTCACATTGGACTGAAAATGTTTTGAACACTACTATACATGTAGGTGAAACTGATCAATTGAAATAAATTTGTATGCACACGTAGTACACTTGACATTTCACCTATTTTATTGGAAAATCTTCAAAATAAACAATAATGGCACAGCAGTATAAATCTCAAAATGCGTACAGAGCTGGTAGAAATACTGCAGTTCCCTCTGTGTAAATTGACTTTCTAGAAAAGCGATGCAATAACTTGGGCAAGTGCTGGCTGATGGGACACACACATGCTTCCTTTTTTTCCCGGGAGGGGAATAAACAACATTGATTTTCAAGGCCCACTAACAGTGCGACATGCCAATATTTACTATACAATGGCAGTGGGTCTTACAAGAACTTAGCATACACTGAAAGTTACTACATAAATGAATATATTCAAGACTAATGGCTAATGATAAATACAATTATACACCCATATTAGTGGCATTTTCCAAACATCAAGAAATATTACTTTCAAACCACAGTGATGCTGTGAAGATTCTCTGCTATTAAAAAGAGGGGAACAAAAAAAGGTAAGCAGGTGATATTTATATATTTGGGCATGACGAGTGGGGGGTGTCTTTGAATTGTTTAATTGTCTGAGAGGAGCAGTGTAGAGAGAGAGCGAGCTTTGGGATTGGTGGGCCGAGAACCAGACTGGCCGGTTGGCCTGCGACATCTTTTCAAGCCTGTCTGACTTTGGATGGGGTGTAGTTCTTGTCCACGGATGCGTCCTGTAGAAACATGTGCAGGCATCGCTCATTCTGGGCCAGAGGGTGACCGGCCACTCTGAAACACATGACCACATAAGGAGGCGGGTCAAAGAAGCTCACAAGCAGAAATAGATTAATATTTTTCATTCAGTTTCACTTTTTGACTTTTTCCATGTGTTTTCTTATTTTATTATGCTGTTTAATTTTATGTAAAAGCTATTGATATTCAAATTACAATGTTAAATAATAATAATGTTAAATAATCCTAAAGTTTATTGCTTTTGATATGGTGTACTTGCATTATTACGCCATATACTGTATTATCATTACATTTGTGAAAAGATTGTCTTCAAATAATCGATCCAGCCTTTCTCTATGCCGCTTATCCTTGCTAGGGTTGTTTGGGTGTGCTGGTGCCTATACCGGCTGACTTCGGCTGAGAGGGTGCGCACACCTTGAGTGGTCGCCAGCCAATCGCAGGGCAGACAAACAACCATTCACACTCATATTCAAATCTATGGACAATTTGGAGTCGTCAATTAACCTAACCTAACATGCATGTTTTTGCAACGTTGGGGGAAACCGGAGTACCCGATGGAAACCCATGCACGCACAGGGAGAGCATGCAAACTCCACACGAAGACTCAAACCCAGAACCCAAATATGTTATGATGACAGGCATAGTAGACCCTGAACTGACACAAGGCAATCACAGGGAACAGATAAACAAACAAACAATCAGAATCACCCTCAAACCTATTAAGGTTAACCCAACACGCATGTTTTTGGACCGGATGAAGACAATGGTGTATGCAGAGTAGAGCCATGCCATGATGGTGAGAACACGCATACTTCACAGAAAACGTGTCAGTGCTGGAACTGCATTATTTCCTTAGCAAAGGTTAATTTAATATGCTGACTACTGCAAGTATTTAATAGTTTGACTGTACGTACAATTATGCTGAAATGTAAAATATAGTTATTATTCAAACAGGAGTTGTGCAAGTTGTGCTGAACAGTTGGACATATGCATTCAGATGTTTAGAGAATGTAAAATAATAAAAATCACTTGTAAAGGTTTTATTGCATTTTAGCTTAATCCTGAAGTTTTACCCGAAAGCAGCTGGCCCTCTTTTATTGCAGTTAATTGGTTCCAGACCCCACAGCCATTCGTGAATTTCCGCAAGTATTCAATATTAATATGCAACAATGGTGCGCAGGCTACGGGATCACTATACACATAAATGACGGACGGCGCTCATAGCCTATAGCAAGCTACCAAGCTAGCTAGTGGCTAGTTATTTATTTGGTCTAAACATAGAGTGAGATCAAGAATGAGATTGGCCAATACCAATCACATGCATCAACTTTACATTTTTCAATGTATTTTTTATGAAAACTAACGCCAGGGGCGCTGTAAAAAGGAGAAACGTTATGAAAATTCCAAAAGCCCCTGACTGCCAGGGGACCATGAAACTTACAGAGGATGATACACCTTTTTGAGGAGACTTTCAATGTTAGAGTACACGGTCTGGTGGAGCTCCTCTAATGACAAGACATGCTGAACGACACTGATGACCATATGCTGATCACATACTTTTCCATGGAAATCGGCAGATACTGATCGATAGCCGAGCGAGCCCTACTTTTCATTGAACATATAGCGATAAAGCCTTCATCGGGTTACCCTTATTGCAAAGTGGCAGCCAAAAATACTATATTTTAATGAAAATTACATTTTGTGAGCCCATCAGAGTGATTCTGATTTTATTTGATGTGCAGGCTAATAGTAGCTGTAGGGTGTAATCTGGCTGGAACCTTCTGGAAGGGGCTGAATATGCAGTCAATGAGCAAAGGTAATATAACTTTAAATATGACTTACTGAAGGGAAATATGTCATTATGTCACTTCCATTAAAATTTTTTGGGAAATGTTCTTTCACATAGCCACTCTGACATCCGGCTTGACTGAGTGTCCCTTGGGATTGACGCACAGGAGGCAGTGCACCTGAGACCCACAGTGGGTTCAAAATGACGCATCTTAACCTTTAATAGGAAATATTTCAGGTGAATTACACATTTCAAATATTGCTCCAAGCCAGAAAGACAAGGCCAGTTTTGAGGCCAAGATGCCACAGAAGTATGTTTTTATAAGCAGGAGTGGAAAACATGTCTGACGAGTGCTTTGTCTTCCTACTCCTCCCCGTCACTTGTTTGGAGGGACAATTGCCCCTCACAATGCTCTCAATCACATATTTGAGGAAGCAGCCAGAACAATGATATGATTAACAGCAGGGTTTTATTCACAGGACTCAGGCATGAACATCTTAATTACCCACACATTGTCATCATGTAAAAAAACCAAAAAACAAAAACATAACATGAATTTTAATATCCCTAACTGTTTTTGCACACTTAACGCTCCAACCGGAGCTGAAACATTTGCACATGAAACTAAGATAATCATCACGTCTGCAATCAAAGCAAATAATTACGAACGAACTGTAACTTTTATTGTTAAGCAGCTGAGAACAAAGACGTGCTGGAACAAGAGAGAAAAAACACACAAGCAAAGAAAAAACATGTGGAAACCACATGCTGTAATTTGAGTCTCAATTATCATAAATTAAACAGAAGCTTAATCAGAAGCAAAACAAATATGATGTAGAGTATTGGCTGTTTCTCGAACTTTGTGAGGGATTAAAAAACAATTAAGGAGCGAGCCTCTCGTCTTTGCTGGTTTGAGTGAAAACGTTGCAAGTCTATGTGTCCTGCCAAGCTTTAAAATGGATGGTCCAAGATGGTCAAAATTGCAGTGGAACCTTACAGATTGAACACCCTTAAAGGAAAACTGCACTTTTTTGAAATTTACCACAATCCTTGTGAGGGAAAATATAAACACACGTAAGATATAACCGCTTATAAAGCCTGCTGAAAAAACCTCTGAAAAGCGCAGACAATGCTCCAAATACATTATGTGACCTGCATATTAGCCAAGCTTACAGCGGCATTGTTAGTAACATTGTTATGCCCAAGAACTACTTTGCGGCGTAGTGACACCTCGCCACACCGGCTAGCTTCCATCCTAGATTCATGCCACACTCGCATGCAGCGTGGCAACACCTCAGACCACTACTAAAAGGTAACGCTACACACTGGATCTCCTACCACTGCTGCGGTGTTTTTGAGTTTGGAAAAGTTAATGAAAGATGTGGTATTCGTTTCTATGCTGCGATGTGAAAGGTATGTGCCTTGGAATTAAGTTACAGTAATGCTTAAAAAGACCAAAATACTATTATTACATGTTCTCATGACTGTACTTGTTACGACATGGTCACAGCATGGATATAAAACCATAAAATTTTGTTGGAGGTGTTTTAATTGCGGCGGAATGTGTGTTCCCAATACAAGCATTAATAAGCTGCCTGTTTTTATAGCTTTAGAACGAACAGAAAACTTGTGTGTCTCACAAGGATGATGGTCAATTTCAAAAAAACAGTGCAGTTTTCCTTAAAAGACTAAATGAGTGTGCTTTCCCTTTTCTTTGGCTATGTTTGTGTAGCAGAGGAGTACCAGAGAAAAATGTAGTACCTAAAATCTTACCCACTGCTCAGTACAATATAGCTAAGTCAGCAATACAGTGGTGTAAAAAACTATTTGCCCCCCTACTGACTTTGTCACACTTCTCATAAAACATAGTTAACTATTAGTCAAAGATAACATAATTGAACACAAAATGATGATCGCCCAGACTTTGGGAAAATATCTTGTGGACTGACGAGACAAAAGTTGAACTTTTTGGAAAGTGTGTGTCCTGTTACATCTAGCGTAAAAGTAACACAGCATTTCATAAAAAGAACATCATACCAACAATAAAATATGGTGGTGGTAGTGTGATGGTCTGGGGTTGTTTTGCTGCTTCAGGACCTGGAAGGCTTGATGTGATATATGGAAGCATGAATTCTGTCTACCAAAAAATCCTGAAGGAGAATGTCTGGCCATCTGTTCATCAACTCAAGCTAAAGCAATCTTGGGTGCTGCAGCAGGACAATGACCCAAAACACACCAGCAAATTACCTCTAAATGGCTGAAGAAAAACAAAATGAAGACTTTGGAGTGGCCTAGTCAAAGTCCTGACCTGAATCCTATTGAGATGCTGTGGCATGACCTTAAGAAGGCGGTTCATGCTAGAAAATCCTCAAATAAAACTGAATTACAACAATTCTGCAGAGATGAGTGGGCCAAAATTTCTCCAGAGTGCTGTAAAAGACTTGTTGCAAGTTATTGCAAACGTTTGATTGCAGTTATTGCTGCTAAGGGCGGCCCAACCAGTTATTAGGTGCAGGGGCAATTACTTTTTCACACAGGGCTATGTGGGTTTGGATTTTTTTCTCCCTAATTAATAAAAACATAAATTTTAAAACTGCAATTTGTGTTTACTTTTGTTATCTTTGACTAATATTAAAATGTGTTTTATGATCAGAAACATTTTTGTGTGACAAACATAAAAAAGAATAAAAAGTCAGGACGGGGGCAAATACTTTTTCACACCACTGTACATTTAAGCTTCTGTTTGTGTTGCCAGGCTGGTGAGTGTCTCCAGTTAGCCCCTTCTTTGTGCTGTATTCTAATTCTATTTTTACTACATTACCTTGTGCTCTTCATCTTGATGCTACATGCTTCTGCACTACGTTTGTATGCAAGCAGCCCCGTCTCCACCCCCGAGACAAATAGACTGACGAGAGTGTAACTGACAAAAGGACTCACACTGTTCATGCAGTTGTTCGATGGAACAAATTTGCCAAGATGCTGAAACCAATGAGAGCAAGGGTGCAACGATTCTGCGAAGAATTCGAGTACCTCCATGACAAGGATGGACGATTTTTTCTGCGTTGGAGAATCGCTTACATCACTAACACGTTTATGTTACCCACGCAGAGAACAATGAAAAAAGTGGAGGTTTGAGAATCCGACAAGGCAATGAAAGAGAAGGAACACAAAACGTAAAGACCAGACAGAAAATGTGGTTAAACAGCAAGTTGAAGACTGATGTGTATCCGTTGTATTGTGGCAATTGCATACCTCAACACGACATCTGTGGCGGGTAATGTGTATATTGTGTGGCAGTTTATTGTGATGGTAACGTGACTTCATACAGGGTTTATTTTAGCGACAGGGCGAGAGAGTGACAGACCGCGGCAATGTGCCTGCTCATTGAAAGTAACTATGGTACAAAAAAGCGGCAAATATAACTCCATAGAAGTGCACCTCCAAAAAACGCTGCTCATTAGGACTGACTTAGGCCGCTGAACCACCAATGCTCGCTCAAGCCAACAAACCAAAAAGAGTTGTTGCTCATAGTGCCGATGCCCCTAGCCTGACCCGGACGAAGATCCGCAAAAGTAGGTGTCCAAAGTGGGGCCCAAGAGCCATCTGCAGCTCATTTGTCATTGCGTCACTGCAGCAACAAAATAACATTTATAGAACAGCAAAAATGGTAAAACAGAGCAAAAGGCACAAACAACTAACAACCACTAACACAAAGCTTTGTAGAGCATTTCATGACAAAGCTTTAAGTCGCTATCACTTTTTAAATTTACTGTAAACACCTTTCTACAAAAGGAACCGAGAAAATTTGTGTCTAATTTAAATATATGTTTAAATACATTGTATATATGTATTCACGTACAAGACAAAAATTAAAAAATCCTGGGGTCAAAAACGTTGGTGACCACTGATGTAATGAAAGGAGGAAGTGCATGTCTCACTCACTTACAGTAGTTGAGTGATATGTTCCCCTACAGAAGGTGTCTTCATTTTTCATTGAACACCACAAAAACTCAATATCTTTTAAAGAATGTTTGTCTTATTTCTAGTTAGCATGTCATAACTGTAGGATTTATAACTGCACAACCATCAACGTGATGTAAAATGTAATTTATTCTTAGTAATTAGTCATTATTCCTTCTCTCCTTTTCCAGTAAATAGTTACAGTCTGTGATGGATACATTTGTCTACAAAAGCCCCAATTTGTATTACATCAGACCCAAGAAAAAACAGTTTGTTCCTATCCACAAATTTAAATATAAACAATAAAATGGTTGATTTTCTTAAAAAAATAATAATAATAAAAATGAAGCCAATCGGTCATTCATTATTTTGTGAAAAAATTATATTTTCTCTTGTGTATTTCAAATTGGGCTTTAACCAAGCAAAAATGTTTTTCCAGTAAAATACTGGATGACTTAAATATCCGAAAGCTGCAGGCCTAGCAAACTATGAAGCCTTTTCCTGCCTGTTAGGAGTCAAGAGATGAGAAACACAGAGTGCACACTGCAATATACTCAGGCGGGCAAAATAACCCAGTTAATTTTCATTCATAGTGTGATTTATTTATTTATTATCATTCCATTCCTAGTGCCCACAAAACATTTTTTCCTGAATGACAAATCTTTTTAATTTTAATCTTGCAACATCTTGTGACACCTCTACAAAGTAGACATTTATAAGATAAAAGCACACCATTTAACAGCATACTTCTTGGTGGCTATTGTCTCATCAGTGTAAGGTTACTGAGACTATTGCCACTGTTTATTGTTAAGGAGAGACTCACAATGCACTTCAATTGCTTTATTAACAAGCAGAGAACACATGCAGTGAAGATTCACACAGGAGCTGCTGTCAGCCAATCTCTACACTACTAACCTGCTGCTAGCGCCGTAATTAGCCTCAAAACAGCAATCATTTATTTATTAATACTTGCAATAGAGTGAGAGCACAATGTTTGAAGTGCAATGTTGCAAGGGCTGACTGTACACAAGTATGTCTTTGCTGCTCAGCGCACTATGGCATAGTCAACATTTTATTGTTATTTTTAATAACAATAAAAGTTGCAGTAAATATTGTGTTTGACTGTAGAGGTTGAAACATCAGTCTGAAGCCCCTTTACACAAAGTAAAAGAAGATTTGTTTTTTTTTTTCACTTTTCTTTGAAATAAAGAAATTCTGATATGAAATGGGGAGTGAAGCTTAGCTGGACTGGCCATTTTACTTATTAAAATCAACTTCACACTACTAGGACCAGGGTTTCAAGTTTAACACTTGACACTCACGTCTCCTAATCTTTATTGTGTTGAAAGCAATTGTCTCTGTTGCACAAGTACTGTAGACGTCACACATCTAATTAGCTTATGTAGGATGCAGTGTGGTGTCTAAATGCGTAGCTGCTGCAAGATCCTACCTTTCTTTTTTGTGGCTTTTGTGCAAAAGACACATGTGGAACGACAGTAACAGTTCTAATGAATCAAATTTGCAGGGCTTTGGGGTAAAAAAGGCTCAAAACGGTGGGGTGTGGCTTACTTGTTGAGAAACTGCTCCAAACCTTGTCTCCTCTCCTCAATGAACGAGTCATCAAATATCCCGTCATCCCCTCGAAACGGCAGCTGTCGGATGAGAGCTTTACCAGGGAGAGGTGGCACAACAACCTAAGATAGGAGAACGAGGCAAAATAAGCAGCAGCACTTAACAAGGCACATAAACACTATTGCAAACAATAAAAACATACATCTGTATCTCTAAGTTACATTGACAAAGGATGAGTTGTGTATAAACACACAGGTACGCATCAGAGTTCAGTGCAAAGTGCTCCTAACATTTTGAAGGCTAGAAAACACATTACAATTTGTATTCATTGTTAGAGCTATTAAAACACACAATATACGCACTATTTGTTTGAAAAAACAAAACAAAACACGTATTTCCTCACCTTGCTCTCCCTCTCCAGCTCCGCCCTGAGCCATTCAAAGTCACTATAGCGCCTCTGTACACTCGACTCCTTCAGCTTGAAGATGGGAAGGTTAGTCTGGGGATAGTGGGAAAAAAGAGAAAAAAATATATAAAAAGGCCTTCAATAAACATTATAGTGAATGAAGGACAAAAACCTTTTATGAAAAAAAAGACCCTCCAATTATTACATTTAACCTCAAAATACATTTTACCTCCAACTACAATAATTACAGTAAACAGATATACGCATTCAACCAAACCTCATAAGTAAATAAAATTTTCTAAAAAACAATGGACATTGATAATTGGTAATTCTATTTTTACAAGGTGTAAAACAGAATAATAATGTCCAAAAGAGCAATCCAAAATCAGAGGTTTGTATTGATGTAAAGCTTTTTAACCAACATGGTTGTCACATATACAGCAGGTCAAAGGTCAAACTCGAGAGCACGAAGGTTCTAAATAATGGACAGATTTAAACATGGACATGGAATTCTAATAATATAAGTGAAATCCTGTATATTTCCATAAAGATATTAAGTGTCAATCTCAAAAATACTTCATAATGAGTCTCTGCATATAACTAGTCCCATCATCTACTTAAATTAAGCCTGTTAGACAATAACACAATCTTATTTGTCTAAGCTTAAATATCTTTGTATTTGGCAAAGACAAGCTGTCTCTTTCATAAAAACATGAGCTAGTTGACATTGTCCCAAGTAAACCACAAAAAAAAGAGTGAAGCATTGCTTTCTTAGGAGAAAAAAATCACTTATGTTTTGCTCACCAAGGTCTGCCGCACTCAACTGTTTTGCCATTTTTTCCCACATTCACCCCAAACACAAGAGCAGGGGAGACATGAGCACATAATCTTCAGTTGCTGTTGACGAGCACTCGAGAGTTTCTATTAGAAAAAAGGGAGATGTTTCGACATTGACGGAATACTGGCGCAAACAGCAAATTACAACACAATGCCAAACCTCTTCACAGGGTCTGACAGCACATGGTCATCCCATGACAATGCACCAACAGGGAGGGGGTGAAAGAGGACTTTCAATGGCAAGCCACAATCACAGAAGGTCAGAATTTATGGAAGAAAGCTCCACAATGGCAAAGCAATTGAGCAAGTAGATGAAGCATAAATTCAGATATGAACAGTAGACCGATCAATAGGCAGATGTCTGCAACTGTGTGCAGTAAAGGGGATAGAGAAGGCTGAGTAAATGGCTGTGCAAAAAAAGAAAAAAAGGGAACGTTGGGGGTTGTATGTGACCATAAAGGTAAAGCTGGAAAACTGGAGGTCTTCTTTATTCCCCCTCACTCTTTGATAATGTGTCTGATTTCCTGCCTTTGAGACTCTGTGATGTATCAACAGGAGAAGCATGAGCATTGGTTTTACTTGTGAATAAAGACCCTATAGCCATATTTTCCCCAAGCAGTACAGTTTCATTCAGTTTGGAACTGGATAACCACGATAAAGCCTGCCTTTGTGCAAAATTAGTTTCCTGTCCATAAAATTCAGTGATTAAAACACAGAAAATGGATTGACAACTGTCTGTCAACCAATGAAACAGACAGCAGCGTGTCAAACTCCATCCTCTACAAACCTACCACTCCACACCAAGGAAGACGTACTACAAAGTAGGATAGTTTGGGTACAACAGTTTAATGTACACAATCCATAACAAACTAAACCAAACACTCGGTTGAAACATGGCTACAGTGCGGTACAGTAGACCATTTATCCATGTTTATTATGAAATGTGTGTTTGTATTAAAATAATGTGAACTGATTTGCTGACAGAGAAACTTCACTTCCTTGTTATGCTGGAAAGTTAATGAGTAGAAAAAAAGAGGGCTGCAACTAATGATTGACTAATTGATAAACATGTGGTTTGGTCTGCAACATATCAGAAAAGGTGCCCTGCGATTGGCTGGCAAACAGTCTAGGGTGTACCCCGCGCCTCCTGNTGCAAACGTTTGATTGCAGTTATTGCTGCTAAGGGCGGCCCAACCAGTTATTAGGTGCAGGGGCAATTACTTTTTCACACAGGGCTATGTGGGTTTGGATTTTTTTCTCCCTAATTAATAAAAACATAAATTTTAAAACTGCAATTTGTGTTTACTTTTGTTATCTTTGACTAATATTAAAATGTGTTTTATGATCAGAAACATTTTTGTGTGACAAACATAAAAAAGAATAAAAAGTCAGGACGGGGGCAAATACTTTTTCACACCACTGTACATTTAAGCTTCTGTTTGTGTTGCCAGGCTGGTGAGTGTCTCCAGTTAGCCCCTTCTTTGTGCTGTATTCTAATTCTATTTTTACTACATTACCTTGTGCTCTTCATCTTGATGCTACATGCTTCTGCACTACGTTTGTATGCAAGCAGCCCCGTCTCCACCCCCGAGACAAATAGACTGACGAGAGTGTAACTGACAAAAGGACTCACACTGTTCATGCAGTTGTTCGATGGAACAAATTTGCCAAGATGCTGAAACCAATGAGAGCAAGGGTGCAACGATTCTGCGAAGAATTCGAGTACCTCCATGACAAGGATGGACGATTTTTTCTGCGTTGGAGAATCGCTTACATCACTAACACGTTTATGTTACCCACGCAGAGAACAATGAAAAAAGTGGAGGTTTGAGAATCCGACAAGGCAATGAAAGAGAAGGAACACAAAACGTAAAGACCAGACAGAAAATGTGGTTAAACAGCAAGTTGAAGACTGATGTGTATCCGTTGTATTGTGGCAATTGCATACCTCAACACGACATCTGTGGCGGGTAATGTGTATATTGTGTGGCAGTTTATTGTGATGGTAACGTGACTTCATACAGGGTTTATTTTAGCGACAGGGCGAGAGAGTGACAGACCGCGGCAATGTGCCTGCTCATTGAAAGTAACTATGGTACAAAAAAGCGGCAAATATAACTCCATAGAAGTGCACCTCCAAAAAACGCTGCTCATTAGGACTGACTTAGGCCGCTGAACCACCAATGCTCGCTCAAGCCAACAAACCAAAAAGAGTTGTTGCTCATAGTGCCGATGCCCCTAGCCTGACCCGGACGAAGATCCGCAAAAGTAGGTGTCCAAAGTGGGGCCCAAGAGCCATCTGCAGCTCATTTGTCATTGCGTCACTGCAGCAACAAAATAACATTTATAGAACAGCAAAAATGGTAAAACAGAGCAAAAGGCACAAACAACTAACAACCACTAACACAAAGCTTTGTAGAGCATTTCATGACAAAGCTTTAAGTCGCTATCACTTTTTAAATTTACTGTAAACACCTTTCTACAAAAGGAACCGAGAAAATTTGTGTCTAATTTAAATATATGTTTAAATACATTGTATATATGTATTCACGTACAAGACAAAAATTAAAAAATCCTGGGGTCAAAAACGTTGGTGACCACTGATGTAATGAAAGGAGGAAGTGCATGTCTCACTCACTTACAGTAGTTGAGTGATATGTTCCCCTACAGAAGGTGTCTTCATTTTTCATTGAACACCACAAAAACTCAATATCTTTTAAAGAATGTTTGTCTTATTTCTAGTTAGCATGTCATAACTGTAGGATTTATAACTGCACAACCATCAACGTGATGTAAAATGTAATTTATTCTTAGTAATTAGTCATTATTCCTTCTCTCCTTTTCCAGTAAATAGTTACAGTCTGTGATGGATACATTTGTCTACAAAAGCCCCAATTTGTATTACATCAGACCCAAGAAAAAACAGTTTGTTCCTATCCACAAATTTAAATATAAACAATAAAATGGTTGATTTTCTTAAAAAAATAATAATAATAAAAATGAAGCCAATCGGTCATTCATTATTTTGTGAAAAAATTATATTTTCTCTTGTGTATTTCAAATTGGGCTTTAACCAAGCAAAAATGTTTTTCCAGTAAAATACTGGATGACTTAAATATCCGAAAGCTGCAGGCCTAGCAAACTATGAAGCCTTTTCCTGCCTGTTAGGAGTCAAGAGATGAGAAACACAGAGTGCACACTGCAATATACTCAGGCGGGCAAAATAACCCAGTTAATTTTCATTCATAGTGTGATTTATTTATTTATTATCATTCCATTCCTAGTGCCCACAAAACATTTTTTCCTGAATGACAAATCTTTTTAATTTTAATCTTGCAACATCTTGTGACACCTCTACAAAGTAGACATTTATAAGATAAAAGCACACCATTTAACAGCATACTTCTTGGTGGCTATTGTCTCATCAGTGTAAGGTTACTGAGACTATTGCCACTGTTTATTGTTAAGGAGAGACTCACAATGCACTTCAATTGCTTTATTAACAAGCAGAGAACACATGCAGTGAAGATTCACACAGGAGCTGCTGTCAGCCATTCTCTACACTACTAACCTGCTGCTAGCGCCGTAATTAGCCTCAAAACAGCAATCATTTATTTATTAATACTTGCAATAGAGTGAGAGCACAATGTTTGAAGTGCAATGTTGCAAGGGCTGACTGTACACAAGTATGTCTTTGCTGCTCAGCGCACTATGGCATAGTCAACATTTTATTGTTATTATTAATAACAATAAAAGTTGCAGTAAATATTGTGTTTGACTGTAGAGGTTGAAACATCAGTCTGAAGCCCCTTTACACAAAGTAAAAGAAGATTTGTTTTTTTTTTTCACTTTTCTTTGAAATAAAGAAATTCTGATATGAAATGGGGAGTGAAGCTTAGCTGGGCTGGCCATTTTACTTATTAAAATCAACTTCACACTACTAGGACCAGGGTTTCAAGTTTAACACTTGACACTCACGTCTCCTAATCTTTATTGTGTTGAAAGCAATTGTCTCTGTTGCACAAGTACTGTAGACGTCACACATCTAATTAGCTTATGTAGGATGCAGTGTGGTGTCTAAATGCGTAGCTGCTGCAAGATCCTACCTTTCTTTTTTGTGGCTTTTGTGCAAAAGACACATGTGGAACGACAGTAACAGTTCTAATGAATCAAATTTGCAGGGCTTTGGGGTAAAAAAGGCTCAAAACGGTGGGGTGTGGCTTACTTGTTGAGAAACTGCTCCAAACCTTGTCTCCTCTCCTCAATGAACGAGTCATCAAATATCCCGTCATCCCCTCGAAACGGCAGCTGTCGGATGAGAGCTTTACCAGGGAGAGGTGGCACAACAACCTTAAGATAGGAGAACGAGGCAAAATAAGCAGCAGCACTTAACAAGACACATAAACACTATTGCAAACAATAAAAACATACATCTGTATCTCTAAGTTACATTGACAAAGGATGAGTTGTGTATAAACACACAGGTACGCATCAGAGTTCAGTGCAAAGTGCTCCTAACATTTTGAAGGCTAGAAAACACATTACAATTTGTATTCATTGTTAGAGCTATTAAAACACACAATATACGCACTATTTGTTTGAAAAAACAAAACAAAACACGTATTTCCTCACCTTGCTCTCCCTCTCCAGCTCCGCCCTGAGCCATTCAAAGTCACTATAGCGCCTCTGTACACTCGACTCCTTCAGCTTGAAGATGGGAAGGTTAGTCTGGGGATAGTGGGAAAAAAGAGAAAAAAATATATAAAAAGGCCTTCAATAAACATTATAGTGAATGAAGGACAAAAACCTTTTATGAAAAAAAAGACCCTCCAATTATTACATTTAACCTCAAAATACATTTTACCTCCAACTACAATAATTACAGTAAACAGATATACGCATTCAACCAAACCTCATAAGTAAATAAAATTTTCTAAAAAACAATGGACATTGATAATTGGTAATTCTATTTTTACAAGGTGTAAAACAGAATAATAATGTCCAAAAGAGCAATCCAAAATCAGAGGTTTGTATTGATGTAAAGCTTTTTAACCAACATGGTTGTCACATATACAGCAGGTCAAAGGTCAAACTCGAGAGCACGAAGGTTCTAAATAATGGACAGATTTAAACATGGACATGGAATTCTAATAATATAAGTGAAATCCTGTATATTTCCATAAAGATATTAAGTGTCAATCTCAAAAATACTTCATAATGAGTCTCTGCATATAACTAGTCCCATCATCTACTTAAATTAAGCCTGTTAGACAATAACACAATCTTATTTGTCTAAGCTTAAATATCTTTGTATTTGGCAAAGACAAGCTGTCTCTTTCATAAAAACATGAGCTAGTTGACATTGTCCCAAGTAAACCACAAAAAAAGAGTGAAGCATTGCTTTCTTAGGAGAAAAAAATCACTTATGTTTTGCTCACCAAGGTCTGCCGCACTCAACTGTTTTGCCATTTTTTCCCACATTCACCCCAAACACAAGAGCAGGGGAGACATGAGCACATAATCTTCAGTTGCTGTTGACGAGCACTCGAGAGTTTCTATTAGAAAAAAGGGAGATGTTTCGACATTGACGGAATACTGGCGCAAACAGCAAATTACAACACAATGCCAAACCTCTTCACAGGGTCTGACAGCACATGGTCATCCCATGACAATGCACCAACAGGGAGGGGGTGAAAGAGGACTTTCAATGGCAAGCCACAATCACAGAAGGTCAGAATTTATGGAAGAAAGCTCCACAATGGCAAAGCAATTGAGCAAGTAGATGAAGCATAAATTCAGATATGAACAGTAGACCGATCAATAGGCAGATGTCTGCAACTGTGTGCAGTAAAGGGGATAGAGAAGGCTGAGTAAATGGCTGTGCAAAAAAAGAAAAAAAGGGAACGTTGGGGGTTGTATGTGACCATAAAGGTAAAGCTGGAAAACTGGAGGTCTTCTTTATTCCCCCTCACTCTTTGATAATGTGTCTGATTTCCTGCCTTTGAGACTCTGTGATGTATCAACAGGAGAAGCATGAGCATTGGTTTTACTTGTGAATAAAGACCCTATAGCCATATTTTCCCCAAGCAGTACAGTTTCATTCAGTTTGGAACTGGATAACCACGATAAAGCCTGCCTTTGTGCAAAATTAGTTTCCTGTCCATAAAATTAAGTGATTAAAACACAGAAAATGGATTGACAACTGTCTGTCAACCAATGAAACAGACAGCAGCGTGTCAAACTCCATCCTCTACAAACCTACCACTCCACACCAAGGAAGACGTACTACAAAGTAGGATAGTTTGGGTACAACAGTTTAATGTACACAATCCATAACAAACTAAACCAAACACTCGGTTGAAACATGGCTACAGTGCGGTACAGTAGACCATTTATCCATGTTTATTATGAAATGTGTGTTTGTATTAAAATAATGTGAACTGATTTGCTGACAGAGAAACTTCACTTCCTTGTTATGCTGGAAAGTTAATGAGTAGAAAAAAAGAGGGCTGCAACTAATGATTGACTAATTGATAAACATGTGGTTTGGTCTGCAACATATCAGAAAAGGTGCCCTGCGATTGGCTGGCAAACAGTCTAGGGTGTACCCCGCGCCTCCTGGCCAAAGTCAGCAGGGATAGGCTCCAGCATACCCACGACCCTAATGAGGATAAGCGGTATAGAAAATGAATAAATGAATGAATGCATATCAGAAAAAGAGCAAAAATGCTGCTCATTGTTTCCCCAAAGTCAAAGCCAATTTGTGTGGTTACCATGTTTAACCTAAAACACAAAGATAATACAGGGCTGCACGCTGGTCGAGTGGGTAGCACATTGGCCTCACAGTCAGGAGGTTTAGGGTTCGAATCTCCGTTGGGCATCTCTGTGTGGAATTTGCATGTTCTCCCCGTGCGTGTGTGGGTTTTCTCCGGGTACTCCGGTTTCCTCCCACATTCCAAAAACATGCATGTTAGGATAATTGGCGACTAAATTGTCCATTAGAGTGTGAATGTTTGTCTGTCTATATGTGCCTGGCCAACTGACTGGCGACCAGTCCAGGGTGTACCCCGCCTCTCACCCAAAGTCAGCTGGGCTCCAGCAAACCCGCGACCCTAACGAGGATAAATTGATCACAGTTGGATTATTGATCAATTATTTTTTTCAGCTGTACATAACATACAGTGAATTATGACAATAGTCGTTTGTGTTGAATGTTGGGACGTAGCACTGTACTGTGCCACATTTGACTTAATTTCGAGTAACTGCCAAGTTATATTATCGTTGTCAGGGTTATAAGCCTACAAACTCCACAGTGGAGACATAATCAAGGTTTACTGTACAAAGCCATTCAAAATGGACTACATAATGGAAATGTGACTTTTGCCTCCTCAATTAACCTGTCAAACCCAATTATTCTGTAGCTGTGATTTGAAACCAGGATCTTATTACTGTAAGGCAACAGTGCTTCTCCATCTAAATGCTTTGCAAAGAGAAGCTAAAGTAAAACTAAGCATAAAATGTGTTTAGGTGCTATTCCGACACCTCCCTTTGCATCTCTCGTCAGGTTTTTCGAAGGTGATGTTTTCCATGAGCCCCCCTAACTCCTTCTCTATCTCAGGTCACAGGAGAACTGGATTATTTTAGCTTTATTGCTCCACTACTCTGGTATTAACTCCACTTGCTTGTCCCTGCTGCGTAATGTTACCTCACAGCGAGAAGCACCGCAAAGTTAATCCCCACCACAACAGATCACAGTTACAGGTAATCTGCCACCGCCGTGACTCTAATCCCATCATGTGCACACTGGAAAACACTTAACCCCGCACAAGCTTGCGCGCACACATACGTATTACGGAGAATTGCTGTGTGAATGGTGTTGCGCAGCCGTTCAACCAGTCACATATAATGGCCGCGGAGCTTTCAAGACCGTTTGTACACACACAAAAAGTTGAACTCGGTCAGTTGATCACCAGACAATAAAGCTAGCAAGGAGAGTTTAAGAAAAGAAAGTCACCTGGACTTTAAATTCTCTCACCCTCCCCAACCCTGTGATTAAGAGATTGCTCCTGCAGGACAGGGGGAGGAACTAAAACGACAAAAGTGAAAAGTGAGAGGTCTCACTCACTCAGAAAGAGGCAGTGCGTGAGAGCTCTCAGAGTCAAAGATTAGGTTTCCCCTGCCTCTGTTCTCTTTGTGGCTTCTCTGGACCTCAACTTACTTGGCCCTCGTGCCGCCTGGGACACGGGAGAAGCTTTCACCCAGTAAGGTGTCAGCATTTCCCCAAATGTCTCAAAGGCACGCTTTGCCTCCCTCACTCTAAAAATGGATCGAATAAAAGATCACGAAAAAAATGGAAGCCCGAACAACCTAAAAAAGGCACAGAACTACATTTTAAATCTTGGAGAAAGCCAAATAAACATGTGGAGGATTATTGGTGATATGAAAAGCATAAATGAAAGCGGATGCTAGTAAAAAGCTACCCATTCCCCCTTGAAAATGGGCCTTCCAGCTTCACCTGCTACTATGAGAGTACAAGGCACAATCTATGCTCCATAGGAAGAGAGTGAGTCATAATGCGTGGGACACAATACCTTAGCTTCATTGAAAATGGGTTGAAAAGAGGCAGAAGCCTTAAAAAAAGCTTTGCTGGAGAAAAGAGGGAGAGAGGGACCAAAGATCACTCATTTGCTAAGAGAACAGTTCAAGACCACCATGCATTAGCTTTTAGCAGGATGGATCAAGTCAAGTTGGAGAGTGTGCATCCTAAACCTACCCGCTTTTGTGCACCCACTTTACCCTCCTCCCCTTACAAATAATGGCATTAAAACGGTAACATAATACCATCTCATTGCATCATATTCCAAAATGGGGAAAGAAGAGACTGGGAACAAAAGCTTTGGGGTGACAGGTCTTGGCGTGTACTCTCTCTCTCTCGCTCTGCCTCATTCGCTTGGTGGTTCCTGCGGTCTGGCAGCCTATCCACTCTCCAGCTCGCCATGCTGGCAAAAAGCTGCTTTGTTACTATAGTATCAACTCCCACTTTTGATACTGTCATCTCAAGTAGGATATGGTAGCCTTGATACAATATGTTCCCCATTTCCATTAAAATAGTTGTCCAAGAGGATGCTGTAGAGTTTGGATTACACTTGACTGTGCCTGACAAGCACCCCCCTCCCCACACACACCACCACATTTTATTAATGACCAAAGTCCCCCGCCCAAAAGCTCAAATTGAAACGAGAAAGAAAGAGGGGGAAAATCTATGAAAGTAAAAAAAAAGGGGGCGGGGGGCGGGATGGAGGACAGAAGTATAAGAAGCTTTTTATGTGCTCCTATCTATAAACAAAGTAAGATCCCAAAGTTCAGTCCTCTGAACGTGACCCCCAGGGAATTCAGGGAAGAGCGAGGGGGAGAGAAAAGATCATTTAATAATGTCGTCATCATCATGGGATAGGAGGGGATTAACATGAATTAGTTAACGCTATAAAAACAGTTTGGTTTTAGCACAAAGCAATAGAAAACATGATACAGATTTTTGGGTCAAATATACCACCAGTTTTAATTGTTAGCACATTAGTATCGAGCATCTGAAAAAAACAGTCATCATTTCAGATTTCAATTACATACTGATTACATTAAGAATAAAAGATGGGTTTATTCAAGGAGACACTTGGCATTACAAGTAACAATACAAAATAGCAAAAGCTTTAGTAAAGTATAGTTTGTTTAATGTTTCTCAATTATGAACAATTACCCATGTTTCGCACAAAAACCAGTTCGGCACCGTGAAAAAACAGCCATCACCTAATCCTGCTTAGTCTATTGGGCATTGCAGATTCCAGTTTAAAACAAAGGTATTTGAATGAGAACAAAAGTCGACTTCTTCAATTAGACCCTCGACATTACAAGTCTGCTCGGGAAAAATGTAGATATCCGTCTCCTTTCAGCACTGAGTTAGCTTTCATCTCCTGAAGTGAATGAGGATTGGATTCATTCCATTGATTTAAATACGAACGTAAGCCTGCCTGTCAACAAGTGACAACAGAGCGACAAAGGAGGACAAAAATACATATGTAACTTTAGTCAGCACCATCTCTCAATGCTCAGAAAAAAAGCTGAAACACTCAGAAAAAACACTCATTGTGGACGTCATCTTTTTACAGTGAAATGAATCTTTGCTCTGGTGTTTACATTCATCTAAAGTTATCAACACACTACACACCAGCTCAGTGACACAGTTGAGAGTGACATGACGTAAGTGGAAACAGGATCAAGGCTGCAAAAGGGGTGGCTTTATACCCTTCCCTGGGTTTTGAGGAGGTATGGCTAGGCAGTAAACGCTCCAGCTACCCCCCACATCCCTGGCCTATTTCATTCTTTCCCCCCTCTCAATGAGGGGATTAAGCAGACTCTCTCAGAGTGACCACAAGGGCTCTCGCGATTCTGGGTGGAACGTGGGACAGCAGTGGGAACATGTGGTAAGGAAGGCAATGAGCTTGGGCAGAAAATGATCTCTGGTTCCACATATTGAGAGCAAAGGGTGTGCAAAAAACAATCAAAAGCTGTGGCGGTGCTTACGCTTATCATGCTGTAGTTAGGGAAGGTAGAAAAATTAAAAAGGATCCAGAAAGAGAGGACAAGCAAAGCAAAGTTGACAAATTTGTTGAGCGAGGGATGTGCCACTTCATCCATGGTCTTATGCAAAGCAGGGTCACACGAAGGTACGAGGTGCATAATATTTCTGATTACACGCATATGCAAATTATCACACGTTGCTCAAATACAGTACACTTATATTAAACTCTGGACGCCTGAAGAAAGCTTCGCTTCCCTCACCTTGTTACTTTAAGGTACAAAGGGCCTATTACTCCATCAGGGTGGTTAACCAATCTAAATACTGCAAGCCACTAACTACAGGGGTGTCAGCAAACCGAATAGACAATTCAGAGAGATAACAGACAAGGCAATCAGATAAGACCATTGAATGGTTTACATTATAAGGCTGAGTTTGCATTTGGTTGGTAGGTTAATTTTGGGTTAGCTTTTGCATAACCATTTTCATTTCTTTTACATCTGTAATGTATGCTAGCAAAGGCTAACTGGACATATTACATGAACTGTGTCTATAATGAACACTACACAACTATTTTGACTGATGTACTACTCAGGTTACAGTGAGGGAAAAAACTATTTGAACCCCATCTGATTTTGTAAGTTTGCCCACTAACAAAGAAATGATCAGTCTATAATTTCAATGGTAGGTTTATTTGAACACTGAGAGACAACAATGACAAAAAAATCCAGAAAAATGTGTTTCAAAGAGTTAAATTATTTTGCATTTCCAAGAAGGAAATAAGTATTTGATCCCCTATCAGTCAGCAAGATCTCTAGCTCCCAGGTGGATCTTATACAGGTAACAAGCTGACATTGGCAGCCCTCTCAGCTCGTTACCTGTATAAAAAAGAGACCTGTCCACAGAAGCAATCAATCAATCCAGATGCCAAACTCTGCACCATGGCCAAGACCAAAGAGCTTTCCAAGGATGTCAGGGACAAGATTGTGAACCTACACAGGGCTGAAATGGGCTATAAGACCATCGCCAAGCAAATGGGTGAGAAGGTGACAACAGTTGGTGCAATTATTCGCAAATGGAAGTAACATATATTAACTGCCAATATCCCTCGGTCTAGAGCGCCATGCAAGATCTCACCTCGTGGAGTTTCAATGACAATGAGAACGGTGAGGAATCAGCCCAGAAGCACTCGGGAGGAACTTGTCAATGATCTCAAGGCAGCTGGGACCACAGTCACCACAAAAACAGTTGGTAACACACAATGTCGTGAAGGACTGAAATCCTGCTGTGCCCGCAAGGTCCCCCAGCTCAAGAAAGTCCATCGACAGGCCCGTTTGAAGTTTGCCACTGAACATCTGACTGATTCAGAGGAAGACTGGGTGAAAGTGTTGTGGTCAGATGAGACCGGCTGACATCTGTGATTGCCAAAAGGTTTTGCCACCCGGTACTTTTTTTAAAGGGATCAAATAGTTATTTCCCTCATGAAAATGCAAATTAATTTATAACTCTTTTTGAAACGCATTTCTCTGTATTTTTTGTCATTGTTGTCTCTCAGTGTTCAAATAAACCTACCTTTGAAATTATAGACTGATCATTTCTTTGTTAGTGGGCTGGGATTCAAATAGTTTTTCCCTCACTGTATGTACAAAACTATTGAGGAATTACATGTAATTATCCATGCCATGTTGAACTGAATTGTAAATGATTGCATTATATCAACTATTATACCTGTAAACTTAGAAACTGTGAATGTGAAATACTAACTTTACAAATAAAAGTGACTTTATATGAATGTTTTATAGTGGGAGATGGATTATATTAACTAGTAACTTGTATGCTGAAAAAGTGTGTACTACTGACATACAGTACATGCCCAATGTACATAAATACTCCTTTATAAATATACTAAATATATATTTTATCTAGCCGCACGGTGGTTGAGTGGGTAGCACTTTGGCCTCACAGTCAGGAGATCAGGATTCGAATCTCCATTGGGCATCTCTGTGTGGAGTTTGCATGTTCTCCCCATGCATGCGTGGGTTTTCTCCGGGTATTCCGGTTTCCTCCCACATTCCAAAAACATGCATGTTAGGTTAATTGGCGACTTTAAATTGTCCATTAGAGTGAATGGTTGTATGTCTGCCCTACGATTGAGTGGCGACCAATCCAGGGTGTACCCCGCCTCCCGCGCAAAGTCAGCTGGGATAGGCTCCAGCATGCCCGCAACCCTAATGAGGATATGAGGTATAGAAAATGGATGAATGGATATATTTTATCTATATTTATAAGTAGGGGGTAGATCATTGGGACTTGGTCATTTTAATATCATTGGGACTTGGTCATTTTAATAAAATAGCTCACAGACTATAGTCCTAGAGAGGGCCTATAGGGACACATTACTGTTATAAGATCATAGTAAAACTTAGTTTGCGTCATTAATTCACTTTGACCAAATGTCCGACCAAACCAAAACGTACCAAATACATTTTATACGTTTATAATTTTACAAGTATAAAAAATAATGTAAATCCAATTCATTCGTTTGAGAGTCAAAAATATCAACTCTAAGAACAATTCAAAATGCACATACATACATATATGTAATGAACGAAAAGGGTAAAATTAACATTAAAGGTTACTTTTGAGTGCCTCTTGAAGCTGTAGCTCAATTTCACGCACAACTTGCACCAAGTCAGTGGCCAACCTAAAACAAGTACTAACAACAAGCACTAACACAACTCATACTGCCACACATACAAAGTCGCATCACTATGTGCCGCTAAATCAAGCTCACCCAACTAGCTTATGCTGACTATTGCGGTACGTGAACTCATGCTATGTTTATTCGATGGCTAGTAAGAGTACCCGTTTTTTTTGCAGAGGTTTCTTGTTCCCGCCTTGACATGTTTAGCTCAGAAGAGGTCTGGATAGTGTTTGTGAAGACATGCCAATGTGAATGAGCGGTCTGTGTGAGCTCCCCGCACAGAGAGAGCAGTCCTGGCACAGTGGGGGGGGGGCTACTGCTGTTGCTACACAGCCAAATGTCCAACTGCCAATGTGAAAGTAACAGCTACAAAGACGAATAACCAACGTCCAACATTAAATTAACTTCACCAATGTGCAGAGTGAAGCCTCTTGTCATCCAGCCTGTGTGGTAAAGAGAGGAGAGAGAGAGGAAAACAAACACGCACATGTAAATATCTCAAGGCCAGCAAAAAGACTTAGTTTTTTTATCGTTTGATTATTAATTCATTCATTTTCTATGCCGCTTATCCTCATTAGGGTCGCTGGTATGCTGGAGCCTATCCCAGCTGACTTTGGGCGGGAGGCGGCGTACACCCTGGACTGGTCGCAAGCCAATCGCAGGGCACAGATAGACAAACAAAGACATACAACCATTCACACTCACATTCATACGTTGGGATGTGGGGGGAAACCGGAGTACCCGGAGAAAACCCACACGCACAGGGAGAACATGCAAACTCCACACAGATATGCCCAACAGAGATTCGAACCCTGAACCTCCTGACTGTGAGGCCAATGTGCTACCCACTCGACCACCGTGTGGCCTTGTTTGATAAAAATTTTTTACTGATCTTGACAGGCCTAATTACCAACTTCGTCTTTTGCCTGAAGTCTGCTTGTCTTTTAATCATGGCAGCAAAATAACCCCCAGTGTCCTTTCAACAAGCACGTCCTTAATGAAGGTAAAGGTAACCTTAAATGTTCATTTATCCTTTTCATGTGTCATATATATGCATTTATAATTGCTTTATGCATGTAAAACTATAATTGTAAAACTATAAAAACATGTTTTGTGTCAGTCAACCACTGATGACATCGACGGGCCACAGAGCCCACTTCTGTTCCCATGTACAGTCGCCCTTCGCTACATCGCATTCCGAACATTGCTCCCTCACGCTTTTTCAAAAATTAAATAGTTAATGGATTGTTGTTTTGTGGTTGACCGTGTCCTATCATTAGTCAAAAATATTGAAAGACAAGTTATATGTAGTATTCTGGTTGCTACACATCAGTGATGTTACAATGATGAGCCATAGATTACATTTCCTTAACACTGCATGGATTCAGCCACCGCATGCTCTCTATTTGCTTGCTACGCTCTGCCACCTCTTATGCAGTGATCCTGTAGCCTGTGCAATGTTGTGTTAACAAAGAATAATAGGAGGGTGATGGTGACTATGGGCTGTTATTTAATGTGTACAGGGCTCTAATAATGTTAAAAACTTTATTTAGTACAGTGGCTCCCAAACTTTTTTTTGCCGCACCCCCCTTTTGGAAATGCAATTATTTTTGACGCCCCTGAACCATGCACGACCATACACCCCCCGATATATTCCATTCCATTTTCTTCCGCTTATCAGAGTCCGGGTCGCATTCCCAGGCCAGCTGTGAGACATAGTCCCTCCAGCGTGTCCTAGGTTTTCCCCGGGGCCTTTTCACGGCTGGGCATGCCCGAAACACCTCACCAGGGAGGCATCCGGACTAGATGCCCGAGCCACCTCAACTGGCTCCTCTAGATGAGAAGGAGCAGCGGCTCTACACTGAGCTCCTCCCAGATGGCCGAAACTTTCCACCCTACGAAGGAAACTCCGATCTCGTTATTTCGGTCATGACCCATAACTCATAACCATAGGTGAGGGTGGGAACGTAGATCGATCTGTAAAAAGAGACCTTTGCCTTCAGGCTCAGCTCTCCCTTCACCACGACAGTCTGGTACAGTGACCGCATTACTGCTGACGCTGCCGAGTGAGAACCATGGCCTCGGATTTGGAGGTGCTGAGTCTCAACCGAGAAGCTTCACATTCGGCTGCAAACTGCTCCAGTAAACGCTGAAGGTCACAGCCTGATGAGGCCATAAGGACCACATCGGCTGCAAATAGCAAAGACAAGATCCTAATGTCACCAAGCTGGAATCCCTCAACGCTTTGACTGCGCCTAGAAATTCTGTCCATGAAGATTATGAACAGAATCGGTGACAAAGGGCAGCCTTGGCAGAGGCCAACGTTCACCGGAAACAAGCTCGACTTACTGCTGGCAATGCAAACCAGGCTCCTGCTTCGATTGTACGATTGAATGGCACGTAGTAGCGGACCACCAATCCCGTACTCCCAGAGCACCCCCCACAGGACACCATGAGGGACACGGTCGAATGCCTTTTCCAAGTGTACAAAGCACATGTTGAACGGATGGGTAAACTCCCACATACCCTCCAGTACCCTTGCAAGGGTGTAGACCTGGTCCAGTGTTCCACGACCGGGACGAAAACCACATTGCAACTCCTGCAACCGAGGTTCAACTAACGGTCGTACCCTTCTCTCCAGCACCCTGGAGTAGACTTTTCCAGGGAGGCTGAGGAGTGTGATCCCCCTATAGTTGGAACACACCCAACCACCCACCCGGTCACACTTTTTAAAAATGGGGACCACCACCCCGGTCTGCCAGTCCAGAGGTACTGTTCCCGACTTCAATGCAATGTTGAAGGGGCGTGTCAACCAAGACAGTTCTCCAACATCCAGAGCCTTGAGAAATTCAGGGCGAAACTCATCCACGCCGGGAGCCTTGCCATTGGGAGTGTTTTAACTACCCCAAATACCTCAGCCACGGTGATAGAACTGTCCACGTACATGTCTTTAGACTTTGCTTTCTCTACGGAAGGTATGTGAGTGAGATAGAGAAGGGCCTCAAAGTATTCCTTCCACCGACCAACAATATCCTCAGTCGAGGTCAGCAAGCCCCCTTTCTGAGGACCGCTTCCCTTTTCTGAGGTGTGCCAGAACCTCTTCGAGGCCGACCGAAAGTCGTGCTCCATAGCCTGACCAAACTCCTTCCACACCCGGGTTGGTGTGGGAGTCCCGCAAGCCATCCATGCTTGATAGGAATCCTTCTTCAGCTCGACAGCAGCCCTAACCCCTGGTGTCCACCATCAGGTTCGGGGCTTGCTACCACGACAGGCACCGTCCACCTTGCGGCCGCAACTACAACTGGCTGCCTCAGCAATGGAGGCACGGAATACGGCCCATTCAGACTCAATATCCCGGTCCTCCCTCGATATGCAGGCGAAGCTCTGCTGGAAATGAGAGGAAATCAGGGAGGCCGTTCCTCCCAACCACGCCCCTCCAAGTCACACTGTCATTGCCCACATGGGCGTTGAAGTCTCCCAGTAGAACTATGGAGTCACCAGCTAGGGTGCTCTCCAGAACCCCTCTGATAGACTCCACGAAGGCGGGGTACTCTGAACTGCCGTTCGGCGCGCACGCACAGACCACAGTCAGGACCCTTTCCCCAGCAAAAAGCTGTAGGGAAATAACATTCCCGTTCACAAGGGATGACTCCAGCACAGAGGTTGCCGAAGACCAGGTCGCCCGGACACCCACCCTCGATCACTGCCTAAATCCCATGGCACCGGACCCTTATATTTGCGCCTACAGCTGGTGGGTCTGCGGAAGGAAACTCCCGTGTTGTTTCTTCGGGCTGGGCCCGGCCAGGCCCCATGGGCGAAGGCCCGGCCACCAGGCGCATGCCTGCGAGTCCCTCCCCCAGGCCTAGCTCCAGGGTGAAGAGTCTCCCGGTGTCCCACGTCTGGGCAATGTGCGGACACCCCTCTTGGTTTCAATCATAAGGGTCTTCTGAATCACTTAGTCTGGCCTGTAACCTAGAACCCGTCTGCCTTGGGAGACTCTACCAGGGGCATAAAGCTCCTGAAAACATAGCTCCTAGTATCACTCGGGCACTCAAACCCCTCCACCACGATAAGGTGGTGATTCACGGAGGAGCCCCCCCGATATAAACGTTGTGAAATAGAAGATTTATACCGAAAGACTGTAAATGTTTTTCTTACATACCTAGTTTCCAAACAATGCCTGTAACACAGCAGTAAAACATCTCAGCCTTTAGAAATCATTCAGTGACCACCGCAGAGTGAACGCTGCCCGGGTGAAAAAGCTAGGGGCTGAGCCGGACAAGGGTGTGTTGAACAACATGGTCCGAGGCGTGCATATACACACGGAAACTTAAGAGTGCTGTTAAAAGTCAGTAGAGAATTTGAACAGACCCTAAGTGGGAAAAAAAAAATACATAAACAAGGCGCTTTGTTATTAAAGCCGCAGGGTTCTAAGAGAGAGAAAAAAGTAGCAGCTTTTAGTCCAAAAAAACAGTAATAATGCGTTAACTACAAAAATACTGTATTCTATTTATCTAATAGTGGATCCTACTTCGCTGCTCCTCCCTGAGTCACCACCTTATCATGGTGGAGGAGTTTGCATGTCCCAATGATGCTAGGAGCTAAGTTGTTGGGGGCTGTCATGCCCCTGGTAGGGTCACCCATGACAAACAGGTCCTAGGGGAGGGACCAGACAAAGAATAGCTCAAAAGACCATAAAGATGAATGATACAATAGGACTTTGTTTTCCCTCGCCCGGACGCGGGTCACCGGGGCCCCCCTCTGGAGCCAGGGCCGAGGGTAGTAAACGAGAGGGTAGTTTCCCTACGTCTAGGGTGGGGGGACGGGTCCTGACTGTTCAGTCAGTCAGTCAGGCAGTTCAGAATACCCGCCCTTTTTGGAGTCCTTCGAGGAAGTACTAGAGAGTGCTCCCTCGGGCGATTCCCTTGTTCTGCTGGGTGACTTCAACGCTCATGTTGGCAGCGACAGTGAGACCTGGAGGGGTGTGATTGGGAGGAACGGCCCCCCTGATCTTAACCCGAGCGGTGTCTTGTTATTGGACTTCTGTGCTCGTCACGGATTGTCTATAATGAACACCATGTTCAAACATAAGGGTGTCCACATGTGCACTTGGCACCGGGACACCCTGGGCTGCAGTTCGACGATTGACTTTGTGGTTGTGTCGTCGGACTTGCGACCACATGTTTTGGACACTCGGGTGAGAAAGAGGGGCGGAGCTGTCAACTGATCACCACCTGGTGGTGAGTTGGTTCCGATGGTGGGGGAGGATGCCGGTCAGACCTGGCAGACCCAAACGCATTGTGAGGGTCTGCTGGGAACGCCTGGCAGAGTCCCCTGTCAGAAGGAGTTTCAACTCCCACCTGGGGGAGAGCTTTGACCATGTTCCAAGGGAGGTAGCGGACATTGAATCCGAGTGGGCGATGTTTCGTGCCTCCATTGTCGATGTGGCCGATCGGAGCTGTGGCCGTTAGATTGTCGGTGCCTGTCGTGGCAGTAATCCCAGAACCCGTTGGTGGACACCAGTGGTGAGGGATGCAGTCAAGCTGAAGAAAGAGTCCTATCAGGCCGTCTTGGCCCATGGGACTCTGGAGGCAGCTGACCGGTACCGGAAGGCCAAGCGGTCTGCAGCTTTGGCGGTCGCTGAGGCAAAAACCCGGACATGGGAGGAGTTCGGAGAGGCCATGGAAGACGACTTCCGGATGGCTTCAAAAAGAGATTCTGGACCACCATCCGCCGTCTCCGGCGGGGGAAGCAGTGCACAGTCAACACCGTGTATGGTGGGGACGGTGTGCTGCTGAACTCGACTCGAGATGTTGTGGATCTGTGGAGGGAATTCTTTGAAGACCTCCTCAATCCCACCGACACGCCTTCCAACATGGAAGCAGTGCCTGGGGACTGTGAGTCGGGTTTGCCTATCTCTGGGGCTGAGGTCACCGAGGTGGTAAAAAAGCTCCTTGGTGGCAAGGCCCCGGGGGTGAATGAGATCCGCCCAGAGTTCCTTAAGGCCCTGGATGCTGTGTGATTGCGTGTTCTAACTATCGTGGGATCACACTCCTCAGCCTTCCCGGTTAGGTCTATTCAAGGGTTCTGGAGAGGAGGATTCGCCGAATAGTCGAACCTCGAATTCAAGAGGAGCAGTGTGGTTTTCGCCCTGGTCGTGGAACTGTGGACCAACTCTATACTCTCGGCAGGGTCCTTGAGGGTGCATGGGAGTTTGCCCAACCAGTCTACATGTGTTTTGTGGACTTGGAGAAGGCATTCCACCGTGTTCATCGTGGAATACTGTGGGGAGTGCTCCGGGAATATGGGGTATCAGACCACCTAATCCAGGCGGTTCGTTGCCTGTATGACTGGTGTCGGAGTTTGGTTCGCATTGCCGGCAATAAGTCGGATCTGTTTCCAGTGAGGGTTGGACTCAACCCGCAGCCAGGGCGTTGAGGGGTTTCAGTTTGGTGGCCGCAGGATTCAATCTCTGCTTTTTGCAGATGATGTGGTCGAGCAGTGACCTTCAACTCTCACTGGACCGATTCACAGCTGAGTGTGAAGCGGCTGGAATGAGAATCAGCACCTCCAAGTCCGAGTCCATGGTTCTCGCCCGGGAAAGGGTGGAGTGCCATCTGCGGTTCGGGGATGAGCTCCTGCCTCAAGGGGAGGAGTTTAAGTACCTCTGGGTCTTCTTCATGAGTGATGGAAAAATGGAAAGCGAGATGGACAGGCGGATTGGTGCGGCTTCTGCAGTGATGCGGACTCTGCACCGATCTGTCGTGGTGAAAAGAGAGCTGAGCCAAAAGGCAAAGCTCTCGATTTACCGGTCGATCTACGTTCCTACCCTCACTTATGGTCATGAGCTTCGGTTAGTGACCGAAAGGACAAGATTGCGGGTACAAGCGGCCGAAATGAGTTTTCTACGCAGGGTGGCTGGGCTCTCCCTTAAAGATAGGGTGAGAAGCACTGTCATCCGGGAGAGACTCGGAGTAGAACCGCTACTCCTCCGCATTGAGAGGAGTCAGATGAGATGACTCGGGCATCTGGTTAGGATGCCTCCCGAACGCCTTCCTGGGGAGGTGTTCAAGGCACGTCCAACCGGTAGGAGGCCTCGGGGAAGACACTTTGGAGAGACTATGTCTCTCATCTGGCCTGGTAACGCCTCGGCATCCGCTGGGAAGAGCTAGACGAAGTGGCCGGGGAGAGGGACCTCTGGGCTTCCCTGCTTAGGCTGCTGCCCCCGTGACCCGACCTCGGAAAAGCGGAAGAAAATGGATGGATGGATCCTACTTCGCAGAAAATATCACGGTCATATCTCAAACCAATGAACTCTCCCCCCGATACTACCGCGCCTGCCTGCTGCTATTTCTGCATTTTTTTCAGTCCCAGCACCCCATAGACATAATAAATGAATTCTGCGTGGGAATACCGCTCTTTCCATACTGTCAGCAATTTATGCTCTCAAAACGATGGTATAACGGCCAAATCACGCAGTTAATGGGCCAAATACTTTCAAAAGTAATTGTTAAGTCTTACCAGTGAATGGTTATTCCCTGGGTATTGGTTTGGGCAGTAAAACGAGTCAGCTATCAGTCAAACTTCTGGGATATTGATCCGGTCAGTTAAGGAGCAGAGGGGGTTGTTAATCAGTTTCAGCTGCTTTATTGGTAATAAAATCAACACTAGGAGCATCAGAGGGATGGTGAGACCCCAAAACAGGAATGGTTTTCCAGGTTGCGGCCACTGACTCCTCCTCTCTTTGGAGGAGTCTTCTCCTCCCTCTGTATAATTTTCAACATGTAAAATAATTCACAAACATCATTCTATTATTTTGTCACTTCCTGTTCTCAAACTGATGTCCGTTCTGGTCCAGACACTGCCGACAACACAAAGTGAATGAACAGCATGCATTCAAGAAGCAATTCTCCTGGTATATGAGTGCATTTACGTTCAGTGGTTGCTCACAATTCAGTGAGTGTTGCAGGTCTCATTGCGTCTTTTTGGTATTCCCATAAAAAGAAGTCTAGTGGTGTGAAGTCTGGTGTACGTGGAGGGTATTTAACAAAATCCCTCCATCCAATCCACCTGTTCAAGGAAGGCACACCCACACTACCATCGTAAAATTTCAACACTTAGCAGCAACAGCCTGAATATGACAAATGTAACTATTCAAGTTTTTGTTTTATTACTGTATTGATTGAGCTAGTTCAGAAAGTATGTGCGTCCATATGAATGTACTGAAAACTATGTAATACATATGCCAAACCTGTTAGTGGTGCTGTGACACAGTGTTGTGCGGACAGCCTGTAAACAGAAAATTTGGCGGCAGGTACGAGTGGCCAAACTGGACCGACGATGAATTGGAACTGTTGCTTCCAGTCACACTGGATTATAAAACCAGAATAAAATGAAGTGCTGTGTCTTTCAGCATTTGTTGTTTTTTTTTTAAATGAAGCAGATTTTACCGCAATAGTGACAGTAGGCTCACTAGTTTCAGCAGGACAAACACAACAATGTACAGTGCCATTGTTGTTTCCGTGTTTGCGGTTTTAGCGCATGTGCGTTTGTAAAGGGGTGGAGCTAAGACGCAAGCGTTTTCACAGAAGCTGGGGCAGAGCCGTGACTACGGCGCAGTGAAAACGGCGTCTTCAAATCTTTCCACTCTGGGACCCTTTTTCAAAAGTGTTCATTTACAGACCCTGAAAAGACCGGCTTCATCTGGATGATACGCCGTTTTGATAAAGTATTTATGCGTTTAGGCCTCGAATTTGTCTTCGTGTGGATCGGGCTGAAGTCCACTAACATGTTAGATATGTTTCCTGGAGCAAACTCGATACCTGTGGAACAATGTCGACACACAACTTTGAATTTATCCACTTGCCTTCATCCATTCGTAATTTTTACAGTGAAGCCAATGTGTTCCCAAACAACAAACCGTAGTAAGATGGGATGGACTTCCAGCTCAGCCTTCTCGCTGGCATTTGCTATGATTGAGCTACTAACGTTCCTCCCGCTCAGTAGTGTCCGACAGTTAAGAGATATCCATGCGGAAAAACAGCCATGACCTTTGACTCCGCGCGGAGTGCTTAGATCGCTCTAGTAATAAATTTAATAAGAAAATCAGCATAAAATATAACCGAACCGGTACGCAAGTGGACCGTACGGTTCAATACATCCATGTGAATCGTTACATCCCTAGCTTCTGTCATTATATTTGATGAGGTATACCAAATGGGGTGGCCAGGAGATGTATGTGCAAGAAAAAAATCAATCATTCAAAGCAGTGGAAACGTACACTGTGTGTTATACCACTTACCATTTGAACGGGATACCTTGATCATGCATTTATATCAATTTGGTGTAAATTTGTAGTGGCTTGCTGTTTAAAAATAAGTGGAAAATAATGACTAATGAGTGACGCATGGATTGATGGTCTGTGTTTTGCAACAAGTGGAAGTGTTTGACCATAACCAGAGTTACACAATACTTCCATTATATTTATAGGCATGTAAAATGCATAAGTCTTGCACGCAGCAATTTGCAAGCCATTACAATTCTAGCATGAGACAGAACACATGCCTTTTAGTCACTTGTCTACTAGTTTAGCTAGGAATTGGGGGAAGGTTGCCTGAAAACAACAGCCTTTCTACTCCCCACAATTTATCTTTGCTAGGAAGAGGAAGGAAAAGTCTCACAGGGAGGGGACCGGGAGGATCAGGGTGCATCCTGTCTGCTAAAGCTGACAGGCTAAGTGTGTTCCCCATTGACCTGATATTACAACATAAAACAAGATGGCTGTGAGAAAAATAGGACAGTCAAATTTCTGTTCAAAATCCAGTTAAAGTTTAGAAGACATGAGGGATTAATTTAAAGGACAAAACAACAATCATTTGATCACGAGTTTGTCCGGAATCAGAATCTGTTTTTATTGGCCAAATATGTTTATGCAAACAGGGAATTTGACTTGGTTAAAATTGCTCTCACTGTACATATACAAGGACACGTTAACATAAATAAATAACTAAAAAGTAATAACGAGTGAACATGTGATCTGCAACAGGGACAGTATGAAGTTACTTATGAAGCAATTCAAGTTACTTAGCGGGTGTGTCATTAATAAACCGGGACATTATCTGCATTATCGTCAACATGGTCTTTCCAGTTCCTCATGGGGTGAACTGTTAATAGCCTACACTTTCTTTTTTCAAAGCAAGAAATGAGATGATTAGGAGTCAAACTTTACTCTTCCTGTGAGCACGGCTAACAATGACACCGCAGGCGTGTCATTTCCTGTAACTGGACGATCACCTGAGGCTAATGTAAACAGAATTATCACTCGATGCGATGATAAAGGTGGGTTGTTGGCTGACAGCACCACTTGTATTATAGTAGCTTTAGAGAAGATTAATATAAAGGAACATAACTTAGTATAACATTTGTAATGTCATAGACTTCATTAATGTTAGGTGGCTAAACTGTATTAGCTATCTCTGACGACTGTCACTCGCCTGCTAGCGAACTGTTGGCGCGAATTTCAATATATTCTTGATTCATAGCCGTTGAAACTTTAGAAATATTCACGCGGAAAGATGAAGCACGCAATTCCCACTGTAATCCAATCATGTCACATGATAATCACCTTTATTTAACCCGTTGGAGGAGATGGCTAACGTTAGGTAACTAGCTCAAAGGCTAATGGCATTAGCAAATGGCACTGAAATCTTACCTTCAGCCTGACTTCGTACGTCGTAAATCTGCCCCTTCCAACCCCAATAGTCTGTGGGTTGCGCACGTCAATCTCAAGAAAGTTACTTGGCGGTCCATATGCGTCATTTAGATTCTGCGGCTTGGTAAAGAGCCGTCTTGTATCAGCTATGGTGTCCGCCATTTCTGCCCTGCTTTCCCCGAAGCTAGCTGTACTGTCAAGTTCACTTGAAAAGGAATATGTATATTCCGATTTTGACCTTCAAAATAAAACAACTTTTAAAACCTGAGATACGTTTAAAACTAAACATTTTGTTATTTAAAGAATCAAAATCAAGTCATTAATTTTTTGAATCTAAAATAAAAAATTCCAAAAAGATTATTTGAATAAGAGTTCAATAATTTATTTAGTGGTAAGGTGTCTCTCACTACCGTGGTTTGAAAAGTATGTAAGTACCACTTCCGATCAGCTGACGTTCAACTGACTCCTGTTCCACGAATTGCGTTCTGGTTTGTTTACTGCCCTCACATTGGGAACAGTGAAAATTCCTAAAGTATAAACATAGTTTATTTAAATGAACGCACGACCCAGTATAAATACTCCAAAAATAATCAATGTTATGTAAAATGTTTCGGAATCAATATTGGTCTTTACCCGGGGTGTTTATTCACCAGAACTGTTTAAAACAAATTATATTTGTACAAACAATATCAATATGTTGAAATTCAGCAATGATCTGTCAATTTGCTGTGTTTTTTTAGTTTGTCAATAAAGTTTCGCCATTTTGAACCATCATGGCGGCGTACATGATGCCAACAACGTTACGACTCTCGGTGACATTCGTACAGTCAAGTTATGTTCACGCTTTAAGAAATACCTGTCAGGTTAAATGTAACTTGTCTTGTTTTTCAGTCGAGTACTCATTATTGTGATTTATTGTCGTGCGGCTTGACAGTAGCTGTACATGTTTACAATTGAGTGTGAATGTGCCTTCTTGCTTTATTAGTTATTTGACATTTTGTGTTGTTGCTTTTCAAGGCTACGTTAGTCGGTGGAAGCACTGCTCAAATGTGACTTATTCTCAAATGGTGGCCCAATACAGAGTGGATCTTTGTGGGAGGATGCTCTGCAGCGGCGTGTTCTCCAGCGCCTGGCCGAACTGCAGACGTCACTGCAAAACTACACTTACAGTCACTTCCTGAACCCACCCACCTTCAGAATAGACCCTAACTGTCACGGAAAATAGGACAGCATTACAGGGTCATTGGTTTTCCAGACAAATCAGGTATGCAATGGTTTCTATAAAATCAATGTATGATGGCTTCCTCTCCGTTCATATTAATTTGATTTAAGCACATTTTTATTGCCATTGCGAGCACAGTCTGGGCTGTCATTATACGAGTAAACCCCACTTACATCGAACATATGGAGGGACTGTAGCGTACTCTGGTTAAATCACCAACGAGGCGTAGGTCAAAGGAAGGGTAGGGGTCTGGGAAGCGTATGGTGCATGTGAGTTTCAGAGCGGCGTAATGTTGGGGATTGTTGTTGTTTTTAGGTCAGGGGGAGATGACTGTCTAGTGTTTGGCGGTGGGATTTTGTGTGTGTGTGTTTGGCTGGCACAGACACATGATGTTAGTGCAGAGATTTGGGAAGGCAGCCGGGGGCAGACCTCCCGCTGGGCCTGTCCCGGCACCCCACTCTTCTCTCTCACCATCTCCATGCAGTAATGAGGTGGAAGGGGGGATTCTCCCATTATCTGGGCCATTCTTGCCCTTTTTTGCTTTTGAGTTGGGCCTCCGACAAATACTTTGGTGTCAGGCAATCAACACCGCCATCGTTTCGGTCTATCTGCACCTTTTTTCCCCACCCCCCGCTCTTGTAAAAGTGCTGCTATTGTCCTCGCTAACTGACCAAGTCTGTGAGGAGAGTACACTTGACTTAATATTGACCTAATGTGGCGTGGTTTCGCGGATGCTCGATGAACAATGGGCAACTGTCTGGTGAGAGCCACTTTCTTCAAGTCAGAACTGTATTATATACACTGCCGTTCCACCTCTTTCAATGCATCAAACATCAGTTTTGACAGTAGTAAAAGTTTTGACAGAGGAAATGATTATTCCCAAACCAAAGAGGCTGTGTCCTGCATGAACTGTTCCCACATGTGCCGCTGTCCCTTGTCTTCCACGGGAGGTGAGACGGGGCCACTTTCCTCCGCTAGACACAGCGTCTCAGGGACGGCCTTGTCTTTCTCCACTCTGCCGTGGTAGAATGGTTTCTAGCCTCTACTCGCTAGTAGCTCACCACGGCAGGGGGCGCTTTGGGAAGTCAGGGAGAAGTCACACACTGTTATGGTGGAGCAGACAGGAAAGGCTTGTTGTCGCTCCAGTATTCCTCTCTAGGAGGGAAGGAGCTGAGAGCGGAGGAGAGAGCAAGAGAGGATAGGCAACAAATATGTTTTTTATTTCAGCCATTGTCGAACTTTACTGGAGAGTCAAGTGCTCCCTGTGCGCTGGACATCACAGTGCTGTTGCCATGAAACGGTCATTAAATTAAACTGAAGGAGACAACACAATGTGGTGATTTAATGCCAAAGCAATGTAACGTTGCCTGGTTACAGATCATAAATACGGTGACATCTCCAAAGCTCAACGCTTATAAAGCCATACAAATTAATTTCTGGAAAAAAAATGTCTCGAAAGTTGCAGAATAAATCGTCAATCTTTGTGGTTTTTGCAACACGAGGGGAAGCAATAATCATAACTATTTAGATTATGCAGAATTGTCACAACTGAGGCAAAATAAAGCGCATAACCTAGCTGCAACCAGCAGAAACTTTAAAGGACAAGCTGACGTCAGCTACTGTGTGTTAAAAATGTGATTGTCCCATTTCCCATAGTTGGTCAATAAAATTTAACCAAATGCCCATCCATAATGAATGCAGAATGAGAACGTACTGTCCTAGCTGCTCAGCGCAATGCTATTTAGCAAATGTCAGCACTGTTTCGTGTCGGAACTACTAGTGTGAAGAGACTTATTGCTAAAGCACAAGAAGTAATTATCCCCGTGTTTATCGTCATGCCCGCCACACATGTATTTTGAGTAATTTTATTTTGTTTTAGTTTTATTTAGTCGTACTGTACAGCATTTTGGTATTCGTGTGTGACTGTCAAGAATGTTTAAAATGTTACAACATTGGTTAATGTTTTAAAATGGCGAAGGTAGGACACTGGTACAGATTATTTCTTATTATGTGTTGCGTGTGTTGATATCTATGGGCAGAAAAAATGTAAATTGACCAGTGTCATGAAACGGACTGTGGATTATTAATTTTTTTATAATAATATTGGCTCGTCTGCGGAATGATGAGCCACGGTAGTAATTCTCATCATGTTTAGACTGATGACACTTGCATTTAAATAGCCCAGGCCTTCTTCCCACATATTTGGCTTTACTCAGTATGCACAGCTTGGTCTCATAGAAGCCTTTTTTTTGAAGCAGAGACCTTTTGATGATAGGAGGCAGGCAGCACAATGACTTCCAGCAGCACCTCAATGCAACAGTACCGTATCACAATTAGCAGCACTAAACAGGCTGCACACAGACAAGTCCAGTCCATCTTGTATGGAGCCTCATTCAGTCCTCTCCGTTTTGTCTGACAAATCCCTTCATTGTTCCTCTGATGATGCTTTTCTTTCGTGGGAACCCTGGCTTGTCTTGTTGATTAGATCCCCTTTGTCTTCCTCCCCTGCAGTGGGCTAGTCTGGAGAATGAGAAACCTCAAACTGTAGTGGTGGCTTAATGCCTCACAATACTTTGTTTATGAGTTGGCGGTTCAAGCTTACACCGTGACGGATGTAGCAAAGTTTAGTTGCAGGTTGGAAGCTACATCCCATTATTAATGAGTTTCTGAATTCATGACTTTTGGAAAAATGTAAATATACTGGAGGGGGGGACTTGTAGATTCTTCAAGTTTTTGTTTATTAAACTAAAACCAATCTAGTGTAGGTGAAGGTAACAATATTTAAGGAAAGAAACAACCTTACTGTACATCTTTGTGTTATAGATGACTTAAATTTCTTACTTTTTTGCATGTTGTTCACACCAAAAAGGTTTTAGTGATCATCAAACCCTCAAATATGTAAAACACACTATCCAAATCTGCAAGGCCCAACATAAAAAAGTAATTCCCACCAATGTTAAGTAATGAAATACTGGGATCAATCACATTTTTGGAAATCTTAGTACAACTTCACTGGCCACACCTGGCCAGACCTGTTAAATCAAGAGATCATTTAAACAGAACTTTTCTGTAAAGGACAGAAAGATCACACAAAGCACAAACCACGATGAGATCTACAAATGGAGAAAACATACAACAGTGTTGAACCTTCCCAGGAGTGGCCGGCCAACAGAAAAAGCACCCCCCCCCCCCCCCCAGAGCACAGCAACAGGTCACAAAAGAACCCACAACTACATCTGAGAAATTGAATAGGCTTCCCTTGCCTCAGTTATGGTCAGTGTTCATGACTGAACCATAAGAATGACAAGGGCCAAAATGACACGCCCAACATGCAAGTTCCAAAGCCAAAACCCCCAATGACCAAAAAGAACACCAGGACTTGTATCACTTTTAATCATAACCAACTTTTGGGAAAAGTCCTATTAGAGTTGGTCTGCATTTGAGCAAAAGAACATCATACCAGCAGTCAAATATGGTGGTGGTAGTGTGATGTTCTGGGGTTGCTTTATTCCTTTAGGACCTGGGCTGGCTGTGATTGAAGGGATCATGAATTCTGCTTCTTGACCAAAACATTGTGAAGAACAATATTCAGCCATCAGTTTGCAACCTCCAGCTGAAGCGCATGTGGGTTCTGCAGAAGGACAGAAATAGGTGGTTCTTGCTCGTAAACCCTCCAATGTGGCGTAATTGAAACAATTCTGCAAAGCGGAGCGGGACAAAGTTTCTCCACAGCGATGTGAAAGACTCCTTGCTAATTATTGTAAGCACTTGATTGCAGCTTGGGGCACGACCAGTTTAGGGAGCAATGACTCTTTCATGTAGGTGGGGATTTGGATTGTTTGGTTTGGATTGGGGCCGCACGGTGGATGAGTGGTTAGCACATTGGCCACACAGTCAGGAGATCTTGAAGACCTGGGTTCAAATCTCCGTTGGGCATCTCTGTGTGGAGTTTGCATGTTCTTCCCGTGCGTGTGTGGGTTTTCTCCGGGTACTCCGGTTTCCTCCCACATTCCAAAAACATGCATGTTAGGTTAATTGGCGACCCTAAATTGTCCATTAGAGTATGAATGTGAGTGAGAGTGTTTGTTTGTCTATATGTGCCCTGCGATTGACTGGCGACCAGTCCAGGGTGTACCCCGCCTCTCGCCCAAAGTCTGCTGGGATAGGCTCCAGCATCCCCGTAACCCTAATGAGGATAAGCAGTATAGAATGAATGAATGAATGGTTTGGATTGTTTGTTTTACTTAATAAATAAAACCACCACTTAAAAACTAAATATTGTGTTTACAAGGGTTATCTGTGTATAATAATTGCATCTATTTGATGGTCTAAAACATTTAAGTGTGACAAGTGGAACAAAAGCAGGAAGTTGGCAAATACTTTTTCACCCCACTGTATATATATATATATATATTTTTTTAGTCTTTTGTAATGTTGTGATGCAAGCGGTATTTAATTTTATTGACTGTGCCTTGGGCCCTGACCCAAACATGCTGTGGGATATCACAATAGTTTATTGTGCAATATTGTTTGTCTCCCAAACTACAGTCGACCCTTGCCACTTTGCTGTTTGAATTTTGCGGTTTCACTCTGTCACGGTTTTAAAAAAAATGTCTGAATGACTAAATCATGTTCTTTTGTTGTTGAATGCAGCCAAGTTTTAGTAAACAAATATGCATAGTCAAGCAAATTATAATAACCTATTTTTGCCTACATTTATGGCTAAAAACTGCATTTCCCATGATGCTTAGAGTGCAGCTTCAGGAAGTAGTGACATGGACAAGTGAAGTGAAAGCTAATATCACGTATTGAAGTGTCATATTTATATATATATATATATATATATAATCAAAATTAAGGTATATAAGGCATTTGGAAGATTCAATGAAAGACGCTGTGAATGATAGTACCTATTCTACACGGGTCACCAGGTGACAGTAATGTTCGGTGCGATACACACCCACACACCAGACTTGATCGCTGGTATAACAGGCTTTTAATTACAGGTTTGAATGATCTCACAACAGGCACAATAATTCTTGCCTAATAAAAAGAAGGCCTACTGTTGCGGCCGTATCCCATGCCAAACTAAACCTCAACTCTGAGCTCCCCAAGAGAACACATTTATAGAAACAAAAATAAGGTCTTATTTATCTCTTAAATGGCTTGCTTACTCTTTTTATGTCTGCTATTCTGGATAATGCGAGTGTATTGGTGTCTCTATGGGTGTTTGTTAATGTCTAGAGGGCTGTAATAATGGTAATAACCGTATTCAGAAGGTCGGTAACAGGTTTTCTTTGTGCAAACTATGAAGATATTAGATTTCTAAGTAAAGAAACCTACTTTGTCAAAGTTCATTTATCATGGTCAGCGCTGGAACCAATTAATAGCGATAAAAAAGGGATAACTGTATAGTTATTTTACTATACTTTATTGCGCCCCCCCCCACCCTTTTTTTTTTCCCTCTTTGGACAAGCTGGTAAGATTGAGTTGCATTGCATTGTAGTGAGGTATAACTATTGTTCCTGTTGTGTGTCTTCCAATCAGGCACAGGGAAGACCATGCTCATGGATACGTTTTACTTGGAGGTGCAAAGCAGTCGCAAAAAGAGAGTCCACTTCAATGGCTTCATGTTGGACATCCACAAAAGTTAGTACTCTCCTTCCACAACACTGCAACCACTCTAGCTTTACAACTAAGTTAGCGGAAGTGACCCGACCCCTTCAGCGCTCTATATCCTATACTTATCTCTGCTACTAATTGTGCCCCATTGTGAATACTGGTGAAATTACCGCCTTTACGTCGCATTGTCAGTATGTATTGGGTTGGTCTGTGCAGGTGTGCTTTGAGATGTAGGTGACATTTGTGTGCTGCTTAAAGGGATCCATCGGCGGAAACAAAGCCTGCCTGCTGGGCAACATGTTCACCTATGACCCCATATCGGTGGTCGCGATGGAGATCTCCCGTGAAACCTACCTCTTGTGTTTTGATAAGTTTCAGGTGAGTGACTTTATGCGAGCGGTTATCCACAGCTTTTAAATGGTAGTTTTGCTTCCTTTTCTTGCAATGTCTTTGTCTTATTTGTTGCATACATTTTCAAGAACTTTTTTTCCCTCATTATTACACAATGTTAAAATAGACTATAAATGTTTTGCAAGATTGTCTTTCAATTTGCGTCCTTACAACAAACAGCTGTAAGTTTGAAAATGAGTTGGATAAACCACATCTTATTTCATCCCACCTTTTCTCCAGCAATTACTGTTACTTTGTTAATTTCTTATATGTTACTATAATATGGAGAGAAAAGAACATAGAATGTTTATCATTAGATAGTTTATAGTGTAAGTGACTGAAGAAATGAATGAGCAAAGAAAAAACCCATAAGAAATAATTTAAATAAGCAATTAGAATTAAAAAAATAAATACATTTAATGAAATAAAAAGATTATCAATAAGTTATTAAGTAAATAAATACAGCAGTAAAAAAAAATTAGGTTAAGCAGTACCTTATAAAACAATGATCAATGAGTGAAATACTGTATATTGCTTGATACTGTTGAAGTGAATAACGAATAAAATGAATATGTAGGAGGAATTGCAAAAGGGAACAGGGGGTTGTGTATTAAGAAATGAACGCAATGCTGTACAGAACTCTTTTCCGTAGTTTTTTCATGTGGCGTTCCGTCCCCTCAGTGGTCAACTGTCTACTGTATGATCAGGCTCTTAACATGGCCACAAAAATAGGACTGGGGACACCTAGTGGTCTTTGTAAATACAGCATGCATTATTTGATTTCACTGTCACTTTCAATAATGTAAAGCTGAAGTTGTTAAAGTCTAAGTGCCTGTGGAAAAATGTATTATATAATAAGCCTTTCATTCCCAAATGATTGCTTATTGGATCCAAAACAAGATTTTCAACTATAAGAGCTGGTTACGTTTTCTCTTTTTGTGTAAGACTCTTGTCTATTTTATTTCGGTACAGGATAAGTGTGCTCCTGTCTTTGCAGTTACCGAGCCAAGCACATCTGTTAGCAGCACAATGTGGTTCTTCTCTCTGATATCATTACAACTATAAAGCCAGGAGGTCAAAGGCCACTATAGGTGTGGTTGCTCCCTCTAATCACCGGCAGCGCACGTGCGAGGATCAAGAGCGTTTCCTTTCATGCGCACCTTCTTTCACATTTCAAACTGCGGTGCTGTTTGTGCTCGCTCATTGATTTTGTTTTTGTTTGCCGGCCGCCGGATTTGCTGTTGTCGACTGTTGCTGGCACTGAATGGAGGGGGAGGACAACAGGCAGACATGTGCACGTTGTTTGTGATGCATAAACAAGAGGTTGCAAGGTTGTGGCGTTGAGAGAGAGAGAGAGAGAGAAGTGTGTGTGGTGGTGGTGGTGGGGGAGATGGTCGGAGGTTCTATACCAATCAGCATCCTCCTCCACTCAGCCATGCAAATGAGGCTCTGGGTATCAGTCGCACTCTGCTGCTTCTTTAAGTGAGTGGAGCTAGAAAGCGACTGGCGGCGGCAGCAGCGGGTCAGATGGATCTTATCCTCTTAAATGCTAATGACATTTTTCCATTCTCTTCATTAGCGCCGTGCCATTATCAGTAATTTGTAGCCCCCCTTCCTCCTTTTTTTGCAAGGCTCCTCTAATGAATACTCGCCATTGTGAAATCTAAGCTAGGCAAAGAGCGGGAAAGGAAGGACTGGAGTGTGAAGAAAATGATTGTGCGTCATAGTCTGGTGGGGGGGTCAGTCAATGTGCAGCCCCCCACTTTTGAAATGGCTCATAGACTGTGTACATGAAGAGGTGTAACATCAAAAGAGATTTAATGTGGCACCCGTGTGCGTCGCTGTAAATGCACAGCCGCTTGAGTAATTGGATGCTCATTTAAATATTGGTATTGGATGACGGAGATTGCACCATTATTTTATTTTTTTTGTCTTCCACAAGTGCTACATCAGGCCCCTCCACTTTTCTCATTCTCTGGGTGCCCATTCTCTTCTCCCCATATGACTCATTCACAATCAATATTGCCCCTCAGATTTTGCCCATGTTGAGGGCACATGAATAAACAAATCCAGGTTGTAATAAAAGGTCATTTTTAAATGATTCTTTTGAAATGAAAATAAAATCCTACGGTCAGAGGAAACGGGGGGGGGGGGGG
>QODF01000074.1:2331839-2362085 GCA_024372805.1 Oostethus manadensis
GGGCTTGGCTTTCTGTTGATTTTCATTATGAGAGCACACAATCACACACACTAATTCAATTCCCCGAGGCACCTCTCCTTAGCGAAATCAAGGCTTTAACACACATGGTAATCAAGAATTGGTAAGGGCAGTGAGGCTAATGTGCAAAAAGCAGAAGACTCTCCAGGTTATGGAAGGAGACATTAGCTGTGAGTATGGCCATTAGAGGTGCCTGTTACAGAGAGGAAAGAAGGTGAGTTGAGGGTAAGAGGAGGAGGCGGAAAGTTGATTCAAGACTTCCAAGTTCCCTAATATTTGATTTCCAAAACGTCCAAAACATCTGTAAGTTTAAATCATTGATGTCATGATTCACGTTAAAAAAAGAAACCAACATTTTCCTTTCACATACACTGGAAGCTCTAAAGCTGACCAAAATTTGTTCCACGGTCAAGCTGCTTGGCTTCCATATAATTCTGTAGGAAATAATATGAAAGGGATGCATTTGTTCCAGGCTCGGACAACAATTACATATTTGTTAGTCAGTATAGGACAAATTGGACTGTACCATTTCCATTCTGGTATTTACTAGAAGGCCAAAGGAGAATAAATAAAACAGAAAAAATTTAAAAATGCTGAACTCATGACCTGTGTTCACCCAAGGAGGCCGTCATTTCAGCTGAATGAACAGGATGTGCATGGCGGTCGCCCTGCCACCAGCAAAGCAATGCATGATGGGAAGCAGTCAAGATAGTTAATAGATAATTATTTTACACTCACATTGGTACTTGTCTTGTATATTTAGTACATACCTTTTGTGTTTTAAGTTGCTGTGCGTTGATTTCAGCATTTTTTTTAAATGACACAGTGATATTGAGTAATGACCTCCTGCGATTTCCGATAGGTTGCCAAGCTCGTCGTGAGTTTCCTTGTAGCTGGTGATCGGCTACTGACAAAGACAAAGCTACCGCTTCCTCACTGTAGTAGTTCTGAAGTATACAAAATGTCACGAGATTAGAACAATAGCCATAAATTAGCCACACTGCTGCATAAACTGCAGGGTTCAAAGTTTAAGAAAACATTATCGGCTTATACACCGGAAATTACGGTACATCTACTTACCAGAGATCTGTCCTCAGTCAGCCATTATGGGTGTAACTTATCGTGTTGAACAGTTTTGCTGGGGGGGCGTCCCACACTCAGAACTGGGGGTCTGGAAGCTGGCGCTGAGGCAAATTAGGAGCTGAATCACAACTCTGATTGGCTAAACAAAAGACAGCCCTATCGCTACTGTGTATGGGACAGCAACCTCGGCAGGATGTCCAGGAATTTGATTCTGAAGTCCCTGTGCGTTGATATGGCAACGCATAGAAGCTGAACTCTGATTTGGATAAAACAAAGCTGACACACACTAATGGAAGCACTGCAGTGATGAAACATGTTACAAAATGAAAATGAGAATTGTTGGGAATAAATTAATTTGATTTAATTTAGAAATGTAGGTTAGTCTGGTAGTGGTTAGGCCAGCAGAGGAGGCTTTTCTGGCCCTGACTACACAGCACAGTTTAGCACATATTCTCAATGACTATAGTAATGTATAAATATAGAAATGGGTTTCTTCAAGTTGGCCAAGTTGGCATTGTTTTTTTTTTTTGCTGAAGCCCCAGTCAGTCGTCCGACAGGTTGTAAAGATGCCGCATTGATTTTTTGCAGTACCGGAATATATATTGTAGGGTTTTTTTCCTTTGTGCCGTAGAGGTGAAAAACAGACACGAGAGAATTAAGAATAAAAGTGAGAGCGCTGCATCGCTGATTGAAAGGTCAGAGCACTTCACATAATAGCCAGCAGCTCACAAACGGCCTTGTTTCAGCGTCGTCATCGACCTTTGCTTATTGTGGAAATGATGTGGATGAAAAAGGCAGTGGATAATTGAATGGTGTTTTATGACGATGTTCTGTGGCATTCATGGGACACACACGGCTGTCTTTCATAAGACTATATTTGGGCTTCTAGCCTTGTTTGCCATCACATGGTTCCATCATGCTGTTGCCTTGTTCCCCCCACAACTTTCATGACCATTTGCAGTCCTTTTCAAGTGCATGTGTAGCTTTAAGTTTGTGTGACGGTGAGCACACAAAAGAAGAAAATGAGCGCACCTGAATGACACGAATCAACATGGAGTGTTGATGGCCTGGTTTTGACCTACATGTCGTGCACAAATGAAGAATGTGTGAAAAGGAACAAGTAATTCATCAGTTCATGATGCCTTTTTTTGGTCTCTTTTTATAGTAGGTGACAGACATTGCTGATGCTGTGGTCCTGCGGCAGATTTTTGAAACCTTCCAGACCGGAGTGGTTGTCGTGGTGACCTCCAACAGACCCCCTGATGGTACGAGTCTGCACTTATTGTTACTGAATATTTTGTTAGCGTTTGGTCAAGTGTTTAGTGATGATGATAATTTTAAAAAATGCCGCATGGTGGCTAAATGGGTAGGATGTTGGCCTCACAGTCAGGAGGTTCCGGGTTAAAATCTCCGTTGGGCATCTCTGTGTGGAGTTTGCATATTCTCCCCGTGCGTGCGTGGGTTTTCCGGGTACGCCGGTTTCCTCCCACATTCCAAAAACATACATGTTAGGTTAATTGGCGACTCTAAATTGTCCATAGGTATGAATGTGAGTGTGAATGTTTGTTTGTCTGCCCTGCAATTGACTGACGATCAGTCCAGGGTGTACCCCGCCTCCTGCCCAAAGTCAGCTGGGATAGGCTCCAGCATACCCGTGACCCTAATGAGGATAAGCGGTATAGAAAATGGATGGATGCAATAAAAAAAATTGTTTTGAATTATTATAATGTTTTGAGGAAGAAAAAAAAACAAAGTTGCAATTTTTGGAAAATTTGGTTGGGAAATAGTTTTACTAAAATAAAGTCAAAATATGGGAATAAAGTTTATGAAGAAAAATAAAATTTACGACAAGAAAGTTGAAATATTAAAACAAAGAAGAGCAAGGAAGAGCAAAAAAAAATGTAATGGTAGGAACCAAAGTTATTACTTGAAATATTCTGTACAGTGTGTAACTTCTTAGCATATTGATCGACATGGGTGGGTTTACAAAATGTAAAATATCAAAGTTGACTCTGCAGCTTTTGAATTTGTTGGTATGATTCCCTTGCTAGGAACCAAATGGACAAAAAAGTCTCGACAAGATTAGCTTGCCACGCTATGCCATCTCTTATGTGCCTGCAGTGATCCTGTAGCCTGTGCAATGTTGTGTTAACAAAGAATAATAGGAGGGTAACTGTGACTATGGGCTGTTATTTCATGTCTACAGGGCTCTAATAATGTTAAAAATTGTATTTAGAAAGTTATACACTGGTTTTATATGCTGTAACTACAAAAATATTGTGTTTATTAATATTGGATCCTCCTTTGCGGAAATGAACATATCACACTCGCATCTGGAATTAACTCTCCTGTGGATACTACCGCATCTGTCTGACACTATTTGCGTCTTTTTTTTTCATTCCCGCTACCCCATACACATAATAAATGAATGAATTGTGCGCGGGAATGCAGTGTTTTCCACAACGTCAAAACATTTGGGAATACAGTTTTTTCCACAACGTCCGAAAACTATGTTCTCAAAATGATGGTGTAACGACCAACTCGTGTAGTCTATGGGCCAAAGACTATGAAAGGTGATTGTTAAGTCTTACCTGTGAAAGCTTACTCCCTGGAATTTGGTTTGGGTAGTAAAACATGTCGTAGACTTCCATATAGCACGTTAATGAGGCATCTTCTCCAGACGCTTGGTTTGTCTAATATGGCAGCGACGTTGACATACGGCTCAGAGCTCGATGCTGCGTCTACGTACTTATGTCTATGCGCTCCCCCCCTCACCATTAGCAGCGTTTTGACCACTCTGTTATGGCAGCCGGACATGTTGTCACACGCACAAGGGGGTTCAAAGTCTATAAAGTCCCTTAACTTTTCATAGGAACAGGCCCTCAAATGTTCTTCAGATTGCAGTTACGGATGTGCGTCATCTCCTGGTGTAAAGTATTAGCTAAATGAGGTGTCGTATTGTCAACAAATTCAGTCATGTTGCGACTTTGGGGCTTAAGGGGCTATATTGGTTTTTATTATAAGGGAAAAAGACAATACCGATATTGACTGATATTAGATTTTTAGGCCAATATCAGGCCGATAATATCAGCTGGCCGATATTATCGGACATCCCTAATATTCCGTTATAAAATGTGGTGGTTTTGTTAACAACTGGTAGGAGGAGTGTCTATGTTGCAAGTGCATGAGCTTGTGTAGGCCCTGGCTTACATTTTCCACACACTGAAAAATTGGTAGATTTGATGTACTGATGATTTAGGTTTTTTTTTTTTTTTTTTTTACTGTTTTATTTAATTAAGCCCGGCGCTTTCAACACTAAGTTTACACATTTTGTGGGGTGAGAAGTGTTCAGTGTGTCTAACCTGGTGCACGTACCATTTATTTTAGATAGTAAATACATCTTTTTCCTGGGAGCCTATTGCGTGGAAACATGGACATAGACAAAGACTCGCATCTCTAATATTTACAAGCTATTAAGAACAAAGCGTCCTAACGGTGCAAACTTAAGAGAGAGCCTACTTGGTATTAATTGCGCGGTTAATGGAATACTGACGGCTGACAGAGAAAACTGGACATGAAAGGCATACATTTGCTGTCTTTATTGATGTGGAGATGCCACTATAAAAAGGCCCCTCAATGTGTTTGGTGTTAGGTTCGAGTGAGTGCACATAAAGAAGATTTTCTGTTTTTGTTTTATATCCTAATGGAGTCATACAAGTAAGAAGGGCTGGAGGTTTAAATGGTGTCTTTGGTGTGGAAAACCCATTAGTACGCTGCCTCTCGTAGGCCGTTTGCATTAACGGTCTCAAGCTGCTTTTTTGTATTTTATTGACAGTGGTAGTGCCAGCATAAATGTCTGATTAACGTAAAGTTTACATTGCTTGTCAAACAGTTATGGCTTGTGGCGACAGGGGCAACATGCACCTTTTACAGTAGAAGTAACATTAATCGCATTTTTAAAATAAATATGGTGCCATAGAGCCGCACGGTGGTCGAGTGGTTAGCATGTTGGCCAGACAGTCAGGAAATTTGGAAGACCTGGGTTTGAATCTCTGTGTGAAGTTTGCATGTTTCTTCCCGTGCTTCCCTGTGTTTTCTCCGGGTACCCTGATTTCTTCCCACATTCCAAAAACATCCATGTTGATATAATAATTACATAATTGGCAACTCTAAATTGTCCATAGGCATGAATGTGAGAGTGAATCGTTGTTTTTCTGCCCTGCGATTGACTGGCGACCAGTCCAGGGTTTGCCCCTCCTCCCACCCAATGTCAGCTGGGATAGGCTTCAGCATACCCACAACCCTAATGAGGATAAGTGGTATAGAAAATGGATGGATGGATGGTGCAGGCAGCTAGTTAGTGCCACATTCAGAAAAATTGAAAGGTGGCACATTATAGATGCTAAGCCAATCCAGTGTAGGTCAATGTATGCTAAGCTCTCTGAACAACTTAGCTTAGTGTTACAGGTGACAAAGCAAAGTAGTGTAATATCCAATTCTCATGAATTAACAATGTATGCATTTTTGGTTTTACAACATTGGCCAATAAATAAAAAGAAAAAAATAGAAATAAAAATTATATTTTGGGTGTCTAGAGTGGATTCATTGGATTTACTCTTTTTTTTTCAATGGAGAAAATTTCATTTGGCTTTTGTATGTTTTGAGTTTCATGGGATCTTTGACTTTCTGACAGTGGACATGAGCTTCTGTTTTACTTCATTATAATGTAGGAAATGTCCAAGATTGTAATATGAGTCCTCTAATACTGCCGACGTAGTCCATCTCAGTATACAACTTCCTACATCCTGGTCCTATTGTATCAAGGTAAAGCCCAAACATCAACAACAACCAGTTGCATTGCATTCACAGCTGGAGGGCTTAAGCCTTGTCTTGTTTGCGTGTGCGCTCTCGTATGTATGCGTGTCTTTGTCCGAGGTTGGTGTGTGAATCCCGACCTGTTTTATCTGTCTATCAGGGATGCTACTTCAGATGTAATTTGTTTCAGCCGAGCTAATTGAAACCGCCATTCAACAAGCCGCTGTGGATATTGTCTGCCCTGAAAAGGCGACAGTCCTTTCTCTTTCCACTATTGTTTGGGAATGTAATGAATTTTATGTTGCCGCCGCGCTGCCGGTAGAAAAATCCATTTTTCTCCCCCTGGACCGAGCTCTTTTGTTGTCTCCCCAACCTCATCCTTCAGTTCATCAATAGCCACTTTATGTGCCAATCTGTGGCGAGGGAATGACATTATTAGGAGGCTAAACAGCACCTCTAATACAGGCCCTCCCCTCTTTCAGATCTGTACAAAAACGGACTTCAGAGGGACACCTTTCTACCTTTTATCGACGGGCTGAAGGTAGAGACAAAGTCACATCACTCTTGTGTTGCTAATATATTCATGCATTTATAACATGTCTTTCCCTCATTTTTTTTTGCAAGTTGCTCTTTAGTAGTTTGATGTTTTCTGCTCCCCGGATGCCTCTCACGGTGTCACAAAGCTGTCTTTGATCATGGCAGGCCACGCTGAAAGAAACGAAAGTAAAGATAGGCAGGAAAAAAGCAAACCCAGGTAATGCGAACCTGGAGGGAAAAAAACGTGGACCGGCCGAGTGACCCACGCTGCTTGCATTTCAAAAGTAAAAAGGGGGTGGGCGCAGAGCAAAGATGTGGCTGTTTGCATCCATAGCAAATAATCTGCTTAGCAATTTTAAGTAGGCGGCGCCATTATCCCACCTTGCATCTCAGATGAACGTTGATGTGTTTGGAGTGATGCTGATCATAAATAGTCGCATAGTAATTTGTTGTGATGCATTTTGCAACAGCTGAGGGTGGCATTCTCGCACCTTTTGCTGGTATTTAGTTGAAACAGTCATGTCCAACTACTACTACTGATGATTCAATGCCATGCAAAAGTTATTTGATTTTAATAAACCAATTCAAAACTCAGCAGTTTGTCTGTTTAGTTGCTGATTCAAGTGTGAACCAATAGATTACAATATTGAACTTTTTGACCATTTTTCAAATTTTCAGAGCGACTGAGTTTGGGTTTTTTATTAGCTGTAATATGCAGTATAATCATCCAAAAAATTAAGAATTACAATTTTGAAATGTTTCTGTCCGTGTGTATCGAGTAAATAAAATGTAAGTGTTTTACTTTTTGAATTGAACTACTGTAATAAATATATTGAAATGTACCTGTAAATGCAATTCAAAAACTCAATGAGCACAATTAGTAGCTAATATTAGCTGCTAGACACGAGCCGGCCAGTTTCTGTAAGCGCCACCGCATGTTATAAAAAAAATTATTTGATTTTACTGTTTGAATGTCTTACAGTTGTGGTTAGCTGCTTTTTACACTTAGTTTATGGCAATGTCAGTTTAAGATAAGATATGCCTTTACTAGTCCCACAAGGGGGAATTCCAGGTTTACAGCAGCAAAAGAGCACACAAGTGTAGGTGTAGAACTAGGTAAAATGAATTATATACAAGTTATATACAGTATTTCCAGCTATGCACGTGTTGAACAAGCCACAGGTTTATTGTACAATTAATTGCATGTTTATTACACCGGGTTGGGAGTGAGGTCTTGACTCAGGTGGAGGAGTTCAAGTATCTCGGGGTCTTGTTCACGAGTGAGGGAAGGTTGGAGCGTGAGATCGACAGACAGATCGGTGCAGCATCTGCAGTAATGCGGTCGCTGTACCGGACCGTCGTGGTGAAGAGAGAGCTGAGCCGGAAGGCAAAGCTCTCTGTTTACCGATCGATCTACGATCCCACCCTCACCTATGGTCATGAGTTATGGGTCATGACCGAAAGAATGAGATCGCGGATACAAGCGGCGGAAATGAGTTTCCTTCGTAGGGTGGCTGGACTCACCCTAAGAGATAGGGTGAGGAGCTCGGCCATCCGGGAGGAGCTCAGAGTAGAGCCGCTGCTCCTTCACATCGAGAGGAGCCAGTTGAGGTGGCTCGGGCATCTAGTCCGGATGCCTCCCGGGCGCCTCCCTGGTGAGGTGTTTCGGGCATGCCCGGTCGGGAGAAGGCCCCCGGGAAGACCTAGGACACGCTGGAGGGACTATGTCTCACAGCTGGCCTGGGAACGCCTTGGTGTCCTCCCGATGGAGCTGGAAGAGGTCGCTGGGGACCGGGAAGTTTGGACTTCCCTACTGAAGCTGCTGCCCCCGCGACCCGGACCCGGATAAGCGGAGAAAAATGGATGGATGGATGGGTTCATTAGACGGTTATTGCACCAATTATTGTTATAGGATTTAGGCACAATTTTTTGTTATAGAGTATGACAGCAGGAAGGATAGACCTGCGATACCTCTCCTTCACACACTTTGGATGGATCATCCTGTCACTAATGGAGCTCCTTAGCGTAGCGAGCGTGTATTGGAGGGGGTGGGAGTTGTTCATCATGGAGGACAGCTTTGCTGTCAACCTCCCACTTCCTCCACCTGTTTATTTCTATTACTGTATTTACCTGACTATATAGGAGGACACTGTTTTTCCTAGAATCGTTTTTGGAAAAATAAGACAAAATATATACAAAAACCTATTTTTAATAGTTTTTCAGTGAAATTTCAACTGGTAAACTGCAATTAAGAAGTATTAAAGTATACAATACAGGTTGTACAGGTATACAATACAATTTAGGTTACAAGTCAGTTCCATTCCTAGAGTGTCATGTAAGCAATGTTTCCCCTAAGTATCTGAACGTACACAAAAATGACTTGAACATCCCTTCGATCTTTGTGAGCGATATCAGACGTGCACACTGTAGTATCGCACCTGTCCAAAACCTGAAAACAGAGCACTTACATTCTGTTATATTTTTGTATATGACTGGTTTCAAACAGACGGCAAAAAGGATTCCATGGTATAGCTTTCTTAATTCTTAACCTCGGACAAAACAAGCCATAATCTCATACAATTAACCACCTGAATCATGTAGAACCCCCCTAGTTATATACATATATACATATATATGGCATATGGAGTCTCATCCAGCCTTTTAGCTGCTTCTTTCAGCAGCTTCGATATGGACTCCACCGTGCAATGACTTTCGTGCAAAGTACTGTATATGCATGGTGGCGTGATAGTGATGTCACCCACGCTAAGAGCTACATTTAAAAATAGCTACTACATAGTCATTGCAAGCAGGAATCGTGTCATTAGGTATGGACTGTCACCCTGGCAGAATGACTGTGGGCGGGTCATTGTTTTGCCTTTGCTTCTACTCACCAGCTTGAGCCATCAAGTAAATGCAACGACAAAAAGCAAATGGAAAAGACAAAACAGGAAAAGCAACGACTAAACGGGAAAAGTGACAATAGAGAAAAAAGCAATGCCAAAAAGGATAAAGAATATGATACATTTGTATTATTTTGTTTTGTGATTCTCTTTATATTTCCACATGTGTTTCCTTTTAATCTTGGCATTCCTGTGATTCCAAAGTGTTGATATAGTTTAGTTTTCTATTTATTTTCTTGTTTACCATTTATATTGTTAATTAGGTATACTTTTGTTTCTTTGACTTTCACTTTCAGTTTTAAAGCAGCTTGTATTTTATCCTATAAATTTACTTGAAATGGATGCCATATTTGTTGTATGTGTTTACTTCTGTCAAAAAGTGTTTACTTCTGTCCGGTCCGTTCAGCAACACAAACTCGACCCCACAATTCCTATATCCAGTAATAAAAGCAATGCATTCATTCCAAAAACTTGCTACTTTGGCTTTACGCTATGTTTTAAGGAGAAGCCCTTTCTCATTTGAAAATGAAAACTGAATGAAATTCAAAACACTTATCCAGTTCCACCTCTTGATCTTGTGTCCGTGCACATACTCCAGCAGCCCACCCACCGTCAAATAATCGCTTGTTTTACTTTGGCTTGGTGAGTGGATGTTGCGCTGCCCGTCATTGCATTATGTCACCGATTGGTGTAGCCTGTCACTCACAAAGTGGCATTGCAAAATGGTACAAAATAAATGATGTGTTTATTTTAAAGTTCAGGTTGGATTTTTTTTTGCTGCGCAGCAAAAATTTGCAGTGTGCAGAGAACACAAGTTCAGTGCGCGATTGCGCACGCGTGCAACTTAGAGGGTACGTTGCACGGAAGTCTACTAGTCCCATCCAGGTTGTTAGTCGCTTCTCTGTGCAGCTTAGATATGGACTCCATCGTGTAAGACATTTCTTCCAGTCACCCGAGCTACAGTTACACATAGCTACTACATAGCCGCTGCAGGCAGGAATTGTGTGATCAGGTATGGAAATGGAAAAGACCAAACAGGAAAAGCAATGATAAAATGGAAAAAACCAAGACAATACAGAAAATAATGTGACTACATTTGTATATTTTTAAAATAATTGATTCTCTTTATATTTCCACATGTACTCCCTTTTTAGTGTTGGCCTTCCTTTGATTCCATACACCTGTACTGTTTCTTTCTTAATTGGTGGACAGTTGTTTGATGACGAAGGTTGGTGGTGGACGGTTGGTTGGTGGTGGTGGACGAAGTTTGAATTATAACTCTTCCTTTGTTTCTCAAACCTTGAGCTACAAGTGTCACTGGTGTGTGTGACAGGAAGATAAGCTCTGTCTAGCTTTGGGACAAGTTGTTCGCTACCACCTGGTAGCTTGCAGGTATAAAGATGGAGACCCTGAAGATACACCTGTCTTTTGTCAGCTGTTCCAGCTTCTACTGGGGCTATTGCCCTCTCTGAAAAGGCAAGCTAGATAGAGTTTAGCGTTCCAAATCGTAATGATGAACTGTACTGTTTAGTTGTAGTGTAGCATCTCAACCACATGCTCCCCACCCAGTCACCAAGCAGCAGCCTTACCCTCTGTAATTCACCCTCATCATGGTCCTGAATGCCTGTTGTCTCCCTCATCCCCGCACTACCTCCTTTCTTTCAGGCTTCCATGTTTCCTTTTGTGGGGCCATCTGGCTTTTGGGGTCGGGGCTCTTTTTTGCCAAAGTTCACCCCATTCTCTATAGCAGTATGCTGCGGCAAGTTAAAGCGTGTTTTTTAGTGAGGTCATGCCGCTAACTAGCTGACCCTTAATGGATGGAATTAATGCTTGCAGGGACCAGGAGTGTGGGGCCTCCTCCCCGATGCATGTCGCTCTTGTATGTCCGTGCCTGATTGTGCCTGAATAGGTGGCAAGGGGGAGGGCCAATGATTGTGTTCAAAGTTTTTTAAAATAGGGTGGAAATGTCACAGGCTGTCACCTGGCCTGAAGTGGAAGAGGTTAATCCACCCCTTCTGTTTGCTTGGGTTGACATCTTCATTTAACTATTGACTCCTGATTAGTTGGAACCCCCTTTCCTCACATCCGTTGTTTCCTCTGCAACCAAAATATTCCTGGCTCCACTTTTTAGTGCATTTTCTGCTTCTTCCTGTCATTTCATCATTTTTCCTTCATCTTTAGTGCTGCTGCAGACTCCATCAGGAAGTTTATTCACTTGTTAAGCCTCTTTTTCTTTGTAGGCATGGCAAAGCTCAGAGTTTTGTAAAAATACAGGGTTTAATGGCTTTTATTAATGGACACTGCCAGAATTGTAACCAAGACGCCCTTGCTCTCAAACTGTCCTCCCTCTCCACTCCACTTTTCATTTCTCATCCTCATTCTAACCTTTTATTCTGTTTTTTATTCTGTTACTATTCTGTTTTGCTCGCTGGCGTTATGCTCCCCCAAGTTCAGGCCTTGGTTATTTTGTTGTCCACAATGCTGCGTATATACTGAAGGTGTGTACTTTGGGGTTCGGGGTCAGGTGGAGGTAGGTCGGGGGATCGATACAAATATGTAGACGATAACGGCCCATAAAAAACCTGTTTATGACTTTCTAAATACGTGTTTTAACATTGTTGGAGGCCTTTGGACATTAAATTATGCTCTATAGTCACTTTTACAATAAATTATTCTTTGTTTACATCACATTGCACAGGCTACGGGATCACTGCATGGACAAAAGACTGCTGCCGCTAGCATAGCGAGCTAACTAGTTAGCCTATCCAATTTACTTATTTTAAATTTAAGAACCTGTTTGAAACGGAGTGGTAAACAAGGACAAAGAAGTCAACAACGAACCACTTCCACACGGAATGAGAGGAGAACCTTTTTTGCACTCAAGCTCTGCCATGCCATGTCGACAAGCAATAGTAGTAGGACTAGTAGTAGTTTTCATGCAGTGTAAAAGGTAATAATCTAACATCATGTCTCATAACATTACTGATGCTTGGTGACCACAATACTACGTATAATTTGTCTTTCAATATTTTTCATTATTTTTTGACTAATAATAGGCCATACTCACTCGCAAAACGGTAAACCGTACTCACTTAATAAAACATTTTTGTCGTACCGCTGTCACAGAAAAACTATTACAAAATAGGAGTGAAATGAAGCGGTGATTTTTACCTGCCCGCCAGTGGGTTTTCTGAACCGACGCCATCTTGACTGTGACCTCACAACCAGAACACTTTCAGGGAAACAGATTCAAACACATGCAGCCATGAACTCGCAGCAAAGCCATGAAAGTGACATATTCAGAACAATAAGACAATAATAACATTCACTGATACTGTGTTGCGATAACATACACAAAATGATGGCCACAGGTATGTTTTTTGACCGTCAGTAAGTGAATCAGACAACTGCAAAACAAAAGACCTCGTGAGCAGCGATTACTACTTATTTAGCCCTGGAATGAAACCCCATACTATATTTTGTACATTTTATGGAGTAGATCTAGTAAAAAAAAAAATACGGTTTTACCTACTTTTACCTACTAAAACGGACAGATTGATAGGCAAGACAGGCTAGACAGATGAGTGACAACAATCCATGCTTTGCTACCAATTCACATCAAGGACACTTACAGTGAAAACAAACACAGCCATGAACGTAAGCAAAGAAAGTGACATATTGGCCACAATAATAACATTTACTAATATTGTGTTGTGAGGAGCAAGGATTACTTGCGCCTCCTTTTCCGCACCGGGAAGAAGTGCCAAAAATTGTAAAAAGTTATAAACATATCAACGTTGGAGCACACATCTAACACAGGAAATATGCCTTTCAATGTTGTTTTTCACGGCAGAAATGCGATCAACGTGTTTTGGTGTCATGAGCAAGCATGCATGCACGTGAAAAGCAATCCCTGAAAGAAATAAATTTGATTGCGACATGTTTTGGCACCTCAGCTTGTCCTCATTGAACTAGTAATTGTTGTGTGTTTTTTTTTTTAACGTTTATACGTTTTCCGCACTTACATTAGAAGTCGTGCTGAAACAACAACTAAGGGTGAAACTGTATTCGCTGGGTTCTGTGTGAAATGCACAGACGAATGCTGCTCCGATACACCGACCTGTTACGTGTGCGTAGCCTCTACCGGCCAGGTGGCGGTACCGCAGCCACCCGCCTTCCGTTTTTTAATGGCTTCCTTTCTGGCCCAGAGCACCGCAAGAGGGTGGGGGGTCCACAATCTTGAAACGTGTGGCCCATACGTCTCAATAGATGTTTCCCCAAGAGGGGCAGCAGAGGCAAGGAGAGGTTGTGAGAACGACCCCGCAGAACAAACCGCGGCTGGCCCAAGGCGGTCAAATTTTAAGGGAATAGATCATTAGGTGTAATTAGGGTGTTCGCATTGTCACGTACCCCTCCACTCCACTCCCCGACTGTGCAAGAATGAATAAAATCACTAGATACCACCACCCCCTACTCCCTCTCTCACACGCACTGCAGTAGTTAGTGAAAACACTTTGATGTCACAAGAGTCGTCCAGAACTTGCCAGCATAAAGGCAGTGTTTTAAGCTTTTTCTCTCTCGACCTTTCTATCCCTGCCTCCCCTCTTTTCTTTCCATCCCTCCACATAAGGCTGTAAGACACACACGGTTGAATGAGCGACAGCCTCGCCCCTCTCCCTCCCTCATCTCTTTTTCAGCCTTCCCACCCCACATTTCTTTGAGGCCCCGGTCAATTCTCCAGGCTAAACACAAAAAAAAAAAAGCATGAAATGTTTTCTGCTGCTGGGTAATGAGGGAGTGGACCTCATCAAGACCCAATAGTCAGCTATCCTTGGCTTTTGTTGCCGCTCAATGGCACCGCACTCTTTGAAAGACTCAAAAGCAACTTTTTGAGGAGTAAAAGACAGAGAAAAGATATGACGGATATGGAGGGAACTGGAACGGAGGGGAGGAGATGTAGTGACCAAAAATAAAAAGCCACTTCTTTTTGTCCTAATAATGCTAAATGCCTACCCAGAGAGGGCAGGGGACAGTTGGGACAAAGGCATGAGAGGAGCTACATGTGTTTGGATGACTTTCTTTCAACATCTTCTCCCTTGTCTCGCTTCAGCACAAGTAGTTGAGCTACGCATTATAAGCTGCTGATTACGGGGTTTTACAACACTCTGTGACCTGGCGGGATATTCATATTACTTTGATTCATCCATCCTGCCTTTTTCTATACCGCTTATCCTCATTAGGGTCGCGGGTATGCTGGATCCTACCCCAGCTGACTTTGGGCGGGAGGCGAGTTACACCCTAGGCTGGTAGCCAGTCAATCGCAGGGCACCTTTGATTCACAAAGTTATTTTTATGTTATTTATTTTGAATGAATTTAGAGGAATATTGTGTTATTTTAGAGATGACCAAATCTAAAGCAAGGGAATGTCCGACAACCTTTTCTAACAAAGCAATCAATTCCTCTTAAGCGGTGCTGTCCAAACGTGTTCATATAATGAAAATGTTAGAAATGTGTGAGGCCACTTTGATATTTTTGTGTGTTTTAAATGAAGGGTTAAAAAAGGGTATTGATGTATTAGGGCTGGTGTAATTTTTAGTTGTTAGTATTAACATTTTAGCTTTACATTTTACCTTTTTTCTCTATTTTTCCTATTTTTGCTGTTTCTTTTTGTTTGTTTAATTTTGTTTCTTCTCTATGTGCCGTGGAACCAATAAAAATAAGCTGCTGCCCAGAAATGGCCCACAGTGCCACACTTTGGATCTCTTAAAGAAAAATAAAAAAAATATACAAAACGCTTACTTTATTATACTGTGTGTGTATATATATATATATATATATATATATATTAATTATAACAATTATTTAGACAATGTGATGGTAGAGAATGTTCTACCAGATTTTCTGATCTTTTGGGACAAAGTCATAATATTAGAAAAAAAATTACGTTATGAATTGAATATCCATAATGTTAAAGATGTCTATTGTTGACATTTTTCTTGTAATATTGCAACTTTATTCTCGTAACAGTTTATTTTGTGTGCGTTTTGTTTTGTTTAAAAAAAACAGTTCTTTTAAAATATTTAGTGGAATTTAAACATTAGTAAAAATTAAAAAAAAAACTTTTTTGGCTCCACATCCATCATGTTGGTGAAGTATGTCACTGCAGCGTGTAAAAGTTATGAAAATTGCCTCCGCATATTTTCTACCGGTCAAAGCATCCCATTGGTGCCGTTTCCCGCAAACTACTCAGACGGTTGAATGGATGCGTTGAGATCAAAGAGTGAAGGCGGCCGGCGGGCGGACAGGACGGCACCGTGTAGGCGAGCCAAATGAAATCTTGGAGGAGTGATCATTTGACAAACCCCTCAAGATGGATAATCAGGTAATGACCCACATGGCATCAGCCTTTTGTGATTACAAATAACCTAGGGAATCATCACCCGTGATTGTGTTTCTGTTCCTTCCTTCCCGTCTGTTATTTGTGCGAGTTCATAAAAGACAAACTCAATCTAATAATGCGGCTGTGATTGTAAAGTGTCTTTTTTTTTTTCTACTCACCTTTTTTCCAGGGACTATTTAGCCATTGGCGGGGTCACTGTAGGTTGATGATGAAATGACACCTCCCTTTTGTGCGACGGGGAGGGCGACTTTGTCAGGCTGTTATTAAGCCGGATTCCGCCAATTGGCGCAAAGTGGGACCTCCATTTGTGTGAGCGGACGTGCTGATAAAAAGTTGACAGCGGAGAAGAATGGAGTATTTCCGTCCCCTTGTTTTATGATTGCTAATTATCCTGCAGCTTAAGGAGGCCTGTAGCAGAAATTCACTGATTTTATAATTTGCACCGAGCTGTCTCTGAATACTCAGCCAGCCGCCTGATGACGTTGATGGGATGATACGCCGTTCGTTTCTTTTCTCCCGAAGAATGCCGCGAATGATGATTACAGTTTGCACTGCCCTCCTTGCCATGAATCCTGTTGACATTTTACACCGCATGCAGAAGTTTCAACTCCGAATCACATGGTCTCCAGCTGTGACTAGCTTCAGGACGGATCCATGTCAGACGAATCATTTATTTCAGTACTTGTGTAGTACTTGTGTAATACAGTATACACACAGTGTGAAATAATTTTATAATGTATTTATTTATTATGATTAGAGCTTACAGCTACTTAAATACCCAATTCCGTATCACAGAAAAAGTTCAGTATTGCAAACTGTTAATGTCACATACACACTCATCAAATTAATTGATAAAAAAGCCAGAAATAAATCAATTGTTATTGTTAGTGTTTTTTTCCTCACTAAGGTACAATTTAATAGCAGTCCCCAAACTTTTATTATAACAATCATTTATACACATTATAAATACATCCGGTGATAATGTTACATTGCGTAAAATTATTTCGAGCCAAATAAGTAGTACAGATTATAAATACGTTAATGCTTAGATAGCAAACACGTACAAAGCTAATGATTATTTTCCCAAAACTATAATAATATTTGGACAAATAGCACACATTGTAAATTCAACTCCTTTGCAGCTGAAATGAACTTAAAATCACTCATACGTCACAGGCAGTGATGGTGCACAACTGCTGTGCATCGTTGATGCAAGAGTTGGTGCTAATGTATTACAAATTGGGCTGTCAATCCATTAAAATATTTGATTGCGATTAATCAACAATTTCTCCACAGTTAACTTATAATTAATCACATTAATCGTAAAAAAAAAAGTTTAAAAAAAATATACGTTTGTCTATAATAAGTAGAGATGTAAATCTATTTGATATCGCATTTTTGCAAAGTTATATGAATATTGGAAATATGGGCTATTATTTTATTCAAAAATAATATACAGTTAGAAGTACCTGCGTTTTTGAATATTTAATGCGAGCAGTGATTTGTTCCACTGTGTGATGGTCCTTGAACGCACCTTCTGGCTCTCACACGCCGCACAAATGAGATGACTTTACTGTACTGAGCCGTGCAAAGATATGCCAAATTTTTGTGGTCTGTGAACACAACAAAGGTAAGTTTGGCGCCCTCCAGCCAGTGCCTCCACTCCTGCAGCGCAAGTACAACCGCCAGAAGTTCCCTGTTGCCAATGTCGTAATTGCGCTCTGCTGAGGTCAGGCGACTCGAGAAGAAGGCACTGGGGTGCAGCAACCCGTCCTCGGCGGAGCGCTGGGAAAAAACGGCCCCCACCTCTACAAAAAACTGAGAAGACGGATCAGGGTGACGAAGAACAGGGGCACTGGTAAATAATGTCTTGAGTTTGGAGATGGCGGTATTAGCTTCTGGAGTCCCCGCAAAACGTACCTTGCTGGATGTGAGCCTTGTCAGCGGTTCCACCACCTTGCTGAAGTCTCGGATAAACAGTCGGTAGAAGTTGGCGAACCCGAGGAACCGCTGGAGCAGCTTCCTTAATGTAGGAGCGGGCCGCTCAGCCACAGCCTGCACCTTGGCTTGGTCGGTAGTAAGTTGACCCTTTCCAACAATAAATCCCAAGAACGGACCAGAGGTGGAGTGAAAAACGCACTTCTCAGCCTTAACAAACAGTTTGTTCTCAAGCAGCCTACGGAGAACTAATCGGACCTGCTGAGTGTGCTCCTCAAGTGTCCGGGAAAAAATCAGGACGTCGTCAAGGTAGACAAACGCAAATCGGCCGATCATATCCCGTATTATATCATTTTTAAAAACTCTGGAATACTGCCGGTGCGTTCGTAAGACCAAACGGCATAACGAGGTACTCGAAGTGTCCCAGCGGAGTGTTAAAAGTCGTCTTCCACTCGTCGCCGTCGCGAATCCGCATCAGGGGGTAGGCGTTGTGGAGGTCGATCTTCGAAAACCAACGAGCCGAGTGTAGCAACGTGAACGCCGAGTCTAACAAGGGCAGAGGGTACCTGTTTTTAATGGTGATCTCATTCAGAGCACGGTAGTCAATACAGGGACATAGCGAATTGTCCTTCTTCTTCACGAAGAAAAATCCCGCGGCCAAAGGAGACGAAGACGGCCGAATGAGACCGGAGGCGAGGGAAGAGGAGATGTACTCCTCGAGGGCCTCCCTCTCCGGCCGGGAGATATTATAAAGGTGGGAGGTTGGTAGTACCGCGTCCGGAACAAGGTCTGTGCCGCAGTCGTAGGGGCGTAGGGCAGTCGTAGGGAAGTGACTGTGCCTGTTCTGTGCTAAAAACCTCGCGGAGGTCGTGATAGACAGCGGGAACCTGAGCCAGCTCTATTACCTCCGGAGTCTTAACCCGGACGGACGAGTGGTGGGGACCTGCCAACCCGAGACAGTGAATATGGCAAAATACGCTCCAACTTGAAATAGTAGCTCGGGTCCAGTCAATATGGGGATTGTGTTTCTGGAGCCACGTAAGGCCTAAAACCACCGGCGCGGAACGAGAGGGGATAACAAAGAACCGAATGAGCTCAGTATGATTACCGGACAGGCGGAGAGTAAGAGCAAGGGTCTGGTGAGTGATACCGGCCAGGGGGCGCCCGTCCAAGGAGCTGACTAGCTTGGGGGCCGGCAACCTAGCTACCGGAACAGTGAGTCGCTTGACTAAACCCTCGTCTAAAAAACAATCGTCCGCCCCCGAGTCAACAAACGCCCAAACAGCAATGTTCTTGTTGTCCCACGAGAGGGTACCTGTCAGCTGAAGTCGACTGGTCGTGGGCTCCAACGACGAGCGGCCTCGAACGGACGAGTCCTACGGGGAACTCGCACCTGACAGCTGTGGCGCTCGTGGGGTCCAGACGGGATGGGCAGTTGGCCATGGAATGGTCCGCCTGGCCACAGTAAAGGCAGAGACGCAATCGACGACCCCGGTTCCTCTCGGCCGCGGTGAGTCGGCCTCCTCCCAGCTGCATGGGTTCGTCCCCGGTCGACGTCCACGGGAAACCAGTGAAGGGTGGTGGGTGCTCCGGGGATTGTCTGTTGCCGTGCTTGACCGGAATGGAGCTGGCCAGACCGCGCCCGCGGTGTTGACTTCGGGCCCACTCTTGGTCATGGAGGCGTCCCTCGATGCGCACTGCAAGAGTAATGAGTCCGTCGAGGGTCTGCGGCGTAGCCAAGGGAATCATGTGGTCCCGGATGCGGTCCGCCAGGCCTTAGCGAAACACGTCCAACTGCGCCGCGGCATTCCACTTGCCCTCGGCTGCCAAGGGGGGGAATTCGATTGCGTAGTCCGAAACGCTACGCGGTCCTTGTCGCAGTCTGAGAAGCGCGCGTGCTGCCTCCCGACACGGAGGGGTACATTGGAAGATCTGTTCCAACGCTGAAGCAAACGCGGCGTAGGGAGAGCACACGGCCGAACGACGGTGCCACTCCGCCGTGGGCCACGCTCCTGCTCGTCCGAACAGGTGAGAAACCACAAACGCCACCTTCGCTCGCTCCGAGCGGAAGGCGGTCGGCAGTAGTTCAAAGCGCAACTCACATTGCGTTAGGAACGCGCGTACGTCACCGTCGCCCGAGAACCTTTCTGGCCGAGACAGCTGCAGGCTAGCGGCAGAACAACTGTCCACGTGGAGGGGAGGAACGGCTTGGTTCGGAGGGGTGACCACAGTGGCGGTAGGTGCAGTCGGAGGAGTGCGCAGCTGCAACGGCGACAGCAAGGTCTGGATCTGACCCTCGAGAGCCTCCAAACGAGAGTCCTGACGTTCCGCCATGTCTCTTATACCTTGTTTCAAGGCGTCAAACTGCTCCTCTTGTCTGTTGAAGCATTGCGCCAAATGGCGGAGCGCGAGCCTGCTGGTGTCCACCTCCGCAGGGTCCATACTTTTGGCTGGATTATTCTGTTACGGGGCTTGCAGGAGCAAACCCTCGGACGTGGACAGAAGAGGCAGGTTAGAGGCGGTGTACTTTTATTTAATGTTCATAACAGGAGAAACAGAAAGCGATGGTGCTGTCGCGTAGGAATTGGGGATGAGTACCATGAGCAGTAGAACATACATAAGCCTTGGGGTTCCCAACCCGGTGGACCGGGCCATGGGACGGACCGTCTGGGAGACGCTGGAGCGAAGCTGAAGTGGAGTCCCAACTGCAGGAACAAGACAGGTGGTTTGGAAAGAAAGAGAATGTGCAAGTAGATACGTGAGCCCTCCCGAGTGGAAGAGAATAATCCAGCATCTCCCAGGTCCGAGCCCTCTCCTTATCAAGGGTGTCCGCAGATTAGGTGCAGGTGCGTCCCGTGGCCCCGCCTCCAGTTGCCGTGGCAGCTCCTGCAACCCAAAGCACACGCCCAACAGAGCAACGCAAGTGAACAAAACAGCCGCTGCGGTCCTCAAACTACGGTGTAGGATGAGGGTCAAACAGGGCATGCCCACGATAATCTTGTGTCAAATAAATTAGTGTCGTTAAAGGACATTTGACAGCCTTGATTACAACGTATTATTCCAAATGAATAAAGGGAAAATTTGATTCTAAAAGTGAGTACATTGCTTACATTACAGCAACCACTTAATTATTTTTCCATAAGGGACAATACTATAGAAATGGAACCTGGATATAACACAGAGTGGTCAGCGTACAACCTCTATATAGTTACCATTTTCTAGAAAAAACTCAAAACAGCCATTTTTGTCCAGCCTGCTGGCAACTCAGGTGAGTTCCCCTCACATTGGACATGTCCGAGCGTTAGTTTGCTGCACACTGACTACTCTAGAGTACTCTACATTGATTGCTATAGTATTGTCTGTTAGGAAGACTACTTCAATTGCTGCTGGATTGTATGGGTGGTGTGACACACAGTGTATAGTTTTGTTGTAATGTTGTATCTTAAGTATGAAGAATTGCATCTATATGTTTTTGTGTATGTTCAGGAGCACTGCCATACCGTCTGCCTCGACTCCGGGGTCGCCTACAGGAGGCTGCTCGAGACTACAGGAGGGAAACTTTACTACCTGTAAGACCCACATGCTCATTATTATTTCCATGTTCTCTTTTCTTCTGTTCCAGTCCCATGCGGGACTGCATCTGCCACATGGCCATAAATAACCAGTGTCCTTGTAATGTAATGTCGAGAGCGTCAAAGGTGGACAAATCAGAGGAAGACTTGATGTTGACGGAGTTCCCCATCGTCGCTAGAATGTGACAAAATGCCTTGTTGCACACACCAGTGCTCTCCTGTTTACACTGTATGTAAATAAAGTGCAGCACGCACTCTTTAACAACACACGGGCACCCTTTCTCTTCCACTGCGTTCCTTGCTGCTTATGTTTGTTGTGGCCACTTCAGCATTATTAATTTCATATTCCATTACCACTTTATTGTGGTGTGGGTGTGTGTGTGCGTGTAGGACTGGAGAGCCTGATGCAGACGCTGTCCTGGACGCAATGTTTGAAGAGCTGGCATTTGGACAAAACAGAAGTAGGCAAATGAGACGTTGATGTTTGTTATTACTTTCTGCAACTGTACAGTCTGCAGTAATTATACATTAATTGACTTTAAAATAACAGCTTAAATATCATTATGATGGACTGTGTTAAGGAGAATTGCATATACAGTCGTGCCATGTGACCCTGGGTTGTACTGTAAGTGGTCTATAGCGTTGGTGGACCAGGCAGGATGCCCCACGTTGTGTTAACGTTTCCATCGATGATAATACTGCTATTTATTTTTGCAGTGCTTGTACTATACAAACTTTTCTGGTCTCTAAAATGGCACAATTTTATAACCGATACATTCATTGGATGCACTGTTATACAGTTCAACTGTTTACAACTGTAGGAGAAATTGAAATGGAAAGAATAAGCAAGGTAATGTCATTAAGTTAAGTTAAGTTCAATGCGTCGAATGACTGTACCATGTGACTGAGGGTCATTGTTGAGGTGTTTCCATAGTTACAGGTCCCCAGGTACTCACTGTTCTGGGCAGAGAAGTGACCCTGGAAAAGACCTGCGGCTCCATTGTGGACTGTACTATTCATGAGCTATTTGGTAGAGTGAGTGATTTTTTTTATCAAGTAGATCATTTTTCTTCATTGTTGACGTTTGGCAGGTTAAACATACCATAGTCACATTATTATACATGGATGTATTATTATACATGTATGTATACAGTGATTTGCCCCCTTTGTGATTTTTTTTTTTGTGCATATTTGTCACACTTAGATGTTTCAGATCTTACAAACAAAATAAAATATTAGTCAATGACAACACAACTGAACACAAAAAGCAGTTTCAAAATGAAAGTTATTATTAAGGGAGAAGAAAAATCCAAACCTACATGGCCCTGTATCAGTGCATCCCTGGGGGTGGCGGGGTGAACTGTCACGGGGGGGGCGTGAGAAGCAGGAAGTACTTTCAGTGTTAGTGTACACCTGCCAACATGTCCAACTGCATCGTACTCAACATGCAATACTTGTGAATACACTTGTGTCACAGCTCAACATTTTGTTGCATCTCCCTGGTTTGAGTTCAAAAGCCATCATAAAGGTCAGCTTTACAGATGCCACGTCTGCTCTGCAGGTGGGGTGTGTTTTGATACAGTTGTGTATCGCGACACGTAGGGGTAATAGTCAGATTAAAGATCATTACAGACACCTGCTGGTATTTTTGCCTTACGGGGATAAAAGGGGGTGTCTTATTTGAGGTGCAAAACGGCATCTGTTACAGTGTAAAATATATATTACACTATAACATGTATCCTAATAAATATATAATATATATATATATATATTCCACTGCAAGTGGTTTGTTTAAGCTTCTTTCAGCATCTAAAAAGCACAGTAAAGGCCGCATGTGCTGTGCAGGTGGTGTGTGTGAGATGCTTGGCAGTGTCAGTCATAGTAAAGGTATCTACAGCCACCTAGAGGCTTCACGTGGTATTTCTTTCCTGAGTATCAGTTCTTTTGAGCAACCATCTTTGAATAGTAAAACACAGTTCAAAAAAGATAATAGAATGAAATCCCTTTTGCATGAAACAGCTGGCATAATAGGTCAGATATGCACATCCCAGCATGCAATTAAAATAAATCAATAAGTGACTATGATGTCTTGTATTCTTTATGCTATGATTTGAAATACTGTACACTATGTTGTAATATTTACCAGACACATTTGGGGAATTTGCACATAGTATTGAACCGGTATCGCAGATATCAGCCTGAATCTGACCCAGTATCGAATCAGAAATGACATCAGTGGTGTTGCACACACCGCAGCAGTCTTTACTTCCGTGAACACACGGAAATGCGAGTGACAGGTTACAGGTTGCGTTCACATACCAAGTCACATTTATTTTTACAGATTGGCAATCCTACCCTGCAGTGTGAACTAAGTCTTATAGACAATCTTAAGGTTCACCTTTGACCCAAGTCTTTGTCATGTAATTCCAATTTGGTCCTCCCGTAGGCACTGCAGGTTAAATTACAAGAAAATAAGAGAGTATTACTATTATTATTACATACAATTGAATCTAATTTGGCCTTTTAATTGAAATATTGTGATTTCAAACTCATTTGTAAATATGTGCATTATGTTTTACAATTTGGCTTTATTGTAGAATAAACACTTTTATCTCGGAGATGCCGTAAAATAACACACAAAAAATAATGCAGAGTATTGTGAACGAAGTAGACCCAGACAGAAAAGAGGATAACTAAAAATGCATAAAGTTACGGGAATAAAGTTGGAATACTTTACGAAGCTATTGTTCTTGTACAAAAACGTTTGCTACTTTTTTTCCCCGAAAAAAGTCGAGTTAGGAGAATTTTTTGGGGAGAAATTTCATAGTCCTTTTAAAGGGTGAATATGCTGTAATATTTCAACATTATTGTATTAATAAAAGAGTAAGCTAACTATGTGACTTTATTCTGGTGGTGAAATATTTACATACAGTGGTGTGAAAGCGTTTGCTCTCATAATTTCCTTATTTTTGTGCATGTCTATCACACTTAAATGTTTCAGATCAATAAACAAATATTAGCCAATGCCAACAACTGAACAGAAAATGCAGTTTTTAAATAAAACTTTTTATTAAGGGAGAAAAAAAATCCAAACTTATTTGGCTCAGTGTGAAAATGTGATCGAAAATCCTGAAGGAGAATGTCCAGCCATCTGCTTGTAACCTCAAGCTGAAACCAACTTGGGTTCTGGAGCAGGGCAATGGCTGAGGAAAAACACAAACTGAAGACTTTGGAGTGGCCTAGTCAAAGTCCTGACCTGAATGAGATGCTGTGGCATCTCTGACCCATTGTCAGAACCTAGGCTGGTGCAGTGGGACCTGGGTTTCTCCTGGTCCACGACCTCATATGGCTAGAGTATGCAGGCTGTTCCTGGAGGATGAAGGAGATGATACCATTGACTGGCCCCCACATTCACATGACCTAAACCCAATAGAACACCTCTGGAATGTTTAGGTCCATCCAGCGCCGACAGGTTGCTCCTCAGACTCTTCCAGGAGCTCAGTGATGCCCTGGTCCAGATCTGGGAGGAGATCCCCCCAGGACACCATCCGTGGTCTCATTAGGAGCATGGCCTGACGTTGTCAGGCATGCGTACAAGCACGTGGGGGCAACACAAACTACTGAGAATCATTTTGAGTTCCAACAATGACATTTTGGAAAAATGGACCAGCTTTCATTTTTGGGATGTCTTTGATTTCCCCCCTCTATAGGGTGATCATTTTCATTTCTATAAAATTATGTGGCATTATTTTGTTACTAATACATCACCTACTTATTATCAGGAAAGATATTTAAGATCAGTTTAGATCTGATATGTTTTCAAAGTGATATTCTAATTTTTTTGAGCTGTGTAAGTGTGTGTATATATGCTGGCTGTCAATCAATTCAAATATTTGATCATGATTAATTGCACATTGTTAATACATAATTAATCACATTTAATCACAGTTACTTGTAGTTGCAATTTTTGTACACACTATTTGTACATATGCAAATATTGTTTATTCTCTTTAGTTATATTTTTGTTTTATTATGTTATACTTATATAATCTATCCATCCATCCATCCATTTTCTATGCCGCTTATCCTCATTAGGGTCACGGGGATGCTGGAGCCCATCCCAGCAGACTTTGGGCGAGAGGCGGGGTACACCCTGGACTGGTCGCCAGTCAATCGCAGCGCATTATATAATCTAGTACAATATAAAATATTTTCTTCATATTGCATTTCATAGTTCTAATTTAAGTTTCCTTTTCTTCTACAAATGAGGTACTGAAATTTAAAAAAAATCCCTTAATCAAGTCTGAAATAAGCTTTTATCTGTAATAAGGAGGGTTGTAAGTCTCTTTGTGGTAAAACATTAATATAATGACATTACAATAACTACATCAAATTTTATGTAAAGGGGTATTTATATTGGAAATAGTATATTTATTCAATATTCATATTAATTATTAAATATTATTTAAATATTTATTCAATTATTTATTCAAAAGTAAGGTTTTATTCAGAAATAATATTAGGTTAGACAGTTTTCCATGATTTTTATGTCTAATACAAGCAGCGATTAGTCCCACTGTCTGACGGTCCTTGAACGCACCTTCTGTTCCCACACGCTGCGCAGATAAGACTAGTATACTGTACTTTTACCTTTTTTCTTTCACCTCGTATTTGCTCCCAAATGCTGGTACTACGTGGGAATGCACAAAGGAATGCACAAAGGCCAGCTCCATTCCGGGCTGATGACATTATTGAGTGCTAATGTGCTATTCTGTGGTACACCAACTCTGAAAAACAAACTCCAGGTGGTTCTGTATTCACTAAGTGCTTTAAATTTGATGTTGTTCCTCCTTGCTCAATACTAAATAAGATCAAGTAGCTCGGCGTAATTGCATACGATCCGTATAATGCTAGTATCGCTTCTAAATACGTCATTTAAGGCACCGCTGTATGAATGACAAAACAATACCTGCAGTTCATTAGTAACTGCCCACTTCTCCCAGAAGCGATGTACTTGGTGACAACTCAAGTCACAGCAACACAAATAACTTTGGTCTTGTTGACAGAGCCATCTGCCAGGGCTTTGAAGCTAATCTTGCCATTCAAAATACCCTTTTCTCGGTACATGCTCCCGCTAGTAGCTTCCCACAGATCTGCCGCCACAGCGGTTGCTCAAACGGTGTGGGGCAAGAGTCAAAAAGGACGTGCGTTAATTGCGCGTCAACAAAATTAGTGCCGTCGAAGGACATTTCCATTTACGCTGACAACCCTGATATATATGTATGTATATGTATATATACACATATACACACACACACATATACATATATATATATAGAAGTATTCAACATAATAGCAGTGCAATGTGACTAACCAGATTAATCACTGTTATTAGTATATTTTCATTGTTACATGGCAATGTAACAATCTAACTGTACAATTGGGCAATTAGTTGAAAGGGGTGTGTTAAAAAAATAGCAGTGTCTGTCGTTGACTTTACCACTCTAAACTATTTTGTATAAACTATTTTGTATGTAGGATTTGCAAATCCTGTGAATCACTACAGTAATATTTAATTGTATGAGCACAGTTTTTTTTATATTACTGCCTCATATCTGTGTGGCATGGAGTCAACCAGCTTGTGGCACCTTTCAGCTGTTATTACAGTCTAACATTCTTTAACAGAATTCCACAATTCATTAACATTTCTTGGTTTTGCTTCAGAAACAGCATTTTTGATGTCACCACACAAGTTCTCCAGTGGATTAAGGTCTGGGGATTGGGCTGGCTACTCCATAACAATCATTTTGTTGGTTTGGAAACAAGATTTTGCTGGTTTTCTATCAATAACTCCATAACATAACATAAGATTTTGATGGTTTACTGATGTGTTTGTGGTCATTGTCTTGTTGAAACAGCCATTTCAATTTTTCAAGCCATTTTTTTAACAGAGGCACTTTGCGGGGGATTCTTGTAAGTAGATGAGCTTCACACAGACATCTTCTAACTGTCACTGTCCCTTACAGGTAACTTCAGACTGCCTCTGATCATACTGGAGCTGATCATTGGCTCAGCCTTTGTTATTCTGGTTATTCTTTGATCCATTTTGAGAGTTGTCTTCCGTTTTCTGCCATGTGTCTCTGGTTTTACTCTCAATTTTAAAGCATTTGGGATCTTTTTATCTAAACAGCCAAAACATTTTTGAACCTCTTTAGATTTCCCCTCTCCAGTCAACTTTTTAATCAAACTACACTGTTCTTCTGAACAATGTCTTGAACGACCCATTTCCCTTAGGCTTTCAAATAGAAATGAATGTTCAGCAAGTGCTGGTTTCAACCTTAAACAGGATTCACATGTATGTGTATATACAGTATGTATACCTATATCGATATTTATATATAAGTTTATACATGTAACTGCTATTATAAGCAGTTACATGTTGTTGACATATAAAATACAGGCTAATTAATACTGTATATATTTCCTCATTCAAATACTATATTAAAATTATATACTGTAAGTCAATACATTTTTTCAGTGGGTCATTGTCAGATATAATAATGATGGATTGCTTTTTCTAACGAAAAAAAAAACAATTTATGGTTAGTGGCTAATCTTGAACTATATTTTTAGGTTTTTCTGATGATAAACTTGGAATTTTAAAAAATGTATTGTCCAATACCCAAATCGAAGTTTTTTTTTTTACATAGCAAAAAAATATTTGCAATTTTTTGTCACTTTTCATCAGCTGGGATAGGCTCCAGCTTACCCTAATGTGGAAAAAATGGATCAGCCAATGACCCCTGGTCCAGAGTTTGAACGCAATTGGCCAACTGCATTTTCTGCGTGTTTGGCAACATCCCCATTTATTCCTGTGGGTGGCAGCAGAGAGCAACCAATTGCTTGAATAGAAGAGCCTGTGCCCAGGATGAGGTCATCCTCCTGCACCACGCCATTGTGGACCAGCGTGCCTTGGCAAACAAATGTACAGCTTCTAGACCTGTTCTGCTGGGTGAGTGTTCCAAGCAAGCAGTATTATGACACACACAAAAGATGGTTTTCAAAAAGATTAGTGGAAGAAATGAATGCATGATCTGCAATTGTTCAGATCAGTCTATGGAGTGAAATAATGCCAACATACACTACCAAGAGCATCAGCCCATAATGAAATAGAAGCCTTCTGGCCAAACATCACATATAGCATGACTGCCGTCTCTGTTTGTGTGACGCCATGAAGTGGATGAGCGGATTAACCCGCTTTCACTTCACCTTTAGTAAGGGTCATATGATGCCATGTCCTGTCAAAAGATTATCACAAGCCTTATGTCTTACTTGTGTGCTGCTATTTATGTTGACCTTACTAGACTTTAAATATGACAAGTTGACACTGTTTGGTGCAGTTCTATGCATTATTCCTTTAAAAATAATAAAGTAATAATGTGCCATTCCATGCATTCGATGCCGGCTTGACATAAAAACACAAAATATTCATTCAGTAATGATAATGTCGTAGCAGTGTCAGGGTTCTCTGTAAAAGGTGATATGATATTAATGGTCTACCATGAACGCGCATTACTGCACAGGTGGGCGCGCACCGTGCACGGCATGGAGACAAAGAAGCCTGTTTTGATCTACGCAGCATCAAGCCACATGGGCTGAGAGCAGTCAGGAAGAGCTACAGTATCTCTTTCCTCCTCATTACTGGCTACTCAGAGTCGATGACGCCATCCCAAACCAGGTGGAAGGCGCTGGAAAGGAGGGGTGAGAGGAGAAAGGGGGCGGAGTCACAGTGATTGACAGCTGATTCAAGGTACATGGGGTTGTTCAGTTACACTATTTGATAATATGAGGATGGATGTTAAAGAATGTTTATTTAATCGACTTTATCTTTACTACATTTATTTTATTTTAAGTATTTTAGGACATGACGCCATCATTTATTGTGAATATTTTTGTCAGTAACACACGGATGCTAACTTGTGAGTACTTTTCATTTCCGTAGATGATGTTTAAGGGAAATAACTGCATCTTGAACACTATTATGTAGATATAACCTCTAGTGGGGAAAACACTGAATTTGTTGCCAGTGTAATTCCATTCCATTCCATTTATTTCCACTAACCGGGTCCGGGTCGGGGGCAGCAGTCTCAGTAGGGAAGTCCAGACTTCCCGGTCTCCAGCGTGTCCTAGGTCTTCCCCGGGGCCTTCTCCCAGGTGGGCATGCCCAAAACACCTCACCAGGAAGGCGCCCGGGAGGCACCCGGACTAGATGCCCGAACCACCTTAACTGGCTCTTCTCGATGTGAGGGAGCAGCGGCTCTACTCTGAGCTCCTCCCGGATGGCCGAGCTCCTCACCCTATCTCTTAGGGTGAGTCCAGCCACCCTACGGAGGAAACTCATTTCCTCCGCTTGTATCCGCGATCTCGTTCTTTCAGTCATGATCCATAACTCATGACCATAGGTGAGGGTGGGAACGTAGATTGATCTGTAAATAGAGAGCTTTGCCTTTCAGCTCAGCTCTCTCTTCACCACGACGGTCCGGTACAGCGACCGCATTACTGCAGACGCTGCACCGATCCGTCTGTCGACCTCGCGTTCCAACTGTCCCTCACTCGTGAACAAGACCCCGAGATACTTGAACTCCTTCACCTGAGGCAAGACCTCATTCCCAACCCGGAGGGTACAGTCCACCCGTTTCCGAGTGAGAACCATGGCCTCGGATTTGGAGGTGCCGAGTCTCATCCCAGAAGCTTCACGCTCAGCTGAAAACTGCTCCAGTAAACGCTGAAGGTCACAGCCTGATGAGGCCATAAGGACCACATTGTCTGCAAATTACAGAGACAAGATCCTAATGTCACAAAGCTGGACTCCCTCAACGCCTTGACTGCACCTACAAATATAGTTGGAACACACCCTCCGGTCACTCCTTTTAAAAATGGGGACCACCACCCCGGTCAGCCCATCCAGAGGTACTGTTCCCG
>QODF01000074.1:2365382-2533294 GCA_024372805.1 Oostethus manadensis
TATATATATATATAATACCTATCTATTTAAATACCGATCTGTATCTCTATCCGCCTACCTATGTACTTACTGACCCACCTATCAAACTACCTACCTACCTACACATCTAACTACCTCTCTATTTAACCACCTATCTATCGACCTACCTATCTATTGATCTAACTACCTATCTACTACTTACCTACCAATCTATTTAACTACAGATCTATCTATCTACCTACCTACCCATCCACCTATCTACCTAATCCTATTTGTCTATGTATCCATAAGATGTAGTATACGTAGCTGTTTGACTTCTCCATACAAGAAAATTGTTCATTTCCAGCACCTAACTAAAAAAATAGTCAAGTATTGTCAATAATCCCAAAATGTAAGTATGCAGGCCTACACATGTTTATGTCGAAAGAGCTGTCGTTTTGCTGTCAAAATGTGGACCATGATAGTAAATTCGCCATCTTTGCTATGCCAGATGTTTTCATTTACCATTTAATGGATCCAAGAAAAGTTTCTTTCCGGCATTGCTTTGCAAAAAGAGCCCTTTTAAGTCAACCTGTCAATGACCCCAAGCCTCTTGCTCAATGTGCATATAGTAAGACATACATTGGCTTTTAATCCCAATTTAGAGGCAAAGTGGACCGCAGCAAATGCATTACATGCAGCTCTTCCCGCCTCCTCTGACATGTTCAGACGTGTTCCTGGCCATGCGGTGTCGCTTTAAGAGGATCCGGGGGGCTGGACCTTGATCAACCCGCACGCTGGTGTCTGACAGCGTAAGAGTGTGTGTGGGGGTGCGTGCGCGCGTGTGCCCGAGAGAGTTTAGAGGGCAGATAGAGTAGTAAATCGGAGTGGGGCGGCAGTCTTCGTCACATAGACGCTAGCAAGAGTTGAGCTAGGAGGGAAGGAGCGAAGCGATGGCGTGTCGACGACTTCTTTCTTGATCGTTCGGGGTTTTGGACAAAATCTGCGTTGTTCCACAAGTAAGATCATTTATTGCACGTCTTTAGTGTAGTTTGAACGCATTGGTCCTGCGCCGGAACTCTGTTTGAATGTCCACCGTGTCCTCCACAGGCGACAGCGAGAGACAACTTGCTCCCCCCGAAGCGCACGTCTCCACAGAGGAATAGCAACAAAGAACGGGAGCGCGCATTCATGGGACGCGACTCTGACAGGTCTCGGTGTCGTCGCTTGTAACTTTTTCTTACTAACCACCAGCAAGGAGATCATGGCCGAGGCTGCAATCCCCGACGCCTTGCCGCAGCTCGACGTGGCCATCGACCCGGATTTCGAGCCCCAGCAGCGGCCCAGATCTTGCACCTGGCCCCTTCCACGTCCGGACTCCAGCGCCGTGAAGCCGGAGAGCAATGATATCATCCCCGAGGAAGAGGATGACGAGGAGGACGGTGCTCACCAGCATATGGCGGTCGGTGTGAAGGCTTCTGGCGTGGCGACAGACGACCAGAGCAGCAGAAGCCCGCTAGCCGACAGCGCGCTTTCCTCCCCGGGGCAAGAGAGCGGAGGCTCCCCGCACTCGTCGCACTCTCCGTCGGCCACCTCCGGGACGCTGACACCGAGCGGCTTGGCCGTCCAGCAGACCCCGAGGAAGGCTTCATCTCGCCGGAACGCCTGGGGGAACCTCTCCTACGCCGACCTTATCACCAAAGCCATCGAGAGCGCCCCGGATAAGAGACTGACGCTGTCGCAGATTTACGACTGGATGGTGAGGTCCATCCCGTACTTTAAGGACAAAGGCGACAGCAACAGCTCGGCAGGATGGAAGGTAAGAGTCTCAGACTCAGCCAGCCCCCAGCACCCCTCCTTTCTCTAGCCAAACAACAACAAAACGCATGTGGCTTGTGTTTGTACACACAACACAGCACACTCTTATACGGGTCTGTCTTAAAGCTTTCTCTTTTTAGGATGGATATTACAGACCACATAGAAATAGATGAGGTAGATCTTGACTTGAGACACCAGAGAATGTCACTCGCCACCTTTAGTACTGTAGGTACACTTGATCTACAGTACAGTGCTGAAATAACGCATCAAGAGAGCTTCTAATTTAAGGATATTGTCAATGGTGGAAAAGGACATTGCATCATTCTCTGCTGTGTTTCTGCTGCTTTAAATAATCCAAATAGGTGTTAATATGGAATGTTTCATTACAGTGCTGTTGCAATAATGTAAAACCGCACTTCATCACATTAACGGGTGTTTCTAATATTTTGCCCCCTAATGTGGTTAGCAAAATATTAGAAACACATCAGTAACATGCACTGCATTGTGGAGAGAAGGTTTTAATACAGCTTAAGAATATTTGATTATTGTGATGTTACATCATATTAACAGGTGTTTCTAATATTTTGCCCTTTCCATGTGCTTCCCAGAATATTAGGATCGCCTTTGAGCATGTCGCACTCTAAAGGACATAAGTAATAATACTACTAATCATCATCATCATCATCTCAATGGAATGTTCACTATTATTTTTGTTGATGATATTGTGCGGGTGTGCCTAATGACGCAGCCACCGATGACGTGAACGCAGCCCTTCTTTGTTCCTCTCCTGTGCGAGCCATGCACATGACAGTCCTCTGACCCTGCAGCCACAGCTGGAATTACGGCACACCAATAAAAAAACAAAACAAAACTGAGAAATAAAGGGCAGACGAAGAGGAGACTCTAACCGGTTTGTCTGGAAACACAGTAGTCTATTTAGTGTGACGCAACGCCCACTTAGGACAGCAGACGCCTCACTGAACAGAAGCTAATCCATTAATAAGACAAGGGCGGAATGTAAACATGAATACAGCATGAGAAGTCCTCTCACGCAGGCAAAGAGGTCGTTCAAGTACACTTCTGTGCGTTCCTATTCAGGTGCCATATGTATACATATTTACTATTTGTTATGTGAACCTTGGGCTGAGAACCGCCTGTCTCTTTTGTCAGGTAAGCAGGGTGCTGTCAAGAGAGAATGATTATGTAACTGGGCCGCTGGACGTTTAGGTGAACATCTAAGGCTAAAGCTTCTTTTAAAGACAAGGACCTGATGCCTCCCACGCCTTCCAAAGACGCAGGGGGCGTGCAAAAAAGAGGCACAGAAGGTCAGGGGCGCAGTGATTAACACCCCTTCAAGGCTGAGGGAGCATTCCCGTGGGATGTGGAGCGTATACGCTTCTCAGGTTTTGCTATGTGATCTGGTAATGACTGACGTTGTGTTTGTGTGTGTGTGTGTGTGTGTGTGTGTGTTTAGCACACAGAGTCAAAGCCAGGTTCACTGTCACTCCTGGAATTTTGGGCATGAGGGCCAGCCTGGGGTTTTGGGTTACGTGTGATCTGCCCATAAATATTGGCAGACTTTTTTTTTTTTTTTTTTTTTAGTTTTCCTATGACATACTTTTGTCACTAACAGAAAAAGATAACGCTTGTTTAGAATGATGAGCACATCCTAATACATCAAAGCTCCTGTTCTTCAATTCTTAGCAGACCCACAATAATATACTGTAAGCGTTAAGCAAAAGTGTTGTTAGCAAGCCCCTCCTATAGGAACATGCCACTTTGTGTGTCTGTAGCTTTAAATCTAATGAGTTGTTTGTCCACGCATGTCTCTAACAGAGTGTGTGGCTCAGAGAAGCTCTGTTTTGCACATTATACATATTACTATATGTACATATTAACTATGCACTTGAACAACATAATACAGTAGACGCCATATATCGAATACAACGTAACACCAGAGAGTGGGACAGGACGACATAAACGTTAGTAACACCAGCATTGATGTGTGCTCACATTTTAACATCACGCTGAAGAAAAAATATCTGCTAAAACTTACAGCTCACACCTGCAGAACTCCAGGATTTGTTTTGAGATGTGTAGCGAAGCTTGTTTTTGTTGATTTTACTAAGTTGTCGTCCGGGAAGTGGTGGTTGTATACACGGGGTGGCCACAGTATCATGTCTACAAGGAAGTAGGTTTTTCCTTCACGACATCACATATGGTGCCCATAAACAAGCTCTAGAGACGCATTGTGAAAAACTGAATTTTGTATCACAGGGGTCCTTTACAACATAGAACAAAGAAATGCCAGACCACAACTTACAATTTCTTTATGGAGTGAAGCTTTCAGTTCACCACTGAAGACACTAAAGTTTCTCTGTGCACAGTCAGGATGCAGGACATGCATCCAGGGCACCTTTTATTGAAGAGATTTGCTAAGCAAATCCCAGTAATCTCGCTGGGTTTCTCTTCCAGGTTCACACTTACGTCACTGTGCTTCATGTTAGTTAAACATTAACCCTGGCAAAAGTAGGTTAAGACAAGCAAGCATACTTTAAAGAAATATTTGTTCATCTTTGCTGTCAGTCAATATTTTATGGGTCACTGCTGGTTACCCAGGGCCGATAAGATTTACCACAACATTGAAACATTGGAAAATGCACGACAAGGAATGACAGAGGTATGTAGAATTATACATTTGTAGTAGGGATGTAACGATCCTCATTTTCTGGCTTTTGATCCCAAAAAAATTTTCTGGCACGGATCCTTTTGATTTTTTAATAATACATTTTTGTTAGAAACATGAATATGCAGAATTGAATTAGCTCTTCAAGGCATGAAAAAAAGTGCTACCAAAGTATTGCTGAATTTACTGCACAGTCAACAATATTATTTTGCTTTTGTAGCAAACCTCTGAGTCAGGTCCCCGATTAAAATAAAAGTCCATCCAATAAAAGGTAAGATTGGAAATTGTTTAGTGTGTGGGCTATAGAGGGCATTGGAGTTCAGCATGTTGTTTAGAGCAAGCGTTTAGAGTCAAGTGACTAGAATAAGAAAAGTAGGACGTGTTGTTGGACTGTCAAGTACTGAATGCTCTGTGTTGACAGGCAAATAAATGGCCAACTGAATTACAGCCATCCTGATGGGGAATTATTCAGCCACCATGAGAATACATTTAGGGTAGGACTTATCATTTGACATGGTTATACATCAATTTGTAGTGTGGTTTAGAATATGTCTTTTTTTGACAAACTCTCATCAATGCAATAGTGACGGTCCCTACTAAAAACCAGCGGATAGAGCAGCACTTCCCGTGCAAGCTCCCGGCACCATGACAGAGGACTCCAGGCACAGTGAGGGGAATCTACCACTGTAGCTATGGAGCGGAATAGCCATTGTCCAACGTGAAACTAACTTCACCACAGTACCTCGCGGACATATCTGCATGGTGGTGTAGTGTGTTCTATTGTCACTAATGTATATTGTGTATATATAATTTCTCTTGGATTAATAAAGCTTCTATCTATTGTTGCTTTGAAGCATTGGATGAAAACGCCATTGCGGGCACATTGGAATACCAATAAGTCCATTAATATGTGACTTGGATAAGTCGTCTTTTTTTAATAGCTCAGATCCCAGAACAGTCTGGTTTTTTTTTTCCTAAGTGGAGTTCTGTCCAAGAGGGGCAGGTCCAGTCTGGAGCTGCAGAAATGTGTGCTAAGAGAAGCGTTACGGGAGGTGGGCTAAATCTCAAAATAGCATTTGTAAACAAGACCGAAACACTCTGCGTGTATGTGTGTCTTTAATCAGAGGATTAGGTGCACCTGTGTGTATTTATGTACGGACAAAGTGTGTGTGGGTGCGTGTGTGCGTGTGTGTGTGTGTGTGTGTGTGAGAGAGAGAGAGAGAAAGTATTCCTGGCTGTAGTGAACTTTGGGATCTGGTGTTACTTAACCCCCCTGTAACTGGCCGGTTTTTCCCAGCAGCTGCCCACCACAGGCCAAGACCAAGTTATGTCACAGCTAGACTCCACACACACACACGCACACACACAGGTCTTTTCTATTCTCTAATTTATCTTTATGAGGCTCCAACAGCTCTATGCACCCGCATTAACACGACACACGGCGCCTCCTCGTTTTTGATAACACAAAAGCTGAGCTTGCACCGTGTGTTTTTAACCTTTGCATACTTCCCAGCGCAGTCAAGCATGCAGAAACGTATACACCACACTTGTCTGGTCAAGTTCAGACTCGTCACCAATGGTTCATGGCTCTGAAATGACCCTTTAACCCTTCAGCATTTGCACAAACATGTTTCTGTAAATGCGGCCCCTGCATGATGAATAATTCCCTGTTAGACCAGCGGTAACTTGATGGTCATTTTAATGGCTTAGAACAGCAAATTGTGTTTGATTTCTTTTTCCTTGCAGAGTGAGACAGGCTGAACAAAAGAGCGCTGCTTTCATGGGCTGCCTGTGGATGCAGAGTGAGGCAATGTGAGCGCTGCTGGTGAATTAATCATTCATTTACTTCTGCAGCAGAACTGGAAAAAAACACCCGCAAGAAGGAAGAAAATACACAATTTAGATGGTCTCTCTCAGAAGGAGAGCTGTTACAAACTGACATATGGAGGGGGTCTAGTCGAGGGAAATTAACAAGCTTTGCTCTGAAAATGGTGTAATACAAGTGCCCTTTGGCTGTGATTCCCAATGGAGTGGTTTGTGAAGGTGTGTGGTGCCTAAGAGGAGGCGGGATGGAGAGTGGAGGGGTGGGAGGCAGGCAGGCAGGCAGGCACTGGGTTATGGGAACCCACCAGCTCTAGGCACCCCTCCAAAAAAGAGAATAGTGTCATCCAGCACAGTCATCCTCTAGGCTCTGTTCTGGTTCCATTTGCAATGAATGGGCACAGTGGACTTCACAGAACTATACACCATGTCCCAAAGGAGGAGGTACCGGGTGGGGGTTAGATTCTATTCTAGCTGACTTAGAGGCGGAGAACACACCCTGGACAGATCACCAGTCAATAACAAGACTGATGCAGAGACAGAAAACTATTCACAAACTTGTCCAAGTCATCGACGGAACAACTAAAAACGGTGTATTGTACTACTTTGTAAACCAGTTGGCCTCCAAAATGATGGCGTCTTTTGAGGCCTTTTGTTGACATACGTTCGCACTAAACTCTGCCATTCATCATTAGTGTTTTGGTTGTGACGTACTTGCCTAAACAAAAACCGTAAACTTTGTACAATAAATGCAATAAGTATGGAGCGTTAATTTACCTAAACCACAAAGAGGGTTGGGAGTTATTCAGAAGATGTTTTTTTTACGAAATTTGAAAACTGTACTTCATTTTCTAATGTTAATGATTTAGAGTGCATGAGGAAATAAAACATAGCTTTACAAAATGGTCATTTATTAACAGGTATATTCCACAGCTACCACTACCAAGTTCAGTGTAAACAACAGTACGGAAACATCAGCTGGTGTAACTATGCATGAGTTACACCAAAAAACAACATTTTAAAGCACCTATAGAGGTACATGATACTTCAAATGCAACTACTGCAATCTTTTGGAATTGCCAAAAAAAACTACACAGGGAGGTTGCCTACAGCCACAGCTGTGAATGCCTTTTTTTTGACATGGTGCTAACTGGACACCGTGGCAGTTATTTGCTTTTGTCGAGTCTTTTGGCAACCTTTTCAGGTGCATAAGCTTAAAAGAATACTGCACTGCATACACACTCTTAATTGGAATGAAACGACCCAATGAAAAAATCCAGACATCATTCTCCACAAGATCTGCTGTGTTCAAAGGCGCCTCTCAATTATTCAGAGCGCTCTGGAGGAATTGAAAATGCTGTATTAATTTTTAAGAGTGTTTCTTGGCTAAAGGCGCTCCTTTTTTTGCGGCGTCTGTCCTTTTCCACCCTCAAACCCCTCTCATTGGCTTCCCAACCCTCATTATTTTGCGCTTGTGCGCTCATTTGTCTGCATGTAAAATGCTGTGGTGAGCACAAAACAAAACTAGCTGTCCTCATACTGAGCTGGTCTTCTCCGCTGAGTAGTATTTGACTTAAAACAATCTCCACGCACTACGGTTTTCAGTTTGAAACCGATTTTGGCATAGAAATGTAATATCGGTACATATTGGTATTGGATTTTTCTCTATAATGAAAACTGTTTAAAAAAAAAAACAAGCTGCAAATAGGATTATGGGCTCCCGTACTGACCGTCATCAAGACATCCAGTGCGGAAATTGTTGAAGACATTGTTGTCGGTCGATAATTTTACCCATGTCCAGGATAACCAAATGCAGAGATGGAAACGGAAGTACACTCGGTGACTGTTGATGGGATGGGCATACTTTCTGAAATGTGGGCCACACTGGGTTAAAAATATGGCAGAAGGGTCGTCTTTATATTGATGGGTCATCAAACAAAACGATATACCTACTCATGGTGCAATGAAATAAAAAAAAAAATACATCAACCGCACGTAAACGCATCACATAAATGAGTTACTACTATGTGGGTGATAAACAACAACTAAGCACTAAACATAACGATACACATAACACGTAAATCCAAATGCCCGCAAGGCATGCTGAGTAGTCCAGCCATGACAACAAAATGAACTATAAACAATAAAACATTGGATATCAAGAGTATGTTAACATCCCTCCTTGTTTACGTTTCCGACTTTGCATTCAAGCCAGGCAAAATATTGGCATGAAGAGTACCACAAGCTACCCAGCATGCCTTGCGCACAAATATGCAGGTGCTTTTTTTCGGCATGGGTCATGTGCGTTGATATTTATTTTAATGAAAACATGGTACAGTAGGTAGGCTACTTTGTGCGTCATGTGTTGATGTGTTGCGTTGTTTGGATCGCTTTTTTTGTACAGCTTGCATCTGACTATTTTGGGGACTCACAATAGCACCGCAATAGCATCGCAAATCATGTTTCTGGCTACATAATGTTAAAGGTTTAACAAATGGAAATTGGAAATGCCAGATTAAGATGCTTGGAGGGCCTGATGTAGCCCACGGGCAGCAGTTTGCACACATCTGATCTAAAACAATATTGTGCATTCCACGACAGAAGATACAGTATGTGATGTTACACATATTGCCTTTGGTACAGGCTGATATCGGGAAACATTATCGGACATCTCTAATCATAAATGCATTTTAGCGCAGTAAAATTGTCCACTTAATCGCATAAATGACTCCTTTTTATGAACTGGTTTCGGGAAACCCAGATTACTAATAATGGGTTTACCCACTGATTGTGTTTCATAGAAGACGGGTTACAGAAAAACTGTATTTTTGTAGGTCCATAACTAAGACACACACACGCACACACATCTAAAAGAATGTAGGCTAAACATGGCTGTGGTCAGCATGTATGTAGGTTAATTAATATACATTAATTAATTAATAGATTAATTAATTTGGCTTGTAATATGTGTGTTGTAAAATCAGAGCTTCAACACATTCCCACTCATAGCATTTCCTGCTTGGTTTGTGCAAATTAAAGCTGAAATCATCTTGCAGTACATTTTGAGCCTGTTGAATCAGTACATTTCGGAACAGAACTTGCTGTCAAAGCAAGCCGTCCCTGCTCAAAAGTGACGGATCAGCGGTTTACTCACGCAGCAGATTACGCCGGTCGCGTTCCACTGTTGATGCACGAAAGTTTTGGGCCTTGTAATTGAAGTGCAGAACCCAGGGGAAAAAATACAAAGTGCAGGTTCCGATTAGTGGATGTATATTAAGGTTATTAAAAAATACATATTCATTGCTGCTGCCACCCAGCAAAGTCCCTACTCTAATCAACATGGCTTTAGTTGCTATTGACACTTTTCTATTAGTAAAAGCAGGTACTATTCATAGTACTTGGTCGGCTGAGGTTGCAAGATTTTGTATGATGTAAACCATTGCTGGTCATTCAGTGGTGGAGCGGAGTACAGGTGGTCCTTGGGTTACATATGAGTTCCGCTCCTAGACTGTGATGCAAGTTGAATTGTGATATGAGTCATATCTCTTTCTAAATTGATCCTACATTAACTCTTAAGCCACTCAGAATGTACAGAGAACACATGAAGATAACAAAGTACCGTAATAAAACACTGAACAGTGTGCTGGAATAAAATGAAACGGTAATAAAAATTTTTAAAAAAGAACAACGTACTTTTATCTCCATGGTTTATTAGGAGGAGGAATTTGGAGGATATTAAAAAGGCGCTGTGGTAAAGGGTAAAGGATCACTTTTTGAATACAGTGTTGGTCATTTTCCAGGCAGAGCACATGCAAACTTTACATCAATAATAAGACCGCTACATTGCTTCGTTATCACTGCTGTTTTCTTGGGAGCAGATTCTTTTATACGCTCTTTATCCCTAATGAGTGACGTCTTAGTCAAACATCCAATATTAATGCACACATATTTGCAGCGTGTATTGAGACAAGTTACTCTGGTGTTTATGGACCGGAATTAAGTAACTTACGAGGGTGGGCACGTGACCACAAAACGGCAAAAGTCAGAATGACATAACCCGAGGATCACCTGTGTAAATACTCCAGTCTTCACTTTGATGTTGTCTGTTTTCATGGTGCCTCAATCTCCTCTTGGATAAAATTGGGCTCCTCAGTGAGAAGTAAATACCCTTCATTGTCTCGACTATTTCATTTCATTTCTCATTGTACTATTTTGAAGCAACAACCCGACGGCCACAAACAGAGGAAAGTAGACCTGCGTCATGTCAAAACAGCGATAATCGGAGCCCAACTTGGTAAAGATGTGTGCCAAGCGGTTAGATACAGTAGTCTTTGAAATAATAGCAGGCCAATGTCACAAACCAGATTAAGTACTGTCATTTCTATATTTTTTTTGCTACATGGCAAACAGGTTACCGGTAGTTGCAGTAGATTCTCAGAAAACAAACAAGACCCAGCATCCATGATATGCATGCTATTAAGGCTGTGTGAATCAGTTGGCCCCTATTTAAGGATAAAACCAGCACTTGTTGAACATGCATTTCTCTTTGAAAGCCTGAGGAACATGGGTCGAAGTGCGAAGATGTTTTGGCTGTTGATCTCCAATGCCTTAAATTGGAAACCAAAACCAGAGACATGTGGCAAAAAATGGAAAAGAACAATCAAAATGAATGGAAGAACAACATGAATGGCAAAGGCTCAGCCAATGATCAGCTTTAGGGTGATCAAAGGGTCTAAAATCGGGTCTATTTATCGCAAAGCAGGGATCATGGATCAGTTTATTAACACTTTTTTAACACCCCACTTTTAACTAATTGCCCAATTGCATGGCTTTAAAAGCATGCATATCACTAATGCTGGGTCTAGTTTGTTTTCTGAGAATGTAATGCCCCTACTGGTAACTTTTTCACCATGTAGCAATAAATAATTATTTATTATTGCTACATCTTTCTACATCATCTTATTAATCTGGTTAGTCACATTGAACTGCTATGATTTTGACCACTGCTGTATATGCCACTTCCTCAAAATGATGTTAAATTATGTGAATGCCCCGATGTTTGCACATTTTCCTTCTTAGACATTTTTGGAGAACTAAGATAACTAATCCGAGTTTGCATTGTGGCTACAAATCTCACTCCTCTGTTTACCTTTTTAACCAAGAACCATCAGCTTTTTCTCATTTTGCTCCATCTCTTATGTGTGCCTACAGAGCTTTACTATTTCTAAAGTGACCTGTAATGGTGATAAAATAAACCCCAGGATTGTCATCAGAGGGAATTATCTTTTTCCAGAATACTACCACTACCAAATACTGGCTGGGCTGGAAAATCAGGTTACACCAATACATTTGCATGGTCGTTTCCCCCCCCAAAAAATGTCATAGCAGCCTTGTTTGCTCTGTCAAAACAAGACACCTCTGCAAATACTCCTACTTAGAACCATATGTACAGACCTATGGTTACGTTGTACACATAGTAGTATGTGCAGAATTTACACTTGAAAGTAAGTAGTTGTGTGTCTTGGTTTTTTTTCACTTGTTTATTTTGTTTTTTAAAGAACAACATTAATGACTGTCTGGAGCATATATGGGCATGCATAAATGCTGTGTACTTGTCTTAGCACCAGAAGCGATGGGGTGTTGCTTGTCTCCATGGCGACTGATAGCTTGTCAAGCAGGTTGGGGGCACTTGCAGTTGGAGTGATATCTGATAACACCATCACACTCACACACACTCACACTAGCGTTGCACAAATTTGCACATAGTACTAAAGCTCTAAATCTGCTTGCCAGTTTGTCTGATAACCACATTGCTGAAGAGTGGCCCCTTGCTTGTCACACTCCTTTAAAAGTTTAATGTGTTTTCTTTCTGAGCCGTCTCTTTCGATTACACCACCAAGTCAGCAAAGGGCAGGCTTAGCTACTCCTCCTGATTAACAATTAATCAACTACCGAGCAGAGGAGAGGGACGGATGAGGGGCATAAAAAGTAAAAAAATGTAATTTGAAAAATGTTTGCTATTCTCATTCACAGTCTTCCGATTCTTTCTCATTTATGGTGAGTTTGGATTGATGGCCTCAGATTATTAGCATTATGCTAGAATAACTATTTTTGCGTAGGGCTGTCCCGAAACAACTTTTTCACTTCTGATCCTTGAATATCAGCCAATACGGATATCGATCCGATATCAGCGCAAATCATTCATACCTTTTATAAAAAATTATTTTGTCGTGCGGAATGTTACAAAAGGCTTGATCAAGTGACATGACTCAAAGACAGAACAATCATCAGCAACAGTAGAAAAAACGGACCCTTTTTCTTCAAGCATGTGGGGTGTAGTTTTAACTACAATGTAGTGACGGCTAGGCATAATATAGTAAGGACTGCGGTGCTGAATTAAGCCTTTCAACCCACCCTTGCTCATCACCAACTGGGGCTGGTTGTCTTATCTGTTATAGCTAATGTCTTCTTGTTGTCCCATGGGAGTAAACCGTGTAACGCTGTTTCAAAATGTGACATCAGTTTGGTTGTATTAAACTTCCCTGCTTCTGTGCAACCATGGGAAATTTGTGCATAACAAGTTTTACAACTTCTTGTTTGGACAAAAAATACACACCCGACATCACTCCAGTGGTGATTGAAGACTGCAAGGGAAGCTCAGCTTCCCCTAAAAAGTCCAAAAAAGTTGTGTACTGCTGTGTGTACGTTTTATGGACTAAATAAATGCAGGAAATAAATAAATGCAGGAAACTGGACAGTCATTGGTTAAAAGCTGGGCTTTGTTTCGTCCATTAGATGCTGAGCATCTCTGGGGATCTATGGGGCAGTGGGCTGGGTCGGACGCTCATCTTTTGCATGACAATTGGATGATCTGTCTGAGGTGGAATATGAGTATAAACCTCAATCGGAGCATTGTCATTTCGTTTTCTGAAATGATCCGGAGACTTTGCCGATCACATAGCGACTTTGTCTTTGTTAAAAAAGACTAGGAACTAAGGGTGGAATTTACATATAAATACTGTAAATAAATACACTCCTACTGTTAACACATTAGCGCACAGTTATTGTGATCACGTGGGACGCTTGTATTGGAACGGTATCGGAGATTTTGGATGCAGCCTGGTCCGATAGAATCCGTTACTGTTTTTTTGCTGTTATCGGCCCAATAGCTGCTTTTAATATTGGATTGGGACACCCCTGTTTTGAGGCCCTCTAAACTGAGCTAATCCAGCTACTGTTCATGGGTGTGTGGAGTTACGTGTGTCTGCATTGCATTGCATAGCATCTAATCTCTGTGTTATCACATTATCTATAGAATCTTTCTGAAGGCAGTACGGCTGAGCCTACCAACCACCTGTCCAGCCCACATGTGGACACAGGATTCTCTTTTCTCAGAAGTCCTGCTGTAAATTTCAGGGATTTTCTAAGTGTGGCTGAGTGATACTCCTGTCAGAGAATATAATATGATTTCTCTTTAATTTCTCACCATAGGATCTTAAAAAAAGCATTCATTTTGGCTTTGAATGTAAATGAAGTTTACTTAGAAGGTTTGAAAAATATTTTTCTTTATATTTCTCCAGCTACTGTGCCTCACCCGGAGGCTTTTGGCACACCCCCAGGGGAGACCTGCCTCACACGTTAAAAATCTCCACTCTAAAGTTTGGATTGTGCTTCTGGGTAGTCACTATGCCGTCCCCTCCAAATCCTTTTTATAGTCCTTTGTCGGGATTCAGTGCGGGATGTGCTGTGCTCTGCCAAAATGGTAGGTCCAATGGCATTTAGAGACAGTGAATATTATTGGAGTTAGAACTGAACAATTTGGTCTCTTTTATTACAAATGTTAATCCCGAATCGGCGGCAAAGGTGTTTTGCGAAATGGGCTGTACATCCTCTGAAAGACTGAAAAACACACTGGAAATACGTGTGAACCTTGCGTTACAATGTAGTAACTAATGCTCTCCCATAAATGAATACTGTACCAAAAAAAAAGATATAGTTTCCTTCTTGCGGCGGAGCAATGTATTGTCGCACTTCGCTTCACTGAGGAAGGACGACGTCACTCTTGTTCTTTTTAGTTAACTCATTGATTTATCGTCCATTGTGTCTCGGGTGTGGGGCAAAATGTTTCGGGAGCAGCGCGAAGTGAAATTGAACATTGTAATGCTTAGAAGGTGGAATCTTCAACATTGGCTGCATGCTTGGTTCAAGATTGTCAAACGGCGTGACAATAGTGAAGGATAAAAAATGGTACTCTTGAACGTTTGAAGGGGTCTTTCCACTATGAAGTGGACAGTGATAACTAAGCAGCTTACTGGTCTCATTATTGAGACTTCATCCTCCCAATAAGTCTGTCTCTCCCTCTGTCCCTCCCAATGTCGTTTACAATTACATTGGAAATCTAATTGCTGATGCTCTATCCAATAGCTTTATAACAGATATATGGTAATTCCATGACAAAAGATACAGTATGTGTAGTATCGGATGATATTGGAATGGGAAATTGAGAGTTGGCCAATATCGCAAATCAGCAAAAAAGCAAATATCAATCGTCCTTAGTTAAGGTAGTTTTTATTCTACGCTTATAACCTCCAATCTTTCATTTTTCTCCAAGATTCTGGAGAAAGTATTTGCCAAACAGTACACAATTTTTTTTTCAAAACAATCATCTACTTTTATTCAGGATTTAGGATGCATCACAGTACAAAAAAAGCTCTTGTAAAAATTACTATTGACCTCCTCACCGACTCAGACAAAGACCTTATTTCAGTATTAGTTTTACTAGACCTTACAGCAGCATTCGGTACAATTGACCACCACATTCTAATACAGCGATTAGAACTCGCTTTTGGTATTAAAGGAACTGCATTAAAATGGTTTCAGTCTGTCAGATCACCTGCAGTTTGTATACATTAGCAATAAAGAATCCGGACACGCAAAGGTCAATCATGGTATCCCTCAGGGTTCTGTGTTAGGTCCAGTATTATTCAGTCTTTACATGTCTCCTTTAGATAATGTCATCAGAAAACACATACATTGCTATGCAGATGACACACAACTGTACTTATCAATAAAACTTAACCAAGGTAGTCAGCTATCCCAACTCCAGGTGTACCTAACCGACATAAAGAACTGGATGACTTCAAACTTTTTACTATTAAACTCAGATAAAAATGAAATCATATTCCTCAGTTCAAGTACAGGTGTCAAGAACAGCATTTTTCCATTTACGAAATATAAAGAAAATCCAAAAAGTCCTGCCACAACCAGATGCAGAAAACCTTGTTCATGCTTTTGTGACCTCCAGGTTGGATTATTGTAACGCTCACCAAATTTACAATTGTCACTCCTATAATCTTTAGAAGTAGAATGGGAGGTAGAACCTTTAGTTATCAGGCTCCTCTGTTATGGAACCATTTCCCAGACTCAATCTGGGTTGCAGATACCCTCTCTTTATTTAAAGGGTAACTCAAAAACCCACCTCTTTGCTAAAGCATACAGTTAGAACTGACCCTTGTTATGTGATACGTATCAGAGACAATTCTCTTGTTTCTCTTTGTTCCTCGGTCTAAGACTAAGACTTCTGGCTTGATTGTCCACGTATGCCTCTATTCTTTTATATCTCAGCCCAACCAGTCAAGACAGACAGCCGCCCCATAGAGCCTGGGTTCTGTCCAAAGTTTCTTCCCCAGAGGGAGTTTTTCCCTTGCCTCCATGGCTAAATGCTTGCTCATGTGGGGTTTCAGTTGGCTCTCTGTGACCTGTATGTGTAAAAGTACCATGAGATTACAGTATGTGACTGGGTGATATACAAATAAATTTGAATTGAACTAAATTAAAAAATTGAATATTGGTACTTGTCTTGTATATTTATTACCTACCTTTTGTGGTTTAAGTTGCTGTGTGATGATTTCTTAGATTACACTGCGAATCAGAGTGTTATGTTGAGTAATGACCATCCTGTCCAATAGGTTGACAAGCTTGTGGTGAGTACCCATGTAGCTTGTGATTGGCTTCTGCAAAAGAAAGAGCTAGCGCTTCCTCACTGTTTTGCGAGCAGCACAGTATTTAAAGTATTACTAGTGGTTCTGAAGTATAGGAGATGTCACAGGATTTTAACATGGCCATAAATAAGTAGCACCGCTGTATAAGCCGCTGGGTTCAAAGTTTAAGAATAAAGTAGCGGCTTGTACGGTATACACACTTGAGGCCCTTTCACACTAAGAAAGTGGTGATTTATGTTTCCTTTTCCCATGTTGCCTGTCTGTGTGAAAGTCACTGACATGGAATGGGCAGTGATCGAAGTCTACCCACAAATGTTCCGGCTTTGGATGTACCAGGGTGCCAAGTTTAACACTCGAAACTCGCTTTTCCCGCCTTGTTGTGTTGAAAGTGATTATCACTGGTTTGCAAATATTGTATACATCAGACTTGACGCTGGCACTTTACAGACACTTTACCGGGCTTTATGTAAACAACACAGAATTTAGGCCTTTTCCACGTGAATATCTTCCTGGAGGGTTTTTTTTGGTTGTTTGAAGAATATTTGCATCCACATTATGCCGGATTAGTAAATAGTTGCATCTACTCGGGACCGGATCACTGGGTGAAAATGATGTGCACAATACACAAGCACACCTTTGTGTGGCGCTATTAACAGATACGCAGACGGAACCACGTGACACACTAAACTATAGAAGGAGAATGAATGCATGCCCATAACTACACCCTCTTCCGCTTTCCAAGGTTCGACTTATGACAAATTACTTCTGCCAGTCATTTTGGAGTCTGATACAACAAAATATCAGAATGTTGACTAGGGTGAGTCCTGCCAGTCAAAACATTCAGATATTATGTTGACTTGTCGTCAAAGCACACTTTTGGTCATGTGACGATGACGGGTTAGCGACGTCATTCTTTTCAGAAATAAGCGGTTGCTTGTCTACACGGAAACGACAAGCCAGTTTCAAAGATTACGATTAGAGGTTACTCAGAATGCCATTCCGCACAGATGAGAAACCAAAACAATAAAATACTTGTTATATACTGTTTGGACATGAAAACGTTTCTGCGTGGCTACCTTCTCACAGTGGGACACTGGTATTATCCATATCTGATGCTGATGTAACAGCTCTGCACCTAACAATGCAACAAATCACGATATGGATATTTTGTCTCCAGTTTCGCCTACTTGTCATCCCCCTAGAACTTGGGAGTTTTAGAACCCATATGGAGAAACTGGAGATGGACCAACATATCATTTATCTGTTATCGTTTATGATACTTGAGTAAACCTTTGTGTTTGCACACCTGCGTTTTATAGAAGAGAGTGGGGGTGGGGTGTTGGTGTTGTTGATAAAGTAGAGCAGATGTACCGGCAGTCGATATGGGTCAATCTATTAAGTATGTTCTTGTGTGTTTGCTGACAGTGCACTATCTGACTTGACCTTTAGCCGCACAATGGGGCTACTTTGTTTGATTGCTGAAAAACGTTAAAGCCGATTAGCTGCCTGAATCTTCTTGAAAATTAATCTAGCGCTTTCCCTTGGAGAGGTGAAGATTGCGGCGTAAGTGAAATCTTACTCCCGGGCCGACAAAAGGAAAGGTCAGAATTTGACTGGTGACCCAGAGAGAGGAAAGACCTGGAGTAGAGCAGTCACCTTTTCAGACACTTCTGTTGGAATTCAACAGAAGAGTGTTGCATTTGCTATGAAGGCTTAAAACATCGATGCTACACCTTGGACCCAAGGTTATGGGTCAGTTCATCATCCGGCTGGATATATATTTGTGGCAAGAACTGAGCGTGTTTGGGGATTCCAAAAACCAAACTTGTCTGTTTAAGCCACAGAAAAAACAATTTGTGAACCAATCAAAAGTCACAGAAGAGTATCAAAAAGCAGTAGGGATTTTTTTGTATATTTTGCTTGGTGCGTTAAATAATTTGTAAGTATAATTATTCCACTTGGTCAGATTGCTGGATATGCATTCTTTTTGCACTCGCTAAAAAGTTTTTGTAAACATTCCACATTTCTCCTTTTTTGCTTTCTGAGCTTGCTCTACATCACTAGTATCACTAGTACTGGGTATTATAAAAAAAAAAAAAGTCTGGGCTGTATGAAAAACCCAATAGTGTGTTACTGTGTCTTTCATTGCTTATGAGAGCATGAAATCCCTCCAAAGCCTTAGGGCACATTGAGCACCACTCTGCCCAGACACACAGCTCTATTTTGCACACGCACACACAATTGATATATCGCTTAATTCTTGTTGTGTGTGTGTGTGTGTGTGTGTGTGTGTGTCAGGGTTGCGCGTGTCTGTGGGTGTGTGTTTGAATGCATCGTAGGCGCATGCATGTGTGATTCATCTCTGAATGTAGCGCATCCCTCGGTTGCCACTGCGACCAAAATGAGCCATCTGCCCATCACTCACTGGTGCTACTGAGGAGAGTAAGCGATACCCACAGACATTAACCCTCGAGACCTGTGGCATCTCCGCATGTCTCTGTCGCGAGGGCAGAACGTGAGATACATACGTAAACACATGCAATTTGGTGGGAAACCAGCGAGCGAGAAGAGAAAAATTCGCAAACACACGTCTCTTATGTCAGTGGTTCAAGGCTTTTGTGTGCAAGGGGGCCCTTCTACAGTGAAGGCTTTGTGCCCCGCTATGAATACGTAGGCGAGAGTGTGTGTGTGCGTGCGTGCGTGTGTGTGTGTGTGTGTGTGTGTATAACAGTCCTGAGGGGGGCAGGGCTAATGCAAGGGAAAGTCCTTGGCTTCATCTGTTATTATAGATTTTCTCTTACTGACTTTATCCCCACTCTTGCCCTCACACAACTAACTTTCACTGGCGTGTGAAGCCTTCAGGTGACCAAAAGAGCAAAGAAAGCAAAAGTAGCCTGTCTTTATTTCTGCCATAGCTTGCTTTTCTCCCGTCTTTCTCTATGTTCAGCCAACATAATGTTAGCGGGGGAGGGGGCTTGTACAGTGTTCATGTGATCTGGTTGCAAAGTCAAGTGAGCAGGGAAGTATTCACAGTCCCACCCTGCCGTGCAACATTGACTTTACATTTAAGAGACTGTAATTACAGGGATGTTGGAGATATGCCTTACATCTCTGGAGCCATTACAACTCAGCATAAAAGCTCTCTTTCATTATACTGTTAATAATGGCTCAATTTTTTTGTAGAGAGCTGTAAAGCCACACAATTCACTCCTCCTTGGAAATGTCTGAAAACATGCCGGCATTCTGAGCATAAATTGTCGTCAAAATTATTTTCATTAGAATCAATTTGATCCAGCCTGTTGCAAAAGGTCAAGTTCTGGCATGTTAGTAAAATTGCATTTTTGGAAGAAGCCAAAGTAGATAAGAAACACTGGGGACAAATTTGGTTACGCAGCACTTGTTCTGCTGACCACACTCACCATAGCCCAAATGCACACTCCCATTTTTGTTTTCTCAAAAGAATTTTTTAATCATTTTTACAGTTCGTCAGACTTCCCTTTATGGGTGGCTAAAGTTCAAGGTCAGGGTGGCTGTATAGTTGACTTTCTGTAGTTCGAGTGAGGAACAGATTTATTTAATGGTAGGAGCCAATCATGAGCTATGAGAAAACTCACAACAAGCTTGTCGACCCGTCGGAAATCACAGAAGGTCATTATTCAATGTAACAGTCACTTCTCACACAGCCACATAATACGCTAAAGGTAGGTTGGAAATATACAAAACAAATATCGATACGTGTAGAATAATAACTATTTTAACCGCTTCCCATCATGCTTTGCTTGCACCAGAGGGAACCGTAGTCCTCCATTGGACACAGGCCGTCTTTGTCACTCAGGCTTTCAACAGTGCACGATGGCCGGCCTGCTTACTGGCAAAGCACTGCATGATGAGAAGCAGTTAGGATAGTTATTCTACACTTGTACTAGTACTTGTCTTGTATATTTCTTGGCTACTTTTTGCGTGTCAAGTTGCTGTGTGATGATTTTAGCGTTCCTTCTTAGATGACACCATGAGTCAGACTGTTGAGTAATGACCTCCTGCAATTTCCAGTGGGCTGACAAGCTTGTCTTGATTGGCTCTTGCCAAAGAAAGAGCAACCACTTCCTCACTGATTTGCAAGCGGCACTTATTACAGTACTATGTTTGCTGCTTCAATGTTGGTGTAGACAAACAACATTTTCTACAGAACCCCCCTCTTGAAGGTAAAATGATTTTCAGCAAGTTAAGGCATGGTGTTCGCTGGCTTCTTCTTTGTTGGTGTGTGTGGATATTTCTTCCGGTTGGCGACGTGGACATTGAAGCTTGTAATCAAAATAAAAACATTTGAAATATCCTGGGAGAATCGGAATGTTAGTCTTGAAATGTTAGTTTTTCTATTCGTTTCTGTTATGCGAGTTGGTGGTTACAATTAAAAACAAGCAGGAGGAGCCATCGCATTGATTACATGACGCAACTGTATCGCGCATGCTCATGATTCCTGCCGCTTTGATTTAATTGTGGATTATCTACCGTAATTTTCAGACTATAGCGAGTGCATTGGTATACAAGACGCACCCACTTAATTTAAAGAGAAAAAAAAGATTTTACATATATAGGCCACGACAATTCATAGGGGCAGGTGTTCATGTAGTAAAATAGTATACTTAGTACAAAGATTTTTTTTTTTACTTTTAATAAAACAAATACTTTTTTCCAAACATTGTCGAACAGTAACTTACTAGAACAGTCATTAATAGTCGTACCCACATCTGCTCCAAGCTGCCAAGTTTCACCCACTGACCCTAGAAAGGCCACTATACCGATTGCCATCAACCTAAGAGCCCGCATCACAAGCACCTCTTCACGCAACCTCCATGATGAGTAGTGTTGTGTGGATCGATACTGCAATATCAATACCACCAGTAACAGATCTGTAGGCTCTAAAATTGATTCTCAAATCAAAATGTCAATACTTTGATACTCCTGTTGTTAGAGGTCATGTATATTAATAACACGAACACAGTTGACATTAACAAGATTATTGAGATCTGGTCCAAGTTATATGCAGTGGTTTCAAAGAAATGACTCTGATATTGTTTCTTTTATGAGCTACGCTCGCAGATCTGTATCGCAGATACCAGCCTTACTATTACTCAGTATCGAATCAAAAACTAAATCAGTGGTATCACTAATGACGAAGGCGCATGCAGAAAGTGCAAAATGGCTGCTCCGAAGCCCACCAGATGTCACGAGACCGAACACGGCAGCAAATTATAAGATGCAGGCTTTATGTAAGTTGGCAGTTATTATTAATAACTGTCGGGAGGAGCGATTGCTTTGATTACTACATACCTGTGCTCATACCTGAGCAAATTGCGCTCGGTCCAGGGACGTGTACCACATTTGCATAGGAATCAGAACACCTACACAGGTCAAACAACACAGAATTTTGGTGTCACTTCTGCCAAAGCATGACACAGATTGCCTAGTGTGAGTACACTGTAAACACGACGTTGTTTTGAAAGTGTCATGAACATTTGACATTTAAAACCGTGACCACATACATCTTCTCACATCTTCTACTTTTGCACCACACTATTTAGACTTCTCTGGCGGATAAAAACATTTGAAAGGAGGAGGAAGATTTCTGAACAAAACAAATTTATGATAGAGCCTGTGCAAATTGTCAGATGTTGCTGCCAAATGTAGACATCAGGAAGCAGCTGACAAGCGTTTCTGATGCGGTTTGGTGGCGAGACATACAGCGTGTTGGAAATGACACCTGCAGGAGCCCGGGCGTGAGATTTTCCCATGGGTTACCTTTACAGTTGTGCTCTGTAACAAAGTCTATCAGTCCTCACTTAGCTGATGACTCTTGTTGGCCTTGTTTTGGTTTTATTTCTTTAGTCAGAAGGGTCAAAAAGAATTGCTCAAATCTTTTTTTTCCCAGATGAGCACTTGAGTCGATATGTGCATTATTAATGGAGCTCCAGTGCTTCCCATTGGCTAATCTGTCTACTTAAAAGGCATTGTGTATGTGTGCGACACCATTGTGTGACTGACCTTTTGTGGACCACCGTATCCCCTGAGGACCGTTGGTCCTCGGTTATTGCTTATACAGTGACATCACTGTGTGGTTGAAAAGCTTTTAGTCAGATTAATGTATGGTGTACTTGGATGTGTGTGAACCAGGTCCAACACATGTGTGTGCATGATGAGATGGATGGAGATTTATTTATCATTTGCATGAAATTGCCACTAAGTACTTGAAACTTCATACAGTTTCATAAAAATACGTAAAATTCGAATGTGATATGTTTTTAGGGTGCAGTACAACATTGAACATTGAATTTGGAGGTCCACATCAACAATAAGATCCAACCATTCATCATAAGTATTTTGCAATGTTTTCTGCATGCAAATCTAGAATTATTCTCCATGAAATGTATTTTTTGTTTTGTATTTGTGTGTGTCTGAAACAGATTAAAGGGGACCTATTATGCTTTTTCTCTTTTCTGACCTGTAAATGTTGTTACAATGTGGTAACAACATGAAGTTATGGAGTTTTTTTTTCAACATCGAGTTCCACTGACCAGTGTGCATACAGGAAGCGGATGGACTGTTACATGCATGCATGCAAATTACAAGCTTACCCAATGTCTGTTGCTGCTCATAGCTTTTTAAAGATGACCTTTTTAAATGATAAATTGCCGTTTACTACGAACTCCTGTCCTGTCAGAATTAAGTAGTGGGGTGTGGCAGCTGTCCGGATGTCCTCGGGAGTGCTTGGGAGTTTGACCAATCACAGCAGATTGGGCTTGGTGGGAGGCGTACCTGGAGGAGTGGCAGGTGTGGAGTAAATTACACAGACCGAGGCAGGAAACCCAAGGAAACACTGCTAGAGAAGACGCAGGTTTAGAGAACTTTCTGTGCGGATTATTGTGTGTATCTGCTCTATAGGTGTGCAAAACTCAAACTCAATGATTATAAGAGGTCCCCTATAATTGCATTTACATTCACCGTTTGTCCAAACTTTCAGAACAAATGAATGAAAAAAAACGAGATACCACAGCACGTACAAGTCTTATGATTACACACGTTAGAGTACAGTATACTGAAATAACTACGCTATTGGTAACAGAAACCCAGCATATTTTGAAAGTAGCTTTGTTTATTTAAAATTCTCAATGAATACCGTTTGATCCAAGCCACATACATGTAACGCTAACATTGTCTTACTGTTCCCTATTACAATACTTCCACAACACATTGCAACTTGGCTTGATTAAAATCCTGCCCAGCCCCTCCACGTTATCACATTTAGTGTTGCCGTAATCCATCATTTTCACAGCCTTAGTTCAGTTGTGGGATCTCTATAAGCCTCCAACTCTGTAAATATGGGTTAGTGTGTCTCACGTTGCCTGTCTACACTGCACTGCCCCCCCAACCCCCACCAACCCTGGCTCGCTCACTCTCCTCCTTTCCTGTGCTTTTCTTGGCGTTTTTATTGTTTTGGGGTTTTTTCTTTTTTTTTTGGTCCTCCTACTTCCTTTTTTGTGGGGGGGGTTGCACAGCAAAACCACGCCCAAGTCAAGTAAAGAGCAACTGTTTTAATGTATATGTGAATGCATTTGTTTTGAAAATACATACAGTAAGTAAATGTTTTGTTATGCAAGGCCTATAATAGTTAGTTGGTTGTAGACTGAACGCTCTCATCCTCCTAAGTCTATCCACTCCATTCTGTTACACCTCATTTATTTTAAATGTAGGCTCCCATGAGCATGTCACTTTGCAGCATAGCCAAACCCTTGCTGGCCTGACAAAAGAGCAAGGCCACATTAGCATCATGCTTCATCTGTCAACAGATGTTATGCCATAAAACGAGCAAGGCCAGCAGCAAACGTAGAAGGAACAAGCGTCTATATTTGTCTGTCTGAGCCTCGTTTGGCCTCAATGTCTGCCTGCTTCTCCCTCTCCGCCTCTTTCTTCTGCTCATTCGCTATGACTCCCCTCTTCTCTCAGCCCCCCTGTATAATTACTGAAAACTGTACAGAGACAGCGCAGCAGCTCTGCAGATAGCGCTCGCCGCCATTGGCTGCCCGGCGCTCCACCTCCACCCGCGATTGGCCGCGGGCCTCGATGTGGGATTCAATCAGCTGAGTGGAAGTGTATGTAGGTCAGTGTGTAGCGATGCGAGCCTTCTTCGTCCCCTCCTCCAACATTTCGGTTCTGTTGTGTTAATTGGCTGCGTTCCAAGTTCAAAACTCAAGAGAGACTTGAGGGCAAGAATGGAGAGGAGGGATGAAGGGATGAAGGTTAAAGGAGGAAGGCAAGTTGGCAGGCGAAGGAGAAAGAGGTGGTGTTTGAGGGGGAGGACAGGGTGCCCTGTTGCACTCCAGCAGTGCAACAGTCCAGTGGGATTCTTGACTTGTTATGGACGTTTGCTTGCACCCAAATTGGGTCAAGATGCAAACAAGTCCCAAAGTCTACTTTGTTTTGTTATTGTCTCTATCGTAACACTCAAGATGGTCGTTTGGGAATACTCAGCCATTTCCATACCATAGTTAGAGCGGTCATCGGCACAATCCGGCCATGTAATCACCGGGGCTCGAACCGAAAACCATCGAATCCCACTGAATGAAATGTGAGCAGCGCTAGCGGATGAGCTAAAAGCCGAGCTATCAACTCGCCATCCGAAACAGCACTTTTTTTTAAAATCTTGCCCATCATCCGCAATCCTTATGTGAGACATGAACACACGACGTTCTATAGATATAAAAATAGAAAGTTAATTGCTGCACGTAATGGGACACACCTATGCTGCCTACAAAGCCAGCTGTTAAAAGATGGCCAGCAAGGTTTTATGTCCCTGCTGTGACCATGTAGTAACAAGCACTTTAACGATAACATGTAATGCTTACAGTATTTTCATGCTATTAAGCTTTACCAGAGTGAGGTTTACCACAAAAAAAATCTAGTCAAAAAAAGTCATCTCATGGCACGTTACACATACAGGTCACAGAGAGCCAACTGAAACCCCACATGAGCAAGCATTTAGCAATGGAGGCAAGGAAAAACTCCCTCTGGACAGAACCCAGTCTCTGTAGGCCGGCCGTCATACATGGACGATCAAGCCAGAAGTCTGATGCCCTGTCCACACAAAGGTGGGTATCTAATAAAACAAAGTTTTTTTTCATGTTTTTATCATCCACACGTGTCCGCAGATATACGGCACTAAAAAAGGAAGGTTTTCAAAACCTCCGGCCAAAGTGTGGATTTGGAGAAAACTGCGGTTATACGTTTGTGTATGGACGCAAATAACCAGAGGTTTGCGTTTCCAAACGTCACTTCCTGCGGAACGTATACAGTGACGTCACAAACCCGACCCGTATTTACATGAGAAACAGCATGGATGTTTTCTGCGTCTAGTTGACTTTGTATTAAAAATTAACTTTCATAAATAGACCTACTTCCTTGTCAGTCCGCAACAACGAGCCGGGCGCCATGTTTTCGGAAGTGACGAGATGACAGGATGAATCTTATTGGATAGAATTTTAGTAACTGTTGCCGCCTGCAAGTTTGGCATACTTTTCCAATGCATTTATCCGGTTACGTGTGGATGCGTTTTTTTTAAATACGAGATTGTGTGGACACTATTTTTTTCATAAAAGGAGAGGGAGAAATATGCGCTTTGAAAAATACCCTGCCACGTATGGACAAGGCAGTAGTCTTAGGAAGGCCCTAAGAGAAACAAGAGAATTGTCTTTGATACATATCAGCATTTCAGCAAGGATCATTTCTAACTGTATGCTTTAGCAAAGAGTTCCGTTTTGAGTTGACTTTTAAATAAAGAGAGGGTGTCCTTCCCACCCGGATTGAGTCGGGGAAATGGTTCTATAACACAGGAGCCTGGTAACTAAAGGTTCTACTTCTAAAGATTCCAGGAGTGACAAGTAATTGTAAATTCTGTGAGTGCAGTGTTCTACTGGGTTGATAGGGTTCTAGGAGCTATACTGTATATCCTCTCTTCTGGGAGGATATACTGGTGCCTGATCGTGTAGTGCTTTGTATGTAAGAAGGAGACGTTTATATTCAATTCTAAAATGAACTGGTAACCGGTGCAGTGAGGCTAATACGGGCGAGATATGATCTCTACTTTTGGTTCCAGTTAAGACTCGTGAATTTTGACTCCAAATTTTGGACTAGCTGAAGGGTTTTTAAAGATTTATTAGGGCAGCCTATTAACAAAGCATTACAATAATCCAACCTGGAGGTCACAAAAGCCCGACCAAGTTTTTCTGCATCTGATAGTTTCAGGAATTTAAAAATTTTCTTTATGTTTTGTAAATGGAATGTACCATACCAGCGTACTTTTCCACGCCAGAGTGGTATCCGTTACACATGCACGACAAAGACTTCAAAATGTTCTTTTTTTTTTTTTAGGCGTTTATTTGTTGTGGGCACGTATGCATTTTCAGTCAAGCGTGGTTTTGACAATGTCTGATTCCAATGTTAAGACGTATAAAACATATAGAAACATTCATTCATTCATTCATTTTCTATACTGCTTATCCTCATTAGGGTCACAGGGATGCTGGAGCCTATCCCAGTTGACTTTGGGCGAGAGGCGGGGTACACCCTGGACTGGTCGCCAGCCAATCGCAGGGCACATATAGAAACATATAAAACCATACAGTGTAAAGTCATTTTTATTTTGTTGTGACTGAGAAAAGCACCATAGATGACAGACTCAGCGGCTCTGTGGTTCATCTAATCTGCTGGGTTGTGACTTTTGCAGACACAGTCGGCCCATTGTGCTGCACTGAAACTCTGCCACGGCTACACGGGCACGTGTCCTCTCCGGCAACGCTCCCCTCTAAGCTGCAGGCGTGCACAATTGCGTACTAATCTTGTGCTCTCCGCGCACTGCAAATTCTTGCTGCGCAACTAAATAAAATCCAACCTGAACTATAAAAAAATAAGTAAACACATAACATTGTCCTGTGCCTTTTTGCAAAGCCACTTGGTGAGTGACAGCAAGCGGTCACAACTTATATCACAACAATGAACACATGTGGTCATTCACGTAATCAAACAATTGCGACTTGTTATGTGAAGGCAAAGCGTCTGGAAAGGGACGTGCATGTGCAGAAGGACGACATCACTCGCATTACCGTGTTTTTACGGAAGTAGAGACTGCTTCTATGTTTTTATGTTTTGTGGAAGTGACGGGATGACATACGATGATTCTGATTGGATAGAATTTTAGTACTGCCGCCTTCAGGTTTGGCATGCTTAGGATTGTGGCTCCCAATGCATTTATCTGGTTACATGAGGATGCGTTTTTTTTAAATACAAGGTCGTGCGTATACAGTTTTTTTCAAAAACAGAGAGGCAGAAATATGCGGTTTTAATAACACCCTGCTACGTGTGAATAAGGCAAAAACCTAAATGCGATTTTAAGCGCATTTACAAACATGCCTAGCCTCTAGGCGGCAGTAGTGAACCAAATACTGCTCGTCTCTTGACCTCACTTCCACAGTATGTCACACAAAAGCAGGGACTTGTCCGTGCACACTAGAAGTTCCATTCCATTTTCCTGCGCTTATCCGGGTCCGGGTCGCGGGTGCAGCACTTTCAGTAGGCAAGTCCAGACTTCCCGGTCCCCAGCGACTTCTTCCAGCTCCACCGGGAGGACACCAAGGCGTTCCCAGGCCAACTGTGAGACATACTTCCTCAAGCGTGTCCTAGGTCTTCCCCGGGGCCTTCTCCCGACCGGGCATGCTCAAAACACCTCACCAGGGAGGCGCCCGGGCGGCATCCGGACTAGATGCCAGAGCCACCTCAACTGGCTCCTCTCGATGTGAAGGAGCAGCGGCTCTACTCTGAGCTCCTCCCGGATGGCCGAGCTCCTCACCCTATCTCTTAGGGTGAGTCCAGCCACCCTACGAAGGAAACTCATTTCCACCGCTTGTATTCGCGATCTCGTTCTTTCGGTCATGACCCATAACTCATGACCATAGGTGAGGGTGGGAACGTAGATCGATTGGTAAACAGAGAGCTTTGCTTTCCGGCTCAGCTCTCTCTTCACTACGACGGTCCGGTACAGCGACCGGATTACTGCGAATGCTCCACCGATCAGTCTGTCGATCTCACGCTCCAACCTTCCTTCACTCGTGAAGAAGAACCCGAGATACTTGAACTCCTCCACCTGAGGCAAGACCTCATTCCCAACTCGGAGGGTACAGTCCACCCGTTTACGACTGAGAACCATGGCCACACTAGAAGTTCTTTTTTTTTTTTTTAACATTTCATTTAACAAACGCAACCTTACAATAACAAACAGCGACGACACAAATCAATGCTACAAACGTCACACATGATGTCTCACAACATGAGTTTCGCCATGTGAGGCGAGTGATAATATGGGCTTTCCTCACCACAAAAATGAAGACTATAAGAAGCAAATATCACCTGACAGTGAATAACGAACACAGGAGCGGATTTGGGAGAGTCGTTCTTCATACTCCCCCACCACTACCACAATGTCTTCTGGCATCAAAACAAATGATTAGGAGTTGGACAGCTCTGCTCCCTCGCCCAGTACTTCTATTTCGTCTAACGTGGAGCCGTTTGATTTTGTGTCAGATGCCGAGCAGGTGAGCAGTACACCTGCTGTCAAACAAAGGGGAGAGCTGCTTGAGGAATGTGTGTAGAGTGATGACGTGGACCTGGAGAAATCCATAAATCTCCACTTTGACCGTTTTTAATGAGAAAAAAATGAGAAAAAGGATGTGTGGATGACAGGGAAAAACACAGAAAAATATCTCCCCTTTGCAAGAACTAAGTGTAGACAGGGCCAGTCTTGTTCGTGTGGCCAGACTGGGGGGAAAAAATCTTAATGCAGCTCTGGTATTGTTCAGGAGGGCAGGTCAAATGTGGAGGTGGGCCGTAACTGGCCCGAGGGCCGTAGTTTGGGGACCACTGCTTTAAAGTCTCAGTAATCATGGCCGTACACGCCTTTCCATGATGTATATGTCGGATATATGCCACCTGATCATTTACACTTCAGCCGCATCGCGTATATATCCCATTTATATCTGCATATGAGTGAGACCTGAGACACATTTGGGGAAAAAAGCAGTGTGAGCAAAGCTGTAGTGTGAGGTTGAGAATAATTTTCACATTGTGAAATTCTCCCTGCTGTCTGTTTCAAAGCAGTCATACACAAAATATGACAGAATGGTTTTGGAAAGGTGCATGTGTGATGCAGCTCACAGAGATACGAGGAATGCTCAAGTTGTTTTTGTGTATGTTCAGATACTTGGAAAATGAGGGGGAACATTGCACTCCGGGCCGTCTTTTAAGGAGAAGGCTGCATGTCGCCCCAGCTGTACTGGTGAATAATTCACGCTAACCTAAATTCCTCCACACACACTCCACCCCATAAGTGGTGGTCCCTAGGCGTTGCCTGTAGTAGTCCAACCCAGACAATCAGCAGACAGTGAAAAATTCCAAACAAGTAAAAAGACTTTACTTTAGTAGACCATCTGCATCCATGTCTGTCTGCATCCTTCACATTAAAAGCACCCCCCTAGCAGTTTGTGTTGTCAACATCCCTCCCTGGCTGCATCTCGCTCCTTTTATCTTCTCTTTTCTTAGAGATGAGATGTAAACCCGCCAACTCCTGCTAAAGTACATCAGTGCTTGTCTGGCTTTGCCAATTTCTTTTCTTTCTCTCACTGTGCCCAGGCTTTGAACTCATTATGATGGACACAGACCATTCTTCCTTATCCATCCATGCGTATACACACACATACACACACACATGCAGATTGACTTTAGCCCACTCGACCCTTCTACCGAGCCAGCCACTGACCCACTTAGTGAGGAATAGAGCAACAGACGGACGGCAGACTTTATTTTATTTATTTATTTATTTTTTTACTGCAGGGCATTCTGGAACAACTAAGCAACAACAAGAAAAAACAGACACACACACAGGAGGCGATACACACTTTGTGGACATCATGTAGTCCCATCGCCACGGTTGACGTCATTACGTTTCTGCAGACTCGCACAGTCACATGTTACCTTGGGCCTGGACTCCTTTATGTATATTGCAGTGTTACGTTTCTATTATGTACCAACTTATTAACCGAATGTAGTGTGACCACACCTTGAGCACATTCCCGAATCCTACGGCTGACTGAAAAATTTAAGGTGACAGATGTACGCCATATGCCATTTAATGAGTGTATGTCACACACACGCACGTCTAGACAGGAGCCGTTTTCAAGTTGCAACATACCGACACGTTCATCGCGTGACCAGAGACGGGGAGTAACACAACAGCCTATACTAACGTAACATCATTACTTCCCTTTTTTTTTATTTTTAGCACACGCTTGGAGGCCAGTGACTGCTGACTCTACGTGCCTGCTGATAGTAGCTGTGGTTGGCGTGATCTCACAAAGACTTTTGTAGAAAATTGTGCAAAAACGTTTTTGAAAAAAAGCACTATATTTCATGCATATGGATTTTTTGCCATGTTGTAATGGTTTTGGTCAGGATTTCAAAGTAGTTTTATATTTGGATGACCACCACATTTGATTCCCATTTATAGATACCCACCACCTCCATATCTGAATTTTATACTGAGATTCATTATAATAGATTCATATTATATTCTTTGTTATAAATTATAGGGGTGTAAGGATTCATTCACTAGATCTATGTATCAATTTATATTCCTATCATCCAACTACATCGATCTGTGCTTACTAAATTGCCATTCCAGACGACATATATTGATCTAACATTGTTTGAGAGGTAATCAATCGATTTAATTGATACTAGGAAATAAAGCAGTATTTATTAAACAAGCACGGCAGGTTTTATATGGATGTGTGTTTTTTAGCTATGATAAAAACGTTAAATGTTATCCTTGTAACAGTTTGATTTGTTGTAAGTCGAGTAGATAAATACTTTATTCATCTACAAGAGAAACATAGGTATTATTATATATTATGATTAGCCATGCCTGTTGACTGGGGCGCACGGATGACATGTGATGCTAAACGTGCGCGCTCTGTTAGAATAGTCCATGTGGACGCCCTTAAATATGCAAATTTTCTTCGGATATGGGGTGTGTTTTCATTTGTAGACATGCTTGTTAGCTAGATTACTTCTTCAATTTGCCATGGGATTTATACTGTGTGTTGGACCACATCCAAAGTTAAGTCCAACTTGAAGCATGTCAAACTCATGGATGGGAGTGTAAGAACAAGATAAAAGGTCTGTTGGAACCGTAAAGTTATGCTGATGTGGATGTTGAACAGGCCTGGAATGGAGGGCGTGTCGTTTAGGAGTCTGTTTTGGGAGCCACTGTTGTTCAGTGTGTGTGCCATTTTTTCTTGCAACGATAACTGTGTTGATCAAACACCTCCTCCATTTTCCATGAATTGTTGTTTACTTGTTTGTTTATATCCATAATGAATGTATACCTGATTCTCTTACAAAAAGCAGAGGGAATTTAGGAAACTTCACCCGCACTGTCGAGTATCCAGCTATTTCTTTCACCTTACTTCACCTACTTAATTTTTTGGCTAAAAAGTTACTGAATCAATTTAAAGTTACTGAATCATTTTAATGGATTATTTGCAATTAGTGACAACAAAAAAACTTTGGGGGAAAAAACCTCAAAGGATCCACTATGAAAAAAATAAAATAAATTATTAAAGGAAAAAAAACAGTTAAAAAAAATGTAATCCACTTGCTGGCTGAAAAAAATCAGGGGGAAAAAAAAACCAAAAAATTTTTTTTTTTTAATTTTACTTAACCACATTTACTAAATTGAAGATACACTTTATATAGCTCTAAAAAGTTCTACCAAATAAAAAAATGAAAATAATAAAGCCTAAAAGACCCAACAAATTGGGAAAAAATGAATACAATTTAGTAACAAACGTTTTATCAGAATGATGACCATAATCACTTTATTTGGCTAATAAAAATTCATTCATTCATTCATTTTCTATGCCGCTAATCCTCATTAGGGTTGCGGGTATGCTGGAGTCTATCCCAGCTGACTTTGGGCGAGAGGGGGGGGTTCACCCTTGACTGATCGCCAGTCAATCGCCGCGCACATATAGACAAACAAACATTCACACTCACATTCAAACCTATGGAAAATTTAGAGTCACCAATTAACCTAACATGCATGTTTTTGGAATGTGGGAGGAAACCGGAGTACCCGGAGAAAACCCACGCTCGCACGGGGAGAACATGCAAACTCCACACAGAGATGCCCAACGGAGATTCGAACCCTGAACCTCCTGACCGTGAGGTCAATGTGCTACCCACTCATCCACCGTGAGGTCCTCTAATAAAAATTACTTTAAAAAAAACAGTATTGGAAATATTGGAGTGTGTTTTGCTTAATGCTGTTAGCAAACCTCCCCAATATAGGCATAATAATCAGTGAAAAAATGAATGAAGCGAAACAGTAATCTAAAATTGAATGCAGTACTCGGCTGCAACTAGTAGAGGCGCTTTCTAAAAAAGGAAAGCATCACATTTGCTGCAACATACGTTTCAGCAATGGCTCCAAAAACTACTGGGCAATACGCTGGCCTTAAAACAGGAGTTTAGAATATTCTGAAAGCAACTCTCTCATCCGATTGCCTTTGGCTGATTCAGGGAAGGCTTTATTTTGTCCTTCTCCAAGGTCAGTGTAGTTTGTGAACCTACACTACATGCGCTTTCTTTTTATCATTCTTGTCATCGGCAAGAGGAAGCATAAGGGGTGCCCGTTCTGCTATCAGGATGAGGCCCACCCTGCTGAAAAGGCCCGTCAGTGCTTTCTTTCATTCTTTGCTTTTCTTTTTGTCCCTCCCTACCTCTCCGCTTTACAAGGACTTGGCGCACAAACTGCAAAGGATTATCAGGAAAACTCCTTTTGGAGGCACTGAGCCCCTTCAGCTCCACGGTCACCTCACAGCATATACTGTATATGCGTGTGGGTGAGCATTGGAGAACTATCTACTTCAAGAAAGTGGGTGAAAAGTGAAAAGAGAGGAGCTGATAGTGTGTGCGTGCGTGCGTGCGTGCGTGCGTGTGTGTGTGTGTGGCGGTTGCCAAGATTGAGTGAGTGCTGCCCACGGTGAAAAGAGCTCTGGCCTGCACCGTGCAACGTTTGTCTGCCCGTTTGACTTCGAAGGGAGGCGGAAAAACGATGGCAGATGACAAATGCAGAGGTAGTCAGGAAAAGAGACCCTCAAAGCTGTTGTCATGCACGGTATCATATATGGTTTTCTTCCAGAATATTGCAGTACTGCCGTTGGTACTGTGTGATTCCTCCCCCTAGCTTAAAGTACATCATACCCGGGTTCTTCTACAATCTGTGCAGGAGATTAAAGGGCATCAAGCTGGCACAGCTGCAAGCTTCCGCCCTTCCGATCCTCCATCCAGTTCCTTCCATCCTCCTCCAAACAGTCTGTAATAATAGCATGTGGTGCAGGCGTCCATCTCGCCAGTTGATGTCATTATAATTGCACTAAAAGTCACAAAAAGTAGAGCCCGCATCAACACATAACCCATACAGGCTGTTACCGGCATTTATCTATTCATAGAAGTCCAAGTGCCGCCTGTGGCTGAGGTGATGTGAGTCCACCTGACTGGCCGGCTTTTCTGGCCTCATGGATGCGCGCAAGGGGTGTAAGAAAATGTCTGCCTGGATGTGAAGTGCATTTGTGTTCGTTTCGGTCACGTATGAAACATGGCGCATAGCTGAGAGCGCCTGAGAGAGTCAGGACAACGAGAGGGCCTCTCGTGTCCCCAATGAACCTGGGGGAGGTCGGGGCTCAGATGCCCATACATGTACCCACCCCACCCCATCTCATAGCTAGGCGGTACTTAAGTTCACGCCTCCCTTGGGCCTAAAATACATACCTGATAACATAATACAGTCTGTCTGGGCTGCTAATGAAATTCCACTTTAGTTGCCATAGAGTTGAAGTTTATTTCAATCTGTGAGGTTTCGAAGGAGACGCCTGATGCATATTTAAAGAGCCTGAACTTGATTAATGTTTATATTATTATACTTTTATGTAATCATTTAAAATTGGTAGAAAAAGTGTGCCTCAGTTGTTAGTGTAAACATGCCAACATGTCCACATTTATTGTACTCCGCATGCTATTTGACACTTGAATACACTTGTAGGCTTCACAGCTCTTCATTTTGTTGCATTTTCCTGGTTTGAGTTTCAAGTTCAGTCTGTATAGAATAGACACATTTCCATCCCATGGGGGGGCATGATAGAAGATAACTGAGAACCACTGGTTTAATCAAATGTTATGCTAATGCTAGAGTTTATTTGTACAAAGCAAATTGTAACCATAAGGGATATTTTTTTCAATGATTATCTTCTTTATCTTCCTTTTTTGGTTCCTATCATGTTTGTTTTTAAGTAGCTTTTGATTGGACCGCCATATTTTCTGTAAATCTTTTTTAAGGCGCTTTAAGGCAGTGAAACCATGTGATGTCTGTCAGCCAAGTAAAGAAGGGTGGTAATAATGACAAAAATGATTAAATATGAATAGAATAAATATTTTCTTGAAAGTATGTTATTATCCTGAAATATTATGAATGGTGTAGTAGTAATGATAATAATCCATCCATCCATTTTCTTGAACCGCTTATCCTCAGGTCCCGGGTATGCTGGAGCCTTTCCCAGCAGACTTTGGGCGGGCGGCGGGGTACGCCCTGAACTGGTCGCCAGTCAATCGCAGGGCAGACATACAACCATTCACACTCACACTCTAATGGACAATTTAGAGTCGCCAATTAACCTAATAATCTCTCCATGCCCAACGGAGATTCGAACCCTGAACCTTCTGACTGTGAGGCTAACATGCTACCCACTCATCCACCGTGCAGCATTGATAATAATAATAATATTATTATTATTATAAGGGGTTTCAGTTTGGTGGCCACAGGATTCGGTCTCTGCTTTTTGCAGATGACGTGGTCCTGCTGGCTTCATCGAGCAGTGACCCTCAACTCTCACTGGAGCGGCTGGGATGAGAATCGGCACCTCCAAATCCGAGTCCATGGTTCTCGCCCGGAAAAGGGTGGAGTGCCATCTCCGGGTCGGGGATGAAATTCTGCCTCAAGTGGAGGAGTTTAAGTACCTCGGGGTCTTGTTCACGAGTGAGGAAAGGATGGAACGTGAGATGGACAGGCAGATTGGTGCAGCGTCTGCAGTGATGCGGACTCTGCACCGGTCTGTGCAGACAAGATTGTGGGTACAAGCGGCTTAAATGAGTTTTCTCCCCAGGGTGGCTGCGCTCTCCCTTAGAGATGGGGTGAGAATCACTGTCATCCTGGAGAGAGTCGGAGTAGAACCGCTGCTCCTCCACATTGAGAGGAGCCAGATGAGGTGGCTCGGGCATCTGGTTAGGATGCCTCCCGAACGCCTCCCTGCGGAGGTTTTCAGGGCACGTCCAACCGGTAGGAGGCCCCGAGGAAGACCCAGGACACATTGGAAAGACTATGTTTCTCAGATTGCCTGGGAACGCCTCGGCATCTGCCGGGAAGCGCTGGACGAAGTGGTCGGGGAGAGGGAAGACTGGGATTCCCTGCTTAGGCTGCTGCCCCCGCGACCCGACCTCGAATAAGCGGAAGAAAATGGATGGATGGATGGATATTATTACTATTATAAAATTAATAGTTAATGTGCAATACATATTTTTAAAATTTGTAGAAATCGTTATTCTTTTTTTAAATTAATTCTTATTGTTACAGGCAAGCTAGATTAGTAAAAAGCGCATGACACCGTCCCACATAAACTCTCCTTATAGAAAATAGCCTAGAGCAGAGGTGTCCAAAGTATAATTGTTTACCGGCCTTCAGGAAAGTTTGAAACTATAAGAAAACTAACAAAAAGAACAACAACAAGTGGAACAAAGAGAAGTAAATTACAAAATGTTAGAATAAAGCCCTAACAGTAAGAGAAAAAAGATGTTTGATGAGGAAAAAGTCATAAATCTATGAGAAAAATAAGTATACTTTTGAAGCATAAAGTTGAAAAACAGTATTAAACACAATTCTAAATTCAACATTACAAACAAGTAGTAAACAAAAGTTGCCATTTTTAGAAAATGGAAGTTGAGGGAAAAATGTCAAAAACAAAGCCAAAATATTATGGGAATACATTCACAATGTTACAAAAAACGTTGAAAGAGTAATACAATTTAGCAAAGCAAAAATGGGAAACTAGCAGTGGAGGGAAAAGTGCGTAGTAATAATACACATTGTCACCTACCATACGTAGCTGAGATGCGGGCTGTTTTTTTTCTTTAAATATAAATAACTTGTTAGCATATCTACTTGGGTTGGTTTACAAAATGTAAAATACCAAAGTATCCTTTTGATTTGCTTGCATGCGGCCCTCGCTGGGAAAAGTTTGGGCATACAAGCGAGTGGATAGGCACAGAAATACTGTTACCACAAAGATGGAAGTATGCATTTGTTCAACAATCAGGATTAAAGGCACATTAAACATGCATAGGTTATTAATATGGCATAACATTAACATGTGCAAAGTGGATGATCGAACAGAGATGTGGAGGACGTGCAGAATTGAGCAATAGAGCGGAGCAATTAAGCAGAGCGTTGTCATCATCGTCTTTGGCACTTATTCATGAGATTAACAGAAATCCAGTCCTTCAAGTGCAATGATGTATGTCAACTTTTTATACTCGGTGTGGGCGTATAAAAGCGTATACCTGCGTTAATGTGAAGTCTGTTGAGGGTGTTGTCAAGTCACACGTCATCATTAAGTATTAACGGCATCCAAGTAAAAGGAAAGGACAACGAGGCAGAGAAGCAAAGCTCTCCTTCCTTCTTTTCTCCAAGCAGGAAGTCATGCGGGTCTTCGGAAGGACCGGGGGTGGAGCAGACAGAAACTAAATAAATGTTGCTGTTGCTGGGAGAACTGGGAAACTGTGTTTGAACAGTTTCAGCACGTTGTGTGCCTGTCTGTGTATGATCGAGTACACCCCCTATATGCTTAAACATTCGCACTGCTCCTTTGTGTTGGTGCGAGCCTTTATTCAAAGCAAAATCCTCCCAACCTCCTTTTTACTTTTCTCCTTGCTGCTCAGCTGGTGTGTAGGAGGAAGAGAACTGGCAAGCCTGGAAGTGCTGACATCAGCAAACGCACGCACGCACGCACACACACACACACACACACACATGCACACACACTTTCCTCCAGTTCCTGAACTGTTTGGGGTGACTGGGTCAGGCAAGTTTAAACAATCAAGACTGTGAGAAAGAGTGGTCAATAAATATGCGTATTTAGACGGATCAAATCTAGATGAAAAGAAAACTATACGTTCATTTTTGAAAGGTTTTCTCGTTCCTTGCAGTTGCTCATTTAACTATAAAAGTACACATTTCCCCATAATTGTAGGTATCTTTCACACATACAACACATGCGTCTATTTAAAGTGGTAGCCAGGCCTTCCCCAAATGTTTAGCCATGTACTTAAAGTGTGCCTCGTCCTGCCAAGGGGTCAATTTTAGGATTGCTTCTTTTTCTATTTATGGGTGACGTGATGATGTTAGACCGGAGCAGGCGTTGACTGTACCGCTGATCTAGTGGCGGCTGCTAGTCAGTCAAGGAGGGGAAGCGCATTTGTTTCTGGCCTACATCATAAATCTTTATTTTTGACATATACTGTAAATAAATACCCTACTAATAATACCCTCCCTTCCTTTTCAATGATCTTTGACCCTGTCGTACCAACTATTGTCTTTGCCGCTGCACCCTGGGGAGAGAAATCGCAAAATGACAGAAGTGAGTCATCAAACACAGTGCTAGTTTTACCAAAAACCAAGTCGCAACAGATTGGTAAAGTTTCCAGATATGCTCAGAACTTTTTTGGAAAATTTTAGGGGAAGCTGAGCATCCCTTGCAGTCTTAGTCCTTGTTCACACGTAGCAAGGTATTTTTAAAACCGCATACTTCTCCCTCACTGTTTATGGAAAAAAATGGAATCCACGCATTCTCGTATTAAAAAAGAAAAAGCATCCTCACATAACTGCATAAATGTAGGCGGCAATAATTACTAAAATTTGATTCAATCAGAATCATCCTCTGTCATCCCGCCACTTCCGCAAAACGTAAAACATGGCACCAGGCCGACCTCAAAGTGCTTCTTCGTCCCTGCAACGTGAAGCAGTGTTTGGGCTTGCTAAAATAAGAAAGCAAAAGGCGCTTGAACAATAGCTACAACCAGCACAGTTCTAAAGGCATCCATGTTGTTTCTGATGTAAATACAGGTCGCCTGTATGACATCACAGCATACTTTGTCACTGGCAGTGACGTTTGGAAATGTAAAATTATGGTTATTTGCATCCACACCCAAACATATGACCGGATTTTTCTCCAAATCTACACTTTGGCCGGAGGTTTTATTGCCATTTATCTGCAGGCTCGGGTGGATGATAGGCCAAATCGTAGAAAAATAACTTTGTTTTATGAGATCCCCGCCTACAAGTGGACTGGGCATTAGACCAATGACCACTGTGCTGATCTCTGCAACACAACAGCGAGCTCAACTACGAGTGGGGGAAAAAGTTGTTTCCTGGTGTTTTTACAACTGCGTATTTTTGTTATCAACATGCAACTCTGCAAAAAACATACCTTTTATGCAAAGTCTATCCCTTTATACCCTTGTGATCTGTTATTGGGAAAACTACCAAGTTGATCTGGATCTGATTGGTCATGGGTCTATGTGCTTGACTGCTTGTACCCTGAATAGTTGTACAACCTTGTACCCGTGGACATAGACTATTCTCTGTGTGTTTGTTGACAAGTAAGTTGAAGTGTTAGTCAAACAGGCAGGCCATTGTGGGGAGAAGATATACATCCCAAACCCCACCTATTACCCACGACCATGAGCTTTGCTGCAGAATGAGGATGAGGTGTCTTATAATGATGTTTCTGTGAGGAGGTGTCATGGGCGAATGGGAGGAGGACCACGCTCTGGACCAGAAGAGGCAGAAGGGAGGGATTATGGAGCCCATCTGGCTTTGGAATGCTTTTGGGGTCCCCAAGAGGAGTTGGAGTGCTTTGCTGGGGAGAAGGTCATCAAGTTACTCAAGCCACCTGGTTCAGAATCAGCCTAAGAACATTCATGAGTTTATGGGTAGTATTGTCAAACATATGAGAAGTGACAGCAATAGCTTCAAAATGTGCATCTTCTCATAACATATACTAGGAATTGTATCTGTTTTTAGCATTATTACGAGAAGGCGGGAATGCCAGCAGGGCCTCAATGCTAATTTGGACCAGATGCCGAACTTCATCACACTCACGATAACACACAGCAAACAGGAAACAGCATGTCCCAAATTCCATCCAATCAAGCTCACCATGATTGCAGCTTGGTGTTTTATTGTAAGTTTACCAACAAGCTGAGGTGTCACGCTATCATGAACATCAGTGCTGTCTTAGCTCGACTTCAGCTGACCTCATCAAAGATTTGAAAAGGGCTCTGGTGAGGTACTTCACCCCAAGCTAAGTCGAACGCCTGGACTGGGATGCAGCCGCAAGGCCTTGAAAGTGGAAAAACTGTGTTGTGGAAACACAGGATCAGAAAGACAGCGAGCGCACGCTCAAGTGTCACCATACAGCATAAATATGACATGGCTAATGGAAGCAAAAACTGTGCAAAGTTGAAACCGTTTTCTCAAAGTATATAGTCTTTAGTGGAGGCGCAGCACATTGAGAAAAATAAAAACGTATCTTAAAACCTGAAGCACTAACAAAGTCTAGTGAAAGGCATCTATTTTTAGTTCCTACGGTGAGCGAAGGCAACAGTGGTGTGCCAAAAGACACAAGGGAGGCATAGAAGCTTAACAAAAATAAAGAAAACATTTTTAACATGTTAAACTAACATCAGCTATTTGTGGTTTGATTTTGTTGTCGTTCCTACGGTGAAGGTAGGTGGAGTGAGCTTTTGAACAGCATGCGGTATTTCAAAGTGTGCCGGAAGACCCCGAGTAAGGCGTAGGAGCTGGAGAAAAATGAAAAGCTAGCTAAGGTTAGGTTATTTTTTGTTCTTATGAGGAGGCACTATGGTGTGCCAGAAGACTTAAGGGAGGCCTGGAAGAAAAGAAAAAAAAGAAAGCATATTTTTAAACATACTGTATTAAACTAACATCAGCTTTGCATTGATCGATTTGTTTTTTTCCCCCCTACGGTGAAGGTAGTGTGCAGCTAGGGTGTTGACTTGCTTTTTGTATTTCAAAGTGTGCCTGAGGACCTCAAGTGAGGCATAGCAGATTGAGAAAATCCAAGAAAGCACAATTTAAAACGTGATAAGCCAACTTCAGTTATGTTAATAGAAAACTGTTCTTTCTTAGTTGCTACAGTGAAAGGAGGTGGTTCGCTTTTGAACAGAGAAAGTGTGCCAAAATGGTTTAGGGCAGGAGGAGGAGCTTCAGGAAAATATATTAAAAACTTGTTGAGATAATTTCAGAACAGGCAGGTATCGCAGGTTTTAATTATCGCACAACAGGCACAATACTAATGTATTAATATTGAATCCTGTTTTGTGGAAATTCCACGTCAACACGGCCAGCTCTAGAAGCAATTAACCAAGATAAACCAGGGATGACTGTTAAATTCCCACAATGAAAGGGGGCAGTCAAAGCAGCTTCACAACAAGAAAGACAAATGTTTTTGCTCATCTGGTAAGATAACAGATTATATACCCAAAGTAGAAAATACCCAAAGTCATTTTTTGTGGGAGAGTTGGGGAGTAGTAGTTTCATTGTTTGAGTGTCTTGGAAAAAAGATTTGTGATTTCCTGTACACTGCAACGGTTCCTGTCATTCAACATATAACTCCAACAGCAAAATGTACGGTCTGAAGAAAAAACCTGAAGTCCCGCGAGATGATTCAGTTTGAGACTTTGATTTCCATAATTCATCGTCCTAATAACTGTCATTCAGTTCTCTGCACTACTTTTTTTTTTTTTTGTCTTGTCCAGCATCATAACAGCTGAATGGGAGTCAAGCTGCCTTTAAATGCTGAGCAAAATTTCTTTGCCAAGGGAGACTTCATAATCCAAATGAGTCTCCCTTGACATTTGACTGCGTTTATTATGAATTTTGTTGCGCCACATTTCGATGCCGGACCTGACCTGAAAAGGGACGGGTGGGGGGTGGGGTGGGGGATATAAGAAAGGGTGCAGAAGAACCTCACAAACATATTTCAACCATATTATAAACAACCATGATAATCAAGATTTCAGCAACAACCACAACAGTCACAGACCAAAATGAGCAAAAATACAGAGGAAAGAAAAAAATAATAATAATAATAATAATGATAATACTAATATACATGTACACACATTCATATACATATATATACATATACACACACACAAACATATATACACATACATACATATACATACACACACACATATATACATATATATATGCACATATTCGTACACGTATACATACACATACTGTGCACATACACATATCCATGCAGTACATACATACATACACACACATACAGTGTGCATATATATGTATACACACATACATACATATTTACTAATAATGATAAACATACAAGAAAAACAACGAGAAAAGAAACAGAACCTCTTGAACAATGACCATCCAGATGACACGTGCAACAAATCTACATTAAATCTACATTAGTCTGCAGTGACAGGATAACTGCATCAGAGTGAAACAGATAATGAGGAGATTTTTGTGGTGAACACCGCCATGCATCCCAAACCACACTCCTTCCAAAAGTCAGGGTTCGACTAGGAAGACGCCAGAGCACGGCCCCCCAGCAGGCTCCCTACAGAGGAGAAGGCCCGACCCCGCCACCCCAAGAGGCAACCGCGAGTCCACTCCGAAGAGCTGCAAGGGAGACCCGGCCTGACGCCGCTCGGCAGCCGAGCAAGGGCCACAGGGGAGGCCCGGGCGCCAACCGCCGGAGGCCGGCCAGCTACGGGCAAGCAGGACAACCGCTCCCGAGCCCCCGGGCCCAGAAGCCACCCAACCCCCCAAAGCAGGGGCCATACCCAACACCCCGGGAGCTCCAGGCCACCCCAGACAAAACTGCCGCGGGCCATCGCCTTCCCCAACGCCAGAGGCAGGCGCCCATAGAGGGCCCATGGGTCTACCTCCCCCTCTCACCCCCGGTGACCCGTCCACCCCAGCCACAGTACCCACACCAAACCCTGTTCCCATACTCACACATGCCAACACACATACACTTACACACCTACATTTTCACATATGCACCTGGATGTGCCACCCCCCCAATGCAGCGAGCAGCATCACCGCGAGCTCCCCCTAAACACGTGGCCATACCACCATACCCGGCCGCCGGAAAATCCACAGAGCGCCGCACGCAGGCACTCCTCCCAGCACTGCTGCAGACTGAGATCCGGAGCCGAAACAATCCCCCCCCCACCGCCCCCAGCCCCAGGGAGCGTCCCAAGAAAACAGGGATGTAATAGTACCCTCTAATCCCCGCCTCCCCACCCAAATAAAAGTTTTATCAAGCGTGAGATGTGTGTGTGTGTGTGTAGGCAATTAAAATTAAGGAGCTGAAACTGCGTGACACCATGGGCAGAACCACTCCACCGGCTGAGCACAGCTAAGTAGCTCTGCCCACCCTGTGACACAAGTCCTGCCCCCCAAAAATGAATGTGAGGTGTCTGTGAGTCTATGTATAGTGAATAAGTGTAATTAAAATTGGGGAGTTTGCGGCCCCCAGGGCATGACAGAAGGAGGTCATGTTTGTGACCCCACCGCCACACCCCCATGGAGCACGCGCACTCCCCAAGATCCTATGTGCTTGTTTGCAGGGAGTGGGGGGGCGAGGGCGCGAGTGATAGTAAGACTAGGAGGGAAATTATATATTTTTTTCCCTCCCAGAGGACGAGCCATTGGGCAGTAAGCACCCTTGTTTCCCGGGACCCACCGCGGGGCAGGGGCCGGCGCGAGGCGAGGCCCCGGACGCTCAGCGACCGCAGCCCGGGAGCAGCCTCACCCAGATGTTACACACTAGCCACCATGCGCGCTACTGTAGGAGACTCCGGCGGCCCACACCACCACCGCCATCCCCACCCCGTATCAGAGAGGAACCCGGGCAACACACCCCACCACTCGAAAAGGCAGAAACCATCCAGGCACAATCACACACCTCACCCCCCACTACTGCCCCCTGTGCCCACACCCCTGTTCAATCCCCTGCACCCAACATACGACATACAACATACACACAAACACACTGACACACACCTGCACTCGCGCACACACTCCCCCAACCCTGGTCCTCCCAGGCACCAATCCGGCACCGGGACGCGCACCCATTAACCCCCGCAGCAGCGAGTCCGGGTCTACCCAGATGCCCCCGGGGGTCAGATAGAGGCAGCCCCCAGGGCCCAGGAGTGCCGCCCCAGCCAGCCCAGCCACCCGGCCCGGGGCCCGACGGCCACGACCCAGGCCCCAACCCACGATCCCCCGCCACTCCACCAACCGGTCGTCTCGGGACCAGACCTACCCCAGCCTCCACAATGATAAACACCGGTCCCCCGCAGAGCAGCGTAGCCCAGCCCCCCTCCCCAAGGGACCCCCAGCGGCCCGTATGCCCCTGGCTCCTCCGCCAGCCGCCCAACTCTCAGAGTGAAGTGAAAGAGCTAATCACCGGGGACCAGAGTGAATGAGATTGGTCCAATTGATTGTTTAAAGAGCTAGACATTGTCTCACAAGAGATATGATCTAATAAAAGGTTCCTAAATTGGTTCATACTTAGATTGGCTTTTGTTTTCCAATTCATGAGAATAGTTTTCTTTGCGATGCATAACGCAGTAAGGACCATACGTGAGGTGTTATTATCGATATTGATGCCACCTAAATGGCCAAGTAAACACAATGTGGAGTGTGCTGGAATATTACATCTGGACCAAGTGGACAGCTCATCACATACCTTTGGACAGGTGCACAATATCAAACAGCATGTATGTAGTTATCAATAGAGTTATTTGTGCACTGTGAGCAAATATTTGACTTTGTGAGACCTATCTTGAACATCCTTTGTCCTGTATAATGAGTCCTATGAAGAATTTAGAACTGAATCAGCTGTAGATTTTAGTTTTTTGTCATTTTAAATGTATTTGAACATATTTGTATCCATGTGTTTTGATCCAAATTACTGAGTAGGTCTGTTTCCCATTTTGCAGTCGGTAGGTGTATTAAATCTTCTGTTTTATTGTTAAGCCTATATATTTTTGATAACAACTTTGGGGCGCAGAGGTTAAAGAATTCTGCCACCTTGGTTGGCATTTGCAGGTCCAATTGATTGGGCGTGTATTTTTTTTGTATTATAGATTTAGTTCTCTGCACTACCAAGAAGCCAGGCTTGGGTGGAGACACAACTTTGCACCAGGTGTTGCTTAGTGTTAATTGTTTACGCCATACATCTCAGTGAACCCTCTTGCCAGACTGTTCACTTCCCCTGTTAAATTATTTTCATAGCTTCATTTCATAATGCTAGAGGCTTTGCTGGAATATTTACATCTCTTTGGAGATTTAGCTAACTCTCCACCCCTTCCAAAAGACATAAAAATGATTATGTCAATATAATATACGTATATATAGATCAAGATCCATATTTTTCAATATACTACTAATGCTATCACATCACTACTATCAGGAGAACCAGAGTATAGAGCGGAATAGCCACCTGCTGTGGCCCAGCAAGGTGCACTGTATTGGGACACATCTCAGAGCAGCTGGTGTGCCACTACAGAGGTCAGGAGAACCGGAGTACAGAGCGCGAGGACCCACCTGGCGTGGCCAAGCAAGTTGCACTGTTTTCGGGCACGCGTTCGAAGCAGTCTGTGTGATGCCACAGACGTTTCTGGCTAATATTTTGCACTTTTCAAACGTCGCAGCGCTGGCGTTTCTGGTGGCTGATAAGGTATTTTAAGGTCCCCCCCCTCATCGTGGAGCATTTTGTACAACTAGCACACAAAATGTGGTCTGAGCTATCTATAGTGTTATCGGTATGACGTCATAACTCCATATTGGCCCGATAATTATTGGCCTAATGATTATTGTTTGCCCCTAATGTAAACAAAGTTGTCTCTTTAGCACTATAGCATGTGATTTTTTATTTTGTTGGGATGCTTCACCTTCCTGACTTGCCGACTTGTCTGGACCTGTCAGCAAGAACACATTCTCCATTAAAATGCTCTATTTTGACACAATGATCTAAATAGAAAACAATCTTACAGTAAGAAGTGTTAGCATGTAGCAATCAATCATCTCCAGTTGAGAAGTTTATAGACTTTTCTCACTGGTGTTTGTGTTGCTGTGGAACTGTCAACACAGTGTATAGACATCATCTGTGCTATAAGCAAAGTGGCTAACAGTACAAATGTAGCATCTGCAGCTTAGATAAGCAATCATATCCACTCTAAATGCTGCGGTGTTGTAGAACTGTCGAAGAGAGCGCTCAAAATACTCTCTAATTAAATAAGGAAAAAAAGATACAAACAGTGCGTTTAGCATCTATCAGATTCTCGCAATCAATTGTGTTGTGTGCAGAAACTGTTGAAACACAAGTTCCTATCTATCCCTGTTATTGGTTGGTTAAATTTATGTTATTGTGCAACTGTTGGCTTGGCTGGCATGTTGTTGTGAATCGCCCGTTCAGAAATTGCTGAACACACAAACTTCTCTGCTGTGGTGTTGTCACTTTTTCAGTCCAAATGTTCTATATTGACACAAAACAAAAATTCAAACTAAATTTGGCCTCTGGGACTTGTCGAAACACAAGTGCAACTGTTGAGTTTCGTTTTGGTGTCATTTAAACGGATTTGCATTGACACAGTGCAGTGTTCGGAACAAAGATGCTAACAGTATCAATGTAGCGTCTGTGGATTTGCATTTCTGCATAACTATTGAAGAAAAAATGCTGAAACCGTTTTGTTTGGGTGGGGCTTTGGGTTTCTAGTCAGCTATGCTTGGCTAAGATAACAAAGAGCTCAAGACTGGATGGTTGCAATTTTCTTATCTGGCTATGAGGAAAAAGGCTGTGGAAGAGTCCATAAACTGCCTTTTAAAACTGTAAATTTCTGTGCTTCAACTCCACCGTTGACTATAGTCTTATTCATTGCCGTTGCCTCGCTGTTGTGAAATCGCCCGTAAGTAAATCCGCTACGCCGTTGCCTTTTGTAATGAGGTGTGCACAGCAATCTCGTTTACCCCACATATTGCTCACCATGTCTCCCCACAGAGACATCTGTGGGGTCCATCCTCCACACTTGGATGCTGCTAATATCACCTAAAGATGCCATTAATCAAGCGTGTCCTCTATCCTTGTGCTAAAAGGCGTGTTTCCATGATAATTGCGAACCACTTTCATTTGGCTCTGGCTCTCCTGCACGGGATAGTTTGTTGTGTTCTCTTTGACAGTTCTTTGACTTTTCCATCACTGATGGATGCGCATGACTGGCGTAATCAGCTGCTCTCACTTCCAGTTCTGCGTGTCCCGGCTTGCCCTGTCTGGAAACGTCTTTGTTGGGAAGTTCCTGGTATCGGTTTTTGTGTGCTTGTGCATGTGTGTTCTTGGCAGGTGCAGGGCCTCCCAGAGCTTAAGGACACCATGTTCTGATACGCCTCACAGGGATGTCCAATGTTGTCCCTAAGCACATACACTACCATGGATCTGTAAGCAACAGGTCTAATGTGAAAGTACACACAAACAGCTGGCTCGTGGAGTCCAGCGTATCCCTGGAACAAATCAGTATATCATCAAATAATTGATTTTCCGCATATAGCATGTGAGTGTGTATCTCCTTTTACACCGTGACCCCAAGGCGCATTCTTTCACTGTTAAAAACACACTGACCCAAAGACGCCTGACTCGTTCTGATTGGCTGCATGAGGTGGGATGGGTCGGGCGACTCCCCCACCTCGAGCGTAGTGACTGGAGGAAATATAAGAGTAAACAGACAGTTGTGTGAGCATGTGCTTACACAATAAGCACATTCTGGACCAGGAGCCTCACACTGAACTGTACAGTGCTACAGTACAGTACAAAATAAGGGTGTGCCGCTCTTTTTACAGATAATTCAAGCCCATACGCCTGTATTCTCAGAATATTGCGACTTTATGCTCTTATTTGCACTTTTTGTTACATATATGTGCAATTTCAGATATAAACTGTGGAATTATGACTCCATTTTAAGAATATTGCAACTTTTTTCTGAGTAAAAATGTTTGATGTCATACTTAGATTTTAAATATGTTCAAAATGGTGTCATTCGCTTGTTATAATGATGAATCTTATTATTCTTATTATTGTATATCCTAATATTCAAATGTTTTTCTTGAAAAAAATACAAACTCATTCTTGTTATTTTGCAGCTTTTTCGCATAATGATATAAAATTTTATTTTGAAAAAATCAAAACATTGGCACTTTTTCTTGTAATCCACTGTTTTTATCATTTCAGTATGGCTTCAATATTGTGAAGTGTACTCTGGCAAAATTGAAATTTTTCTCCCCCATAATATTGGGGTATCGGCATATTCACCTTTATTTTCCGTTGGCCGAACTATTTTTACATTTAAATGGTTAAATTATGGCTTAATTCCCAAAATACTGGAACTTTTTTCTCAGTAAAATTGTTTGTTTTTTTTCAAATTTTGATGAATATTTAAACAATTTAAAATGTACTTGTTATAAAAGTGAATTTTATTCTGCAAACATTTTTCTAATAAAACACAACCTCATCCTTGTAATATTGTAGCTTTTTCACACAATACTATGCCACTATATTCTCAAAATATTGTATCCTATTTACTTTTTACCCCTGCAATTCACTATTTTTAAATCTTTTCAATATAGCCCTAAAATTGTGCTAAAATACATAAAATGCATTCAAATTCCTTCAAAAAATACAAGTATATTCCTTCAAAATCAACAAGCAAGTATTGAGATATTCTTGTCATTAACTTTTTTCTCCCAGTGTTGCCCTACTAGTAATACTCCACCCTTACTGTAAATATTACAATTTTTTATTTTTTCCTCGTTTATTTTTTCTTGTGACATTTTGTATTTATGTTGTAAATAAAAATGTATACATAGCAGAGGGGGTTGTTAATCAGTTTCAGCTGCTTTGTTGGTAATTAAATCAACAACAGGTGTATCAAAGGGGCAACAATGAGTCTCTTTTGGCAGATTTTTTTTACTGACTTTCTATTGCTGTAGTTTTTCATTTGGCTTGGATCAACATTTCTGTTGATAGCATGGTGCAGTACCTGGACGCTACAAAGGTTGCACAAGTAGTCCAACTCCTCCAGGATGGCACATCAATACGTACCGTTGCAAGAAGGTTTGCTGTGTTTCCCAGCACACTCCTGGACTTACTCCAGGAGAGCTGGACAGGGCCGTAGACGGTCTTTAAACCCTCAGCAGGATCGGTATCTGCTCCTTTGTCCAAGAAGGAACAGGATGAGCACTGGCAGAGCCCTACAAAATGACCTCCAGCAGGCCACTGGTGTGAATGTTTCTGACCAAATATTCAGAAACAGGCTCCATGAGGGTGGCCTGAGGGCCCGACGTCCTGTAGTGGGCCCTGTGCTCACTGCCCAGCACCGTAGAGCTCAATTGGCATTTGCCATAGACGGCCAGACCACTACGCCACTGGCGCCCTGTGCTCTTCACCGATGAGAGCAAGTTCAACCTGAGCACATGCGACAAACCTGAAAGGGTCTGGGGATGCCGTGGAGAACGTTATGCTGCCTGCAACATCATTCAGCATGACCGGTTTGGTGGTGGGTCAGTGATGGTCTGCGGAGGCATATCCCTGGAAGGACGCACAGACCTCTACAGGTTAGATAATGGCACCCTGACTGTTATTAGGTATCGGGATGAAATCCTTGGAACCATTGTCAGCTAAGCTGGTGCAGTGAGAGTCATTGTTTAAGTCGTGTACAGACAACTAGAGAGGTATATTGAGGTGACATGAATATTACTAGAGAAAGGAATCCATCTCCAAACTGCACACATGCAAGAGTGCCTTTCAAGAAAATTAGGGAGTGTAAGAGTGCGACTATAAGGGGAATGAGGTATAGCAGGATTTCTTCTGCCAAGCTCTAGATCTCTTTAGTGTGCACATAAACACAACATGAACACACACAAAAGCTCAGCAGCCAGCCTGCAAGAAGACGCACATATGATTTTTGAGAATGGAATGTTCTGTCTGTAGTCCAGAGCACAGGGCAGCTGGAACATGGACACAGTGTGTGGTGGGGGGGGACCACATTATAAATAACCGTCCTCTCTCTGCAGTGTAAACTCAGGCAAGGCCATGTGTTTATTTATAAAGCGTCCCATACGTATCGCATATGTGCACGTTGACACTTCACACAGGTTGGACCCTTAATATTAACTCTAAGACCATTTTATAGTACAAGTAATGCATGTGGTTGGATTTTCAAACCTCTAGGCAAGCTACAAAATTTGTGTATCGTTTGACACATGTCGTGTTGACATTGGACTCAGGTTAGTGGCGGTTTACGTAACGGATGATAACGTGCAGTAGGGCATTAAAAGTGCAGCAAAGGTGTAAGGTGCAGGTCACTGACTGTCCTATCAGAGCGGTGATAGAGAAAGAGGCAGTGCTAGTGTGTTATGAGCCTATTTGCACTTTCACTTCTGAAGCTGTGACACACTAGCCCAACATTTTCTAATGTGGGTGTCCTGCTCTGCTTATGTTCTAACTCTGTGATGAAAGAAAGCAGAGAAGAGGTCCACCCAGTGCATACATCCAGGTTGAGATACGTCGCTGTTGCTGGCTGATGAAATCCACTTGCAACACTGTCTTGAGACCCCTCCCCCTGCTAGTCAATCCAATTTTACTCCACCAATCACCCCTGCTGGAGTTTGCACAGCTTCTGTACATCCAATTAGAAGTGATAGTCAAAACCCCCTCAGCCAATCATAGAGTTGTCTAGAAGCATTCATTATGATCCATTTACTGGCGCTATCCAGCAGGGTAAGAGCTAACGTCATCCCTTCACAAAAACATGTTCAAGACTCTACACATGCTTGACAAACGCAAATGTGATTTCCCACCTACGCATCTTCAGAAAAGGACAAAGTGAAGGGAATTTTGCGTGAGCACTGACTGTGAATAATTGTTCCCACATGTTGTTGATGGACAAGAGAGCCTCTGTTTCTCAGCTTTTGATTGTGCAGTTGCTATGCGCACACACTCTTACTGAGAGAGGAGAGCATGTTCCATCCATTGTGTATGCCGGTTATGCTCACTAAGGTCACAGGGGCATGCTGGAGCCTATGCCAGCTGAGTTTGGGCTGAGAGGCTGGGTACACCCTGGACTGGTGCCAGCCAATCGCAGGGCACATATATAGACAGACAGCCATTCACACTCACATTCATACCCATGTACAAATTAGAGTCGCCTATTAAGCTAACATGCATGTTTTTTTATCCCTGGTCTTTCTTTGTTCCACCTACAGACACATTTAATATGAAGGCTTATAACCAGATGAATTGCATTTAAAGGGTAACTGTTATGCTTTTCCTCTTTTCTGCCTTGTAAATGTTGTTACTATGTTGTACTCTCGTGGTAAACGATGCCAACGCATCAAATAACGAGCTTTGTGCATTTGGAAGTGAGCCCTGAAAGCAGTTTTGGATGGCTCTGCACACTGGATGTTAGTTTTTTTCAAGTTCTTCTACCGTCACAAAACCCGGACTGAAATATTAATATTTATATATAAAAACAAGTTGTGGCTACATATGTGGCTTTCTGGACCGCATGAATTAGATTTACTTTATTTATTAAGGAAAAAATTTAAACATGACAAAATTTCTTGTTGAGAAAAAAATAAGTCTCATGGGGACTAGGCCTGGGCCGATAATTAATTAATTAATCACACAATAAATTAAAATTACTGGATAATTTCCCCGGCTTTAATATATTGCCATGTACATGCATGTTTGTTTTCCTTGTATGCTGCCTCCAAACAGGCAGAAAGAGGGTTAACTTTGCATATTTGTAAAACAGCATGAACGGCGTGAGCCCTTTTGCCAGTCATACAGTCTCTTTGTCTCGGTGGGGCAGCTAGCATACACACACAGAGCAGAAGAGTGTAATTTAGTTGAAATCTTAGGTTACAATAAAATGTCATATACAGTTATTAGGGCTGTAGTGTCCTTAACAGCACTTTTTTTTGACGTGCGATTAATGTGTGCACGTCCGGTTTGACCCTCGCCCCACACCGCTGTTTGAGGAAGCGTGGCAGCGGCACTTTTGGGTGGAGCTAGAATCTGGAACAAATATTGTGCAGAAATGGGCAAAGAAAAGGGTATTTTGCATGGCAAGATTAGCCTCATAGCCCAGGCTGCTGGCTCTCTTGACAAGACCAAAGTTATTTGTGTTGCTGTGACTTGAGTTTTCACAAAGTACGTTGCTTCTGGGAGAAGAGAGAAGTTACTGGTGCACTGCTGGTATTGTTTTGTCATTTATACAGTGGTACTTGGGCATTAATTGTCCCAACTAACGAGAGTTTTTAGATGCGAGTCGTCTCTCGTTTCGCTTTGAACGGTTAGCTAAGATTTAGGCTAGGAGCTGCTAGCTACCGGCATAGCCGATGAAAGCTATTCGTGGTGCTAGCTAATGCTATGACATTGACCCTAGCATTACAGCAATCATACCTACATTATAGCCATCTAATTTTTACCTTTATGCGTTCCCATGTCGTATCAGAATTTGGGAGCAAAAATGAGGTTTAAGAAAAAGGCTAAAAATACAGTATAGTAGTCATGCAATGTGTGAGACCGCAGAAGGTGCGTTCAAGGACCGTCAAACATTGGGAAAAATTGCCACTCGCATTAAACATTCAAAACCTGGTGGGCTTTCTAACTGTATATTATTTTTGAAATAAAATAATAACACATATTTACAATATTGATATCCCTTTATATAAAATTAAATGTAGTTATTGCAGTCACGTATCGAATTGTTTACCACAGAGAAATTTACATCCCCACTTATTATAAATAAAAACACATTTTTGCCTGCCATTAAGTACAGGTATGAGGTAATGAGTATGAGGTATTTCAATATTTTCGATTCGCAGTCCTACTATACAGTATTTTATATTTTTTCATTTTACTTTCTTTTTTTTAAGTGAAGTTAAAATCTCAACTTGTCTCTTGTATCGTCTCGTCTCGTCCCATGAACCGAGTGTCTTGTGAAACCCCTAGGAAGGACTGATTTGGTGTAAGTCGGACTTTCTGGAACCTTCTGGCACCAATTAAGTAAGGTTCCACTGTACATTGGAGAAAGCATCTTTTAATAGAAGAGCATGTATAATATACTCTATAAGTGTGTGTGTGTGTTCATCGTAAAAGAAGGGTAAAAGCTAGTACGAGCTCCCTTTACCCTATTGGACTGTGTGTGTGATAATAAGGCAAAATTATGTCATGCCACAAGAGATACTGCCAGAAGATAAATACTAGACCCCCGGTATCTCATCTTACCTTAGTGCACATGATATATAGCACACACACACACGCACACACACGCACACACGGGACATGCTTTAACTTTCTCCATATATCACCAAATGCAGTTATTTTATGGATTTGCTTCAGACAGCATTCTAGGAAAAACCCCACACAAAACATTGTGTACAATACTTTCCACTTGCCCGCATCGAACACACAAATATGTGTACGTACACAATGTTCGAACACACAAAGCCACATAGGTAAAAAAAAGTTCAGACTCTGCCCACGCCCTGCATTCATAGAAAGGTAATTTAAACCCACTCTTTTTCCTGCATGTACGTGTACTGCCAAACCCAAGCAAACTCCAGGAAACACAAGAAAGCTTTGTGGAACAGAATGTTGTGATTCCCGCGCAATGATTGTTGGCTTTTGCCTATTGGACACCCGGGAATGCGGTGGCGTTTTATGGAGGAGTTCAAATACGCATACATTACAGGAAAAGAAAAAAAAAACGGTGTTCGTGTTTTGAAAAGCTGCAGGATCGATTTTAAAATAGGTTGAATAAGCATGGCCTCGCAGTCCCCCAGGTCCTGTAAGAGTTATGTGTTTGTGGAGGGAAGAGGGGCAATGGAAAGGGGCGACTGATGCAAAAATAATGATTTATGAATAAAAATATAATGAAAGACCTTCAGCAGCTTGTGGCACGAGAAGACAAGAGAAGCCATGCAGTGCATTCCACAGAGGATAGCTGTCAGGAATGTACTCCTTTCTACATGCATCACTTTTTCCTCCCTCATTTTATTTTTACTCCAACGGAATTGTGTGGCATTGCCTGCCATGCAATAACTTTTTTTATTTCTATCCTCGCAAGCGTGTACTTGTTTACATAAAAAAGTGGCTCTTAGTGTGTATTTCTTCCACAATGTACCTAGAAACCCTTCACATGTCAAATAATTTCAGCTAAATGCTAACAATTACACAGTTGGTGCTAGTTTTATTTCTAACAAAAAAAAACATTTTATAGTTTGACACTACCCTGCGCTGCCTTTACATTTGAAGGTATAGGCTATGGGTCTCAAATTCGTGCTGTAAAAGGCCGAGACCCTGCGGGTTTTCTTTCCAAAAGGTCAATTAAGCAGGTGCTTTAATTGATGAGATCCTTCCCTCAAATTGAAGGAGGTGTTGAAAGAAAACCTGCAGGGTCTCAGCCCTCCACAGCACAAATTTGAGAGAGTTAATAGTTGGGGGGGGGGGATATTTACATAGGAGCATAAGGGCGAAGCTGAAAAGGAAACAGACAATAAAGTTGTACTATTTAAGGAAGTTATTATGAAAAAGATAATGTCAGTAGAACAAAGTTAGATTACAAGAATAAAACCATAGTTTTGTAAATTTCAAAATTCTGACACTCTGAATGCAAACGTTTTTTGTCTCAATTTATTTTTTACTTGTAATATTACAGTTTTATTGTGATATTACAACTTTTTTGTGTAATGTTACAACTTAATTCTGATAATGTTAGAACTTGTTTGCGTAACATTAAAACTTTTTAGGATATTACAGTTTTGGGAGGGTAATATTTCAGTTTTATATTATAATTTTCTTTGTGTGATATTACAACTTTATTATGATGACAAAACATATTTTTGTAATGTTTTGTAATGTTGCAGTTTTATTGTGATTTACAACTTTGTCTGTACAATATAATCAATATATAAATACATATGAATATATATTAATATTCATTTATTCATTTTCTATGCTGCTTATCCTAATTAGGGTCGCGGGTATGCTGGAGCCTATCCCAGCTGACTTTGGGCGAGAGGCGGGGTACACCCTGGACTGGTCGCCAGTCAATCGCAGGCCACATACAGACAAACAATCACTCACACTCACATTCATAAATATGGACAATTTAAAGTCGCCAATTAACCTAACAGGCATGTTTTTGGAATGTGGCTGAAAAACCGGAGTACCCGGAGAAAACCCACGCACGCACGGGGAGAACATGCAAACTCCACACAGAGATGGAGATTCGACGGAGATTCGAACCCAGAACCTCCTGACTGTGAGGCTAACATGCTACCCACTCATACACCCTGCAGCCATATATTAATATACAATATATAAATATAGAATTACAGTATATACAATGTGGGAAAAAACAATTTGAACCCCAGCAGATTTTGTAAGTTTGCCCACTAACAAAAAAATGATCAGTCTTTAATTTCAATGGTAGGTTTATTTGAACAATGACAAAAAAAAATCCAGAAAAATGCGTTTCAAAAAGAGTTATAAATAAATTTGCATTTCTATTAAGGAAATAAGTATTTGATCCCCTATCCGTCAGCAAGATCTCTAGCTCCCAGGTGGATCTTATACAGGTAACGTGCTGAGAGGGCTGCCAATGTCAGCTCGTTACCTGTTATTATTATATAAAAGAGACCTGTCCACAGAAGCGATCAATCAATCCAGATGCCATACTCTGCACCATGGCCAAGACCAAAGAGCTTTCCAAGGATGTCAGGGACAAGATTGTGGACCTACCCAAGGCTGGAATGGGCTACAAGACCATCGCCATTTGGTGACAACAGTTGGTGCAATTATTCGCAAATGGAAGAAACATAAATTAACTGCCAATCTCCCTCGGTCTGGAGCTCCATGCAAGATCTCACCTCAAGGAGTTTCAATGATAATGAGAACGGTGAGGAATCAGCCCAGAACCACTCGGGAGGAACTTGTCAATGATCTCGAGGCAGCTGGGACCATAGTCACCACAAAAACAGTTGGTAACACACTACGCTGTGAAGGACTAACGAAAGTCCATCTACAAGCCCGTTTGAAGTTTGCCACTGAACATCTGACTGATTCAGAGGAAGACTGGGTGAAAGTGTTGTGGTCAGATGAGACCAAAATTGAGCTCTTTGGCATCAACTCAACTCGCCGTGTTTGGAGGAGGAGGAATGCTGCCTATTACTCAAAAACACCAACCCCGCCGTCAAATATGGAGGTGGAAACATTATGCTTTGGGGGTGTTTTTCTGCCAAGGGGACAGGACAATTGCACCGCATCAAAGGGACGATGGATGGGGCCATGTACCGTCAAGTGTTGGGTGAGATGGGTCGTGGTTAGGTATTCCAGCTTGACAATGATCCAAAACACACGGCCAAGGCAACAAAAGATTGGCTCAAGAAGAAGCATATCAAGGTCATGGAGTGGCCTAGTCAGTCTCCAGACCTTAATCCCATAGAAAATCTGTGGAGGGAGCTGAAGGTTCGAGTTGCCAAACATCAGCCACGAAACATGAATGACTTGGAGAGGATCAGCAAAGAGGAGTGGGCCAAAATCCCCCCTGAGATGTGTGCAAACCTTGTGGCCAACTACAAGAAACGGCTGACCTCTGTGATTGCCAACAAAGGTTTTGCCACCAAGTACTGAAGCATGTTTTTCAAAGGGATCAAATACTTATTTCCTTCATGGAAATGCAAATTAATTAACTCTTTTTGAAACGCATTTTTCTGGATTTTTTTTTGTCATTGTTGTCTCTCTGTGTTCAAATAAACCTACCATTGAAATTATAGACTGATCATTTCTTTGTTAGTGGGCAAACTTACAAAATCAGCTGGGGTTCAAATAGTTTTTTCCCTCACTGAACATATAAATATATAATAATATACTTTTTTGTATAATATTTTTATTGTGATATTACTAATAACATTACAACTTTATTATGATATTCCAATTTTTGTATATTAGAACTTTATTGTGAAAATATTACAACTTTTTAGTAGTATATTACAAGTTTAATGTGATAATATTGTAACTTTTCTTTGGGTAATATTACAGTTTTATTCTGGCAATATAGATAATATAGTATATAGTTTTATTTGAATAACTTTCATACAATTTCCAGCTAAATTTCCCTCACAACAGGTTGATAATTACATTTGGTGAGAGATTAAATTTCAAGTAAACAGTCAACAACATGTGATCAGAAAGCAGTGGTGTAGTGTGGTTCTATCCACCTTGTGGTCTTGTACAGTTGTAAAGAAAACAACTAACGCTCAGTAACATCGGCGGTCATGTGCACTCAATCCTCTCAGTAAGCTGCTGGGGTTTCCGCATGGAAGGGAGTTTAGAGTTTATCAATACGCACAAGCACAGGCACTCTCAAAAACACATGATCTGCCACTGAATACGGCCCTTGCGCAACAAAGGGGCCCTTTGTACGTGTCATTCATAATTTAGCACAGGCTTGATTATAGATCCCTGTCTTTTCTACTCTCTGTGCAAACAATGCAAGCATCAGCTCAAACTGCTGCACATTGTCTTTCTATCATTTGAGGACACAATGGATTTATTGCTTTGTTTTTGTGTCAAATCCACAAGAACAACTGCTTACATTAGGGGGCCTATTCTTCTCTTTTGTTGGACTAAATAGCAGTAATTCAGTGAACTTATTGAATGAAACACACACAGATCAACATTAGTGGCAGACATTCACCATTTCTTCTCCTTTTGTGTTGCAGAACTCCATCCGGCACAACCTTTCCCTCCACAGCCGTTTCATCCGTGTCCAGAATGAGGGGACAGGCAAGAGTTCCTGGTGGATGATCAACCCTGATGGAGGAAAGGGCGGCAAAGCTCCTCGCCGCCGTGCCGTCTCCATGGACAACAGCAACAAGTACACCAAGTCGGCACGTGGACGCGCCGCAAAAAAGAAGGCCGCACTGCAAGCTGCCGCGGCGGGCGAAGGCAACAGCGATAGTCCTTCTGGTCTGTCCAAGTGGCCGGGTAGCCCGACGTCACGCAGCAGTGAAGAGCTGGACGCCTGGACAGACTTCCGCTCCCGCACTAATTCCAACGCCAGCACTCTGAGCGGCCGACTTTCCCCCATCCTGGCCAACCCAGAGTTAGACGAGGTTCCCGATGACGAGCCCCCTCTCTCACCTATGCTTTATGCCAGTCCTGGCAGAGCTTTGTCTCCAGGGAATTCAGCAAACACACCTAACGGGAAGACCGTTCCCACAGAGCTGCCCCGTCTGGCAGACCTGGCAGGTACCATGAACCTGAATGATGGAATCACAGATGACATGATGGATGAACTGCTGGATAACATCAACATGGTGCCAACCACTCCGGGACAAGTCTCTTCAAACGGATCCTCAGGGTTTGGTTTTGTCCCCAAAACCAACGGGCTGGTCTCCCCGTCCTCCACATGTTCCCCTGCCTCCAACTCTTCTTCCAACAACGGGGGTAACTATAGCAACTCTATCTTTGGTCCCCACACCTCGGGTTCCTCCCTGCGTCCGTCCCCCATGCAAACCATCCAGGAGAACAAGCAGACGTCCTTCTCCAGCATTGCCACTTCTCGGTTCGGTAGCGTGACTCTACAAGACCTACTCAACTCTGACAGCCACAGCCACAGCGACGTCATGATGACTCAGTCAGACCCGCTGATGTCACAAGCCAGCGCCGCTGCTGTTGTTTCGCAGAACTCGCGCCGAGGCCTCATGCTCCGAAGCGATCCTATCATGATGTTCGGAAGCACTGGAGGACTTCAGAGCAGCCAGGGGGGGGTGCTCCACAGCAACAACCACAACCAGAGCTCCATTAGGTCCATGAACAGAGGCCTGAATTTAACCAATGAAGTTAACACTCTGGCTAATGCCAAGCAGCAGCTTCTTCTGTCACCCTTGGGAGGGAATGGCTCCTCCTCCATGCAGATTGACACCTCCATCTTCTTGAACGGAGCGGTGAGCAGCAACGGGGGGGTCTGCCAAGATCGCTTCCCCACAGATCTGGACTTGGATATATTTAATGGCAGCCTGGAGTGTGACATGGACTCCATTATCAGGAGTGAGCTTATGGACGCCGATGGCCTGGACTTTAACTTTGACTCTCTGGCCAACATGAACGGAGTTGGCAGCTTCACGAGCACCAAGCAGGCTTCTCAGAGCTGGGTACCTGGTTGAGGGCGTCTCCATGCAGTCACCATGGTATGTCAGTAGTCTTCCAAAAGTACATTCCAGAACCCCTTCTCGAAAATGATTTTTTTTTTTTTTACGTAAAAATGGGCTCACCCATAATAAGCCTTCAAATGTCTATTCTTGATACTGTATAAACCCTTTAAAATGCCTGTGACACATTTTAATTGAGTTTTTCACATTACAACATTGTACTTAAAAACGTACTGTTACACAACATCACGTCTTGTTACAGCATCTTCCTGCTGGATGTTCTTGAGTGAACTGACTCCTCAAAGCTGCAGCACTCTATTTACCCTGCAGACAATTAAATTGTCGGAATTCTTAAATCAAAGGAACTCGAAAGCATTGGACACTGTCACTGTTTTTAAATCAGACTTTACATTCTTTTAACGTATATCTAATTTTACCTTTGTTTATTGAACTATTATTTATTTGTATTACTGCTTGTATTTGTATTTTGCCGGCTTTTGGCCAGGTCGCTTTTGAAAAAGAGTCTATTTCTCTCAATAATCTTCACCTGGTTAAATAAAGGTTAAAAAAAAAGATAGCACCATCAAATGGAATGTTATTTACTGTAAGTTACTATTTTAAAAAATGACTATTTGGCCGCACGGTGGATGAGTGGTTAGCACATTGGCCACACAGTCAGGAGATCTGGAAGACCTGGGTTCAAATCTCCGTTGGGCATCTCTGTGTGGAGTTTGCATGTTCTCCCCGTGCGTGTGTGGGATTTCTCCGGGTACTCCGGTTTCCTCCCACATTCCAAAAACATGCATGTTAGGTAAATTGGAGACTCTAAATTGTCCATCGGTATGAATGTGAGCGTGAATGTTTGTTTGTCTATATGTGTCCTGCGATTGACTGGCGACCAGTCCAGGGTGTACCCCGCCTCTCGCCCAAAGCCAGCTGGGATAGGCTCCAGCATCCCCGTGACCCTAATGAGGATAAGCGGTACAGAAAATGAATGAATGAAAATGACTATTTAAAGCAGAGAAAATAAATTCAGACACACAGGGAAACGAAGGCCAAACTGCGAGTAGGCAGGGATGTAGTGAAATAAATAAATGTGGTATAACTTGTGGTGCGTTCAACTGTGGAGGTTAAATTCGCATTGCTTTTTATATGTACATGTATACACTATATATGTATTTATATACTGTATATGTATGCACCTGTATGTACAGTATATGAGTATATATACAGAGCTGATCAAAATCTGAAGACCAGTTGAAAAATTGCTAGAATGTACCTTTTGCACATTTGGGTCTTACTGAGGTTTTAAGTAGAGCTACAATATGCAAAAGCAAGAAGGAGGAGTGTGACAAAAAGCACTTGGAAAAAGTTATTTATTGAAAACAACAATTAAACTGAAATAGGCTGTTTATTAGCTGATCAATAGTTTAGGACCATCCGTCGTTTACACTTTGCCAGGGAGCATCAAACATGGGACATGAAAGGTGGAAAAAAGTTGTATTCTCTGATGAGAAAAAATTTAGGCTTGACGGTCCAGATGGCTTCCAACGTTACTGGCATGACAAGGAGATCCCACCTGAGATGTTTTTTACCCATTCCATAATGATCAGGGGTGCTTTTTCATTCAGTGGAACACTAGAGCTTCAGGTGGTGCATGGTCGTCGGACGGCGGATGGTTACGTGCAGATGTTGCAGAGGGCATCCCTCATGACTGAGGGCCCTCGTCTGTGTGGTAACAGCTGAGTTTTTCAATAAGACAACGCTACAGTTCACAATGCTAGCTTGACGAAGCACTTCTTCAGGGAGAATAACATCACTCTTTTGGACATTCTCGCATGTTGCCCTGATTTAAATCCCATAGAGAACATTTGGGGATGGATGGCAAAGGAAGTTTGTAAAAATGGCCATCAGTTCCAGACAGGTGATGCCCTTTGCGAAGCCATCTTCACCACTTGGAGCAATGTTCCCACTAGCTTCCTGGAAACCCTCACATCTAGCATAAATTTTTCAAGTGACTAACAAGAATGGTGGAGCTACTCATTGCTGAGTCCTACTGAGAACATTTTTTGTTCTGGTTTGGAGAGTTTTTTGGTCATTTTTTGAGCGATGGTCTTAAACCTTTGATCAGCTGATAAAAAGCCTGTTTCAGTTTGTTTATTTCAATAAATTACTTTTTCCAAGTGCTTTTTGTCACACTCCTCCTTCTTGCTTTTGCATATTGTAGCTCTACTTAAAACCTCGTTAAGACCCAAATGTGCAAAAGGTACATTCTAGCAATTTTTCAACTGGTCTTAAGATTTTGATTGGGAGTGTATGTATATATGAATACAGTGGAACCCCGGGATACAAAAAATCCAGAATACGAAAAGACTGTTCTGATTTTTTTCTGTTTTGGCTTCCAAAAATTTGTTCGCATTACAAAAGGTCGTCGATCTTGCCAAAACTTGTTTTTTTCGAACCTTTTTCTTATTTACCATGTTTTAAGACGCATGCTAAAACATACTGTGTACAAAAAAAGGCAACGGAAGCAAAAGAGTGAGTTTAGTTGAACTTTATTCTACATTTAACAATACGCTCACTCTATTTTTAATCACTCTTCTGCATCTGAATGGAACAGCTGGGCAATTTCGCCGTCAAACATGCCGGGTTCCCTGTCATCATTGTCGGCCGTCAGTCTCGTTGTCAGTCGGCTGTTGAGCAATGATGCCCGATTTTGCGAAACTCGGACAAGAGATACTTTATCTGAAATCCATTCACATATGGTGGCGTAACTCGCCCAGTGCTCGGCAAAAATTGTTGTTTTGCAGCATTCCCGGTAGGATACCTACTGGAGGCATGGCGGAAGTGTATGTGCGCTTCGTATGACGTAATGTTCTATGATTGGTTTATTGCTGCCAGCGTACGTACTGTACTGTACTGCACTTCGCTGCATATCAAAGGAAATAAACACTTTGTAATATACATTATATTTCCGGTTTTATTATTACATTACATTTGTATTACAATACTCGTTATTTATACAGTATTAAATGTGCAGAACAGTGTTTTTTTCCATTGTATGAGGGCTCTTCCGTGTCAGTGGAATGAAATGTTGTTCGGGTTAAAAAAAAAATCTGCTTACGAAAATCCTTTCGGAACTAATTAAATTTGTATCCCGGGTTTCCACTGTATGTGTATATATGTATGGTATATACTATGTATGTTTATATACAGTATATATAGGTGTGTGTATGTGTATACAGTATATATACAGTATGTACAGTATATGTGTGTGTGTGTGTGTAAAATAATAGCAGTCCAATGTGACTAAACAGATGAATCACTGTTATTAGAGTATTTGTATTGCTACATGGCAAACAAGTTACCAGTAGGTGCAGTAGATTCTCAGAAAACAAACTAGACTCGGCATTCAAAATATGCATGCTCTTAAGGCTGTGCAATTGGGCAATTAGATGAAAGTGGGCTGTTAAAAAAAATTGTAGTGTATGCCGCTGACTTTACAACTCAAAACTATTTTGTACAAACTTTTGTGTTTCTGATTGATAGATTCTGTTTTGTTGGTAATCCTGTGAATCCGTAAACTAATTTTAGTTGTATGAGCACAGTTTTTTATAACTGCTTCTGTGTGGCTTGGAGCCTTAATATGATTTATATATAAACGTGCGAATCAAACAGAACAAAATGATTCGCAGTGGTGACCCCTAATGGAATAAGCAGGGATAAGCCGAAAGGAAAAGAAGATATAAAAAATTTCCCTGTCACTGTCGGAATGTTCCTGTCAGCACAATGATGTCTGCATGGATGCACTGCAGCTCGGCTTTGCATAACCGACGTCAAGTTGCACTTTTTTAGTTGAATCGGCAGCGCCTCTGCTGGTTACAGCCGCGTACTGCTCTCCATTTTTTGTCAATTGCCTCAGGATGCCTTACAATGAATTCCACAAGATAACAGAAGCAGAAAGAAAAGTGCTAAAAAACAGAACTTTTTTTTAATGCCTGTAGTGTCATCTAAATTCTGTACTATAAATGCGTCACTGTAATCATCAAATCTTTTTTTTCCCCCTGCAGGTCTGAACTGTGTGTTGCAAGAGAGAGACCAATTCAGACACGCACCCTTTTATTTGCCAAATCCAGCCATCAGCACATCAAATACCAACCTTGTGTTTACAGAGGAAGACTTCTCGAGAGCTTTAACGCTTGCTCCCACGCCTCCTCCCCCTGCCGAAGAAGCGGGAAAGGATCCGGCAACACTTCTCGGAATTGCCTCCTGTGAAACTACAATAAGAAAAAAGTGGTGGAATTATGCAAGTGTCCTCTGTGGCGTTGAAAAAGACATCAGATGAGACTATAAAGACTTAACAACAAATGGCTGCACAGAGTGAAAATCTCATCCGGGGGGGGGGTAGTGTATTTACATCTGTGATTTTAAATGTTCAGTGTTTTGCTTTTCCTGGTCTACAATTGATTCTACATGGAAATAAATTAGCGATGAAACGCCATGCACTTGCAGTTGTTCTCCTTACAAAATACGCCTGAATTTATAAGCCGGAGCACTTTGATTGCTATGTTTCGAACGCCGAAAAGAAAAAAAAAATGAATTGGTGGGTGTACAGTACAAGAAGGATTTAGAATATGGCATTCGTCACGGCTTATAATGTAGCGAAAAGGGGGCGCACACATTTCCGCAGCATTACAGGTGCTATGTAAACAGTGTTGAATTTGTGGTTTTGTGCACCATCCACCTGCACAAGCCTGCAGCCACTGGGAGCAGGGCGAGGCTGACCATGTGCACAGTGGGGTGGGTGGAGGCAAGGTCCTGTTCCTACAGAAGCCATTTATTTCTCCAGAAAAACAATAAGCTGTTCTCTTCTGTATGTTGCCAAATGACTTGAATCAAGCAGTAGGATATGCTGGCAGCCAAAATCACAGCACAACAGTATGCACATAACATTAAATCACACACACAGTCAGCTATATACACATATATCAATACCAGGGATCTGTGTTGGTGTCATCACCTTATGGGGCTTTTGCATGTAACATATAAAAACACTCAGGGGGAGGGAGGGCGACTTATTCTAATGGTGTTTTCATTCAAGTAAACATTTCCTTGATTAAATATAATCGTAATGCTTTGTGAACTTGTGAGCTGTGAACCTCTTTGGCTGTCAAGATGAAGAGGACAGAAGATAGGATTCAATTTTAACTTCCCTCCCTTCCTCCCTCTGTGTTTTCTTGTTGTTGGTTTAAGTTCGAAATATTTGGGGGTGCTATGAAGGAGTATTAAGGCCACACTGAAAACAAATCCTAAACATAATGGCACAAGCTGTCAACAGTCAGGTAGGACGAAACAGGAAGAAAAAATCTGAACATTGAATGTGTGTTAATATTTGATGGTACCGGGTTACCGAAGAGCAGGTCTCTGATTAGTTTATGTTTGTGTGGGTATTTTGGCATTCACTTATCACACATCAGATTTTATTGTAAATCTTTTTCTTTTTTTTTGCAACTTTGCAACTTTTTTCCCCTCCAAATTTTACAATACTGTATATTGTCACGATTTAAAGGAAAGTTTTATTATCTGAAGACTAGAAGTTTTCTAAGCAAAGATAGGCTATTCAAGAAGGTTTATTTCTCCAAAAAAAATTAAAAATATTATGACGTTATTCTTGCTAATTAATTTTTATCCAAAACTAAAAAATAAAATAAAAATCTTGCAAGACGTCTTTTTAAAAAATATATGATTTTCACATCAGGTAATTTATTTCCCTCAAAACCAAAAGACTACTTTCTCTTAAGATCACAACTTTCTCTCTTGACAAACACATTACTTTTTCTTATAAGGTTACAGCATTTTTGTCAAAAAAAAAATTTTCTCAAAAGCTACCTTTTAAGATTACTATTTTCTTCAACAAAAATCTAAGTTTATTTCTAAAATTTTAGCTTTTTCTCACAACTATTTTGCAAGACTTTCTCAAGCAAATACTACAGTTTTTGCAAAATTGATTTGTTCCTTTTTTTTCTTTTTTAAAAAAAGGATTATTCTTGCAATAGTATGACTTTCTAATTTGCATTCTTGAAAGATTTAAAAAAAAACTTTTTGGGAAAAAAATAACATTGCAGGTTTACAACTCTTTCTAAAAAAGAAAACATACTGTTCTTGCAAGAAAACATTTTATGGAAAAAATGTGACTATTATTATAAGGTTAGGACTTCTCTCGAAAAACTTGATATTGCAGATTTATGGCTTTCTAAAAAAAAGTTAAAAATAAACACTATTGTTGCAAAGTTACTTGTTATTCTTAAAAAATTACGACATCTGAAAAAAATGTGATTCCTACCCGTTATGCACATAATTTGCATGTTGTTTTTTGGGCTAAATCTGGTCTGGCCGTCATTGTCTTGATTTAGCCCAGTGGTTCTCAATAATTTTCCGTTATACGCCCCCCCCCCCTCCCCAATTTGAAATACTATCGAAAATAAGGAAAATGGAACAAAAGAATGTATTCAAGAGTCAAATTTCATGAGTACGACTCATTACTCAGAACTTTGTACATGATGGTAGGAAAGCAAAGTACTCCTTGCCTCTCATGCCTCCCCTCGAAGTTAAAAATTGGGCCGAGTTTAGTCCGACTGATTTGGTCCAAACATAGCCCAAAAATAGACCCTTTTCAACCAAATTTAGGCAGGAAAGGCACGTCTTTACGGGGACCTGGATTTCTTGGATTGGATTTCTACTTTTTCCAACCAAAATATGACTTTGTTCATGCAAGATTACGACCTTTTCATATTTTAAAAATATATATTGTTTATTTTTTATTTTTTTTATTTTATTCTCGCAAGAGCTTGGTTGTCATAGTCAATTTAGTTTTTTATGTGTGGCCCTACAACTTCTTCCTATTCAACCATTTATTTTATTTTGGGGGGGCGTTGGGTGGTGGGGCCCCTTCTTTTGCCATCCTCGCACACGGTGACACATCACCTGGTGCTCGATCAGGCTACTTCCTGTGTGTGTGTGTTTATTTGCGTAATCCCGCCCTTCTCCACAGCTGTACACATGTATGTATTTATGCATTATGACTTGTGTAAAATGCATTTACTCACTGTATGTGGTCATTATATGCCCTTGTAGTACTTGATCCTTGATACCTCGCAAAGTTGAAGAAAGTTTGTGTTGCAGGTAGAACGGAACACTGTTGCCAGCAAATGTATCCTTGAAGCAGATTAAGTAGTAGCATCTGGAGGCCCTGATGGGGGGGTAGCGACATGAAGGGTTTGACTCCACTGTGTATAATAATGTACAGTTGTGTATATATACACATTTAAATCTATATCACCGAGGCCAAGGCAGAAGAGTGCAAGTGCACGGTTGTTGTTGTTGTTGTTGTTTTTTTAAAGCTTTAGTGCACGACTAAGCTGGAACCACTCGAATCTTCCGTTGGTGCCGTCCCTTAACAGGAATTGTAAGACAAAGAGGACACGTGTTAGTGCTCACACACAATGTTGAGAGTTTGCTAAACCAGGGCTTGACAAAGCAGCACTTGAACCATCACCCCCACTTTTTCCATTACTATTACATGTCTCAGTTGTGGAAGAAAAACTGGCTCAGTGTCACTTTTGCCTTTTTTTTTTTTTAAAACAAACTAAACTGCTAAGCATTTGGATTGAACTACACTGACTGTACAAAAGTGTACACGAGGCAGATTTCGTTGTGTTTTACACTTTGTCGTCGCAACCACTCATACAACACGCATCTGTAAAGACAAACCACTAAACATTGTCCTAAACTCATTTTTTCCACATTTCTTGGAACAAAAAAAGCCCTCTGACCTTTGAACTTTGTCCTGTATTATTAATCTGATGTTGATGGGTATTCCTCCTGTGTTGTCACTTTCTGAACTGTAAACTAGTTTGTATAAGAAATGGTGCGTATGTAAATAAAGCTTGGTCAGGCTCCGCATACGCTTTCATCTTTTTGTCTTTATACAACACTAATAGAACATTTTCAGCCGGAATTACCGGCAGAATATATCAATTTGCATTGGACACTTTGACATCATTGTAAATATTACCCACTAATATACAACTGATTTTCTCACCATATTACAACTTTTTTCTTTAAAATATCAATACTTTATTCGCATAAAAGTATGCCTCTAAACAAAAAAACATTTGTCCTCTAAGATACCATTTATTACTTAATTTTTGTCAAATTATATTTTTTAAATTACTAAAATACTACTATTGATACTAATAATGCTAAATAATACTACTAATTACAAAAAATACTATTAATATCATTTTTTTTTTACCATTTTCCTGTAAGTATGCCCTTTTTCATAAAAAAAAAACTTTATTCTTCTTCCAGAGTTTCAGCTAAAATGAAAGGAAAGGTGTACAAAACTGTGGTGAGACCAGCGATGTTGTTTGGTTTAGAGACAGTGCCGCTGAGGAAAAAACAGGAGGCAGAGCTGGAGGTAGCAGAGATGAAGATGCTGAGGTTCTATTTGGGTGTGACCAGGATGGACAGGATCAGGAATGAGTACATCAGCGGGAAAACACATCTTTGAGGTGTTTTGAGATAAATTCAGAGAGGCCAGACAGAGAAGGTTCAGACATGTCCACAGGAGAGATAGTGAATATATTGGTAGAAGGATGCTGAGTTTTAAACTGCCAGGCAGGAGGCCTAGAGGAAGACCAAAGAGGAGGTTTATGGATGTAGTGAAAGAGGACATAAAGGTAGTTGGCGCAAGAGAAGAAGATACAGAAGACAGAGTTAGATGGAGGAAATTGATTCGCTGTGGCAACCCCTGAAGGGATAAGCTGAAACGAAAAGAAGATTCTTCTTCCAACTTTTTTCCTTAAAAACAGACATTTTGTTTATACAAGAAACAACCTTTTTTAACAAAAATTATAAAACTTTGTTCTTGTTAAATTCCAACCACTTTCTTCAAAAATGTTAGTTGATTTTCATAAAATTGCAACTTTTAACAAACAAAAATTCCAGTTTTTCTTGTAAGATTATGTTGTTTTCCCTAGAAACAACACCAAAAAAATCATTGTGGCTTTTTCTGAACAAATTTCAAATAAAATACCACTTAACTAAAATGTTGACTTTTCAAAAAATACTAATACAATTACATTTACAAATACATTTTTCTCAATTATATGTTTTCTGATTGTCCCTTTTTCCTAAAAAAACTAAAAATAAAAATCGTTACCCACTAAAAAATATGTAATTTCCTACTTTATATAAAAAATACTTTTCTTTTGTCTAACTACCCCTTGTTTAAAAAAAAAAAGACTTTTCTTGTTAAATTAAACAAGCTTATCAAAAATACCACTGTCTTATCAGAATTTTTTTAAAAGCTACTTTATTCTTGTAAAAATATGTTTTTTGCTAAAAAAAAATATATATATAACATTTTGTCATATAAAATACAACCTTTTTCACCCAAAATATACTTCACTCTTGTAAAACTGACCGTTTCCTTAAAAAAAAACTTTTCAAGAAAATGCACACCGCAATATAAACAGCACCCACAATTTTTTTTTTTACATATATCAGCCGCACCGGACTATATGCCATGGCTATATAACAGTACGTTGTGAAATTAGATACGGTATTTACACAAAAGGGATAAGCAGAAAGGAAAAGAAGACAGATTTTGTGAATGTTTGTTTATATACCTTGTTTCCAAACAGGCCCTGTAACACGGCAGTAAAATGGCATTGTTTTTATTCATCCTGTTCCTGGTCACTGAAACCACTGAAGTCGTCTTTTTCAGTGTCTTTGAAGAGATGAAGAGCCTCAAAACATCTCCATCACTCACAATTTCAGTCTCTCTGTCGCTCTCAATGTCGCTTTTCGTCTCCATGATGAGGTTGGGAAAAAAGTCATAATATAGCCTCTGACCCAGGTCAAGAGTCACACAAGCCTCCTGTGTTTATAGCTGTCTCGGGCAATGCCTGCTAAATGAAGCATTAAAATCATCAAGATTTCAAGAATTACAGCGTAAATTAACAACAATAATGTTTTATATTTACGAGAAAAGATCATCAAGTTACGAGAGTAAAAACTTAACTTTATTGGAATAAAAATCGTAACGTCATTTCATAGGCATGGCCTGAGACCGCTATGAACCAGGGAGCCGTATGTGAAGGGGGTGTGAGGGTAACGGTGAGATGATCGTGATGCTAACCCAAGCTAACCTGTTTGTGTCCAACTGTTGTATTTTGCTGTGTTTTTTCTCGTAATGTTACGAATTATACATTTTTCTTTTGTGATCTTACATTTTTTAAAATGTGGCCCTAAAACACATCGTCGTAAAAAAATCTATATTTTAGCCGCATCGTGTCATGAGCCGCAGGGTTCAAAATGTAGAAAAAAGTAGCAGCTTATAGTCTGAAAAATACGGTAATTACAAAGTATGTTTTTTTTGCTTTATAATAAAATGTTTTTGGTTTTTGGAGAGACTTTTCTTTCATAAAATTACCCTTTAGCCTCCCCTGAAAGAAATCCAACTTTATTTTATTTTTTTAAATTGCACCAACTTCTCAAAAATATGACTTTATTCTAATGGTAACAACTTTTTTCTTACGCTACTTTATTCTCTAATAATTATGACTTATAACCTGGGGGAAAAAATGTCATACAATTATGCCTTTTTTTAAATACTAATTTACTGATATAAAATCCTAACTTTTTCTAAAAACAAAATGTTTGTCGGTCGGTTGTATCTTCATTAAGTAACAATATGTAACTTAGTTGTTATTATATTTCACTGCATTGTTCAAAATGGTTTATGAGCATGAATACTCATAAGATTGTACCGGCGTACCTAAAGTAGTACCTGTTGAACAAATGCTCAGGGAACTGATGCTGTTTGACGTCGATTCGCCCGTTGCCACACGGATAACCGTTGTTGTGAGTCGCAGTTCGCAAACGCAAGAACGAATGTACCCCTTGCTCACCCTGGAAGACAGATGGCTTTCTAGTGTTAGTCTGGTGGGAAGAAGGGGGCTTGGGCTAGAGCAATATCATGTTCCTCTCAAATTCCTGGAAAACCTCTTGCACAATGTTTGTTCGTGGAATAGTGGCTAAGCAGAAACCCTGCTTTGATGCAGTAAATCTTACCCACACTAGTTTTTTGGAAGGCTGGGTCTGTTGCAGAGGATCTATCTATCAATCCATCTACTTGCGTGCATGCATGTGTCTTTGTGTCTAGAGTGACGTGCACGCGCACTGTGAGTGCTGCAGTGGGATGATGTCATCTGTGTAACAGCACCCTGCAACGGAGTGTTGGTGGATCTTCGAGCTTGCAGTGGAAGGCGGTGCTGATTTGAAGCTTAACACTGTGTTCCTAACACGTTCCAATTTGCTTGGGATAATTTCATGAAGACACTGTTTAGTTTCATTCCCGGGCCTTCACTGCAGAGCAGCAGGGGTGAGATGAGAAATAAAAGCGAGCGCACAGGAAGTGAGGAAGAATCGTGTCAGATGGGTCAGAAGGTAGAGAAAGTGGTAGGTTTTATATTACCTTAAGATATGCTGTGTTTGGGGCCTGAACACATGACTCTGGGCCAGACTCTCGGCTTTTTGTGGCCCTAAACAACTTTTGGTTCTGTCGTTTGGTATAACTAGGGTTTGGGTTTATACGTTTACATGTATGTAAGTTACAAATCAAATTGAACTCTTCAAGGCTCCAGATGTCTAAAAGTTATTGACAGTATACTGTAAACCTGTAGCTCAAGAGTCCCTTGGTCAAATCTTGTCTGATCATATGGCCCCCCCTAGTGGTTGTATAAACAACCGCATGGCGTATTGATGCCAGGAGCCTGCCCTGCTCTGGGGTGATATTTTCAGTATACTGTTTTTGGTTGTTTTTTTTCCGTTTTCAGGCGAGGAAGCCTGCTCTACCAAGCCCTGTTTGGAGTTTCTTTAGGGCTTGGTCAAGGCCAAGTTTTTAGCCGGGAAACTTCCCACACCAACACCGGCGCTTTGGCTACCCCAAAATCAAGGTTGCCACAGCTCTCTTTAGGTTAGACAACTTGACCCAAAAATAACTCAAATGCCACTTTTCCAAAAGATACATTTTAATCCATTTTTTCAAAGGATTAAAGATCAAATCACAAAAACGTCTGGTTTTCATTTTTGTGCCAGATAAGCTTCCCTGCTCACATGGCTCCATCCAAAAATGCTTGCACTGCATTTCCAAAAGGCAGCAAATTTTGGCTGTTTTCCCAAGTATCAGGTCAAGTCACAAAATTAATTCTGGCCAGGAAAGTTCCACCCCACACTGGAGACCCCATCCAAACCCCAAAATAAACTATTATATTTTTTATTAGGGCCCATGAATGTCCATAGACTGTACTTTTCCAAAAGGGTTGTGATTTTGTTCATCACACGAGGGGGCTATTTTAGTTTTTTCTCCAAATGTTCCAGTAAAGGGAACATTTCCAAAATTAAAGTAAAGTAAATTTTTCCAACGGATGTTACGCCTTTTAAAGGGGACCTATTACATTTTTATTCTGGCCTTTGTATTGAGTTCTGGATTCCTATAGAGCAGCTAAACACGATAACACGCACATAAATCTTTGTAGATCTTCCAGACTGCATCTTTTCCAGCAGTGTTTCCTTGGGTTTCCTGCCACGCCCCCCCCAAATGCTCTGTGTAATGTACTCCACCTCCGGCCCTCCTCCAGGTACGCCTCCCTCTGAGACCACCCGCCATGATTGGTCACACTCCCGAGGACTTCCGGAAAGCTGCCGAACCCCACTTCCTAATTCTGGCAGTACAGGAGTTAATAGTAATGTAGCGTAGTCCATGCTGTCCATAGTAGTGTCCATTGTAGCCATTTATGGTTTTACAGTTATTAGCAGCTTGTAATTTACATGCGTGCACGTAAAACTCGCTCCCTGCATGACACTCTATAATGCTACACACGCAACCGCTTTTGTCCCATTACTTACGCAAGATAAACACAGTTACTTACCGCTTGCTCTTCTGACTCTTCAACACGGCCGAGTAACGTTGGAAAGGCGTCGGACTTCAGCAACAATTTGACGGATAGTCCAGCTTCGTATTGCTAAACAAAATGATCTTCCCTCAACACTAAGACAAACAATTCTTTCAGATCCTTCTTTTGGGCAGTACGCTGCCCCTTGGTGCTTCGGAGCACATGCCGGCAGTATATACTGTATTTTTAAAATACCTTTACATATTGTGTACCATGTTTATTTTCGTGAGTAAATTAAGACACACTCACCCTTGTTTGCTTAAATCAATGATTGTGGAAAGAGAAAATGAAAATTCAATATTTATGCTCACATCAACTAGCACAGTACACTAGCACAGTAGTACAGTACAGGGATATGCTTATGCTTATAGTAATAACTTTTATGGATGTTACAGCTTTAATATGCTGACATGAAGAAGTCCGATATTATTGTATGTAACAAAAATAATGAGCTTGCACTAACTTGACCTTTTTTTTTTTTTTTTTTTGAGGATTGTTATTATTGCCCTTTCCATGAAATGAACAGCTTTGGATTTTTTTTCCAAAATAAAACATTGTAAAGAATATCTACTACACAATTAGTTCTGTGTTTCTTAACCAGCATCATCCAATATATGGCATCATCTCCTGACAGAAGAGTAGTTTGAGTGGCAGATTACCATCACTGTCCCGCTCCACTGAAAGTCTGAGTAGATCATTCCTCCCCAGGGCCTTGTGCCTCACACAGGACTGGCCTATTATTTTATGTATTAATATTATTATTTATGATTGTGTATTATTGCACTACACATTTAAAGTGATCTTTTCAGTATATATTTATTGTTGTTTTATTTTTTTTATTTTCTTATCTCACCTGTGTTGCCTTGGTTGTTTTATTTTGTGATTAAGTGTATTATGACATTTTTACAGAGCTGCTGGAAATCTGAATTTCTCTTGTAGGTTTGGATTTTTTCCCCCCCCTAATAATACAAATTTTTATTTAAAAAATGCCTTTTGTGTCTGATCTGAAACATTTTGGTGTGACAAACATGTAAAAAAAAAATCAGGAAGGGGCAATCACTCTATGAACATCATTTCTGGGTTTCTTTTTTTTTTTTTTTTTACCGTCCGACAACAACAGAATTGGGGTGTGAAGAGGAAGAGTGCGGAGTCAAATTGAGTAAAGTTTTAATGAGCGTGAAGAGGACCATGTTGATGTTACTGAGTTGGACAAAGATCACTAGTCAGACTGGACTAGTGGAGGTAAAGAGAAGTACCTTGACATCACTGCTAGTCAAAGCAAAACAAAAGAAAAGAAAGGCTGCTTTGTATCGTGATAGAAAATAAATACATCTCAGCCATAGACCATCTGTCACATGTGAGATCCGCGGACATCAACTCTGAAGGGGACACGCTAGTCGCATCAAAGTCGGCTCTATTTGGCTAGCCTCCTGGCCACGTCCTTGTACGCCATCTCAATCTCTGAGTCGGACGCGCACGTGTTGGTGAACTCCTCACGTGCTGCCGCATTCTTCAGGTACCGCCAGATGCCCGTCATGTTTGGAGGAATGTCGTACTTTCGGTACTTCTTAGCCACTACCTGAAAGACACACAGCGGTCCAAAGTTGGTGCAGCTTTCTCTAAACATGTCTCCTTGGACACTTGATCAGGAAAGGAACCAAAGTTGGCAACCCTGGCAAATCTCAACACAGACGGTTTTGTACGTATTGATCTACTGTTGGCAGTTACGAGTCTTCATCTTACCTAATCTGCATTATCTGTAACATCAAAGACCAGTTGATCTAACCTTAGACCAATGGTTCCCAAACTTTTTACAGTGGCGTACCCCTTCAGACATTTGACCTGTATTTTGCACGGTCACATTGGGATAAAGTTTCACATAAGCACTAATAAACAGGTAAGTAACCATGCTACATGTCTTTTACGCCACCTATACCTGTGTCTTCTGTTTGAATGGCTTGAATTAAAACTTCAAATTTTTTGCCCATTCCATTTCATTCCAGTGCCCTGCGATTGACTGGCGACCAGTCCAGGGTGTACCCCGCCTCTCGCCCAAAGCCAGCTGGGATAGGCTCCAGCATACCCGTGACCCTAATGAGGATAAGCGGTACAGAAAATGAATGAATGAATGAATTTCATTCCAGTTCCTTCCACTTATCCAGGTCCGGGTTGGGAGGGCAGCGGTTTCAGTAGGGAAGTCCAGACCTCGCGTCGCTGGCCACCTCTTCCAGTTTCACCTCGAGGACCCCCAGGCATTCCCAGGCAAGCTGTGAGACATAATCCCTCCAGCATGTCCAAGGTCTTCCCCCGGGCCTTCTCCCGGCTGGGCATGCCCGGAACACCTCACTAGACTAGGACTAGATCCCCGAGCCACTTCAACTGGCTCCTCTCGATGTGAAGGAGCAGCAGGTCTGCTCTAAACTCCTACTGGTTGACTGAGCTTCTCACGCTATCTCTTAAGGTGAGTCCAGCCACGCCACCCTCTGGAGGAAACTAATCTCAGCAGCTTGTATCCGCTATCTTGTACTTTTAGTCACGACCCAAAGCTTGTGGCCATAAGTGAGGGTGTAAACATAGATCGACTGGTAAGGTTTATTTTTATAAGCGTGTGGATTATTGTGCAGCCACTTGTGACCATTTATGACAAAACATGAATTCGGAGGAGTTTAATCACAGCACACAGGGGATACACTTTATTTCAGATCTCAACAACGCCTGATATTACGTGTACACTCCCCTAACCCCCCCACGCCCAATCATCGGGTTTATTAAATAATTATAATCGTGGATTATTGTGCAGCCATTTGTGACCACAAAACGTCATAAAACTGTGAATTCGGAGGAGTTTCATTAATCCTGAATGAAGTGGATACACTTTAGTTCATCTCCTTTTTTATTTTTTACAAGATTTGTCGTGTAAAACATTCAATTTATAAAACAATAAAATAATGGATTCGATCTTTATAGCCCTTTTCAAGGCACCCAGAGCACTTCACAATGAAGGGAACCCATTGTTCATTCACTCCTTAGTCACACACACGCGCTTATGGCCTCTCCGACCACCAAACCTCAATGCCCATCCTTATACCAGTGTGGGCAGCATTGGAGGCAAGGTGGGTGAAGTGTCTTGTCCAGGGACACAACAACAGTGACTGGGTGGAGTGAGCGAGGATCGAAAGACCAACCTTCCAATTTCTGGACAACCTGCTCTCCTCCTGAACTTTTGCGAGAAAACGTAAAACGTTTGTGCGAGATCATGTTTTGCGGGATATCGCTTGCTTCTAATTAAGAAAGAATGCATTCTCTCGCAAAACTGTTTCGTGAGAGAAAGCAAAAGACATCGTCCAGAAATCGGAAGGTTGCCGATTTGATCTCGCTTCCTCCACCAAATCACTGCCGTTGTGTCCCTGGGCAAGACAGCATTATGTATATGATATTTACTGCAGTTTTGGTCCTGTCCTGCAGGCCAGGTTGCAGTGAACAATGAGATAAACACCAGGCCTCGAGCCTAGATTGGCAAAGGGTGTGAAAAATCGCAGTCACACAAGAGCACCTCTCTGCCTGGCTAGTGGGGTCTACATGCAGCCCATAAATTCACCTCATTCAAACTTTGCCCTTGCTCGCCAACAACCACTCAGCCTATCACAAACTTGTCTACCAGTAATCTTGTTTGGACTATATTTCTCTCTGGACTCCCTATTTAAATCCAGACTTGGGTTTCCCTTTTTGACTGTGGGCTTTTGGTATTTTCTACTGCTATGGAGCAAACCAAATTCCACATAGTACCCCTCTGGTCAACCTTCTTAAAAAGGGGAACCTCCACCCTGGTCTGCCAGTCCAGAGGCACTTCCCAACTTCCATGCAATGTTGAAAAGACGTGTCAGCCAAGACAGTCCCTCAACATCTAGAGCTTTGAGAAACTCATCCACCCCCAGAGCTTGGCCACAGAGACTGAACATGTCCACATTTGTGTCCTCAGACTGCTTCCTATATGGAAGACAGCGGTATTTAGAAAGGCTTTAAAGTATTCTTTGCACTCATCTGACTATATTCTCAGTTGAGGTAAGCAGGATTCCATGCCCACTGTAAGTACTGTATACCGGGCACTGCTTCGCCCTTACAGAGGCATCTGTTTGCCAGAACCTCTTTGAGACCGACCAAAGTTGTGTTCCATGGCCTCACCAAATTTCTTGAGGTTTTGCCTGCCAATACGCAGGGGAAGCTCTGCCCGTTAAAGACAGGACAAATGAGAGACTTTCCCAGACGTTCCCAGCACACGTTTCAACCTCAAGCACACGTATGGGTTTTCCAGCTCTGTCCGGCATCCTCCCCCCGCCATCTAATCCAACTCATCACCAGATAGTGATCCTTTGACATCTCGGCCCCTCTCGTCTGATGATACAACTACAAAGTCGATCATAGACCTGCGGCCTAGGTGTCCTGGTGCCAAGTACACTTGTGGCCATCCATATGTTCCAAACTTCCTCTGGGCCAGAAACCTTGTATTGAATCCAGGCTCTGTACACATGCCATCAGTCTTGACCGGTAGAGTTGAGACAGAAAAATAGAGTAGAAGGATTGATGGTAGATCAAGCCAGAAAACAGGAGAGTCTTTATCTTAGCCCAAGGAATATAGACTGCCGAGTTTAGACTTGACTTTTAAATAGAGAGAGGGTGTCTGCCCTTGGATTGGGTAAAGGAGATTCCATAACAGAGGAGCTTGATAACTGAAGAATCTACCTGCCATTGTACTTGAAGAAATCCTAAGAGTGGCATGTAAGTGTGAATAGATGATACTGGGAGCGCAGTGTTCTACGGGGTTGATAGGGTACTAGGAGATATTTGAGATGTATTGGTGCCTGACAATTTGGAATGCTTTGTATTTGAGGGCGAATCTCGTTTTTGTTAGCATCCGAGACTAACATTAAACCCAACGTCGTCTTTGACTAACCTAACATTTATGTTTTTGTAAATAAATTTAGAGTCTTGAACAAAAGGTCACATACGTTAACCTAATGTTTACACTTATGTAAACATTGCAGACTTATTAGGATTTTGTCATTTTAAGCATTCAAAACAATTTACTGTAGCTCTTGTAGGTACCTATGGACAATTTTGTTTTGGGACAAAATTTAGGTACATGTTTGTGGATAGTTTGTGGATTGTTTTGAATATTCAACAGCTCTAACAAATGTTTTCCCAAATATGGACAAACCTGGCTTTGAACGCAATTTAGCATCTTCAATAAACACATTGAAGACAACAAAACAATGCATAGAAATATAATTATATTCACCGCTTTTTTTTCCTTTCCAAGAATTCATTGCAGTCCTGCGAGTAGTACCTTGACTATGTGCAGTTTAGGCAGCAGGTTGCAGTCTGCCAGGGTCAGCTCGTTCCCGTCCAGGAAGCGTCGCTTGGAGGCCTTCTCCTCCTCCTTGCTGTCTGCGTCAATTTCGTCAGGCAGGAGACTGTTCAGGTAGTCATCCAGCTTCTTCAGCGCCCTTGTTAAACCTTGCTCCAATGCTTAGAAGAAAAAAAACACACTTTTACAAACATGTAAACACACAATTGTCAGCACTCTTGAATAAGTGTGAGGGGCAAGATATGCACCAAAATACTGGCCTCTAGTGGCCATTGTTGTCATTTCACACTCTCCACACTGTTCACACAAATGTTTTCTACAAAGCTTGAAAATTTTCTTACATCACATTACAGATATTTTTAATAAGCACATGGCAACACCGGGAAATGCTTAAATCAATCCGCCTCACCATTGTTATCCTCCATTTTTGTGTTCTTGATGAAGGCCGAGAACTTGGCAAAGATGTCATTCCCAGTTGTGTTGGACTCTCTCTGCTTGGCCGCCAGTTTGGGATACCTGACAGCAGGCAGGCATCACACATCTGGATCACATCAACACTCAGAACCAGAACATTTCACAAGCCCAGCTGGTCCTTGCTCATTTATCCCTCCATCCATTTTCTATAGCGCTTATCCTCATTAGGGTTGCTGGGTATGCTGGATCCTATCATAGTTGACTTTGAGCAAGAGGCGGGGTACACCCTGGACTGGTCACCAGTCAATCACAGGGTAGACATACAACCATTCACAATCACATTCATAAATATGGACAATTTAGAGTCGCCCTAACATAACCTAACATGCATGTTTTTGGAATGTGGGAGGAAAGTCCACACAGAGATGCCCAACAGAGATTCGAACCCTGATCTCCTGACTGTGAGGCCAACATGCTACCCACTCATCCACCATGCACAAGGCCATTTATAATAATGTTAAAGATTTCTTTCAATTGATGTTGTTACTCTAGTAGGTAAACCTAGCATTTGTTGACATAAGAAATATATATTTTTTTAAGTTACTAGGAGTTACACAAACGTTGCTCTCAGATAAATGTAATGTTTAAGGTATGCCTATTTATTTTGTACTGTATTTTAGATTATATAAAATATATATTTTCATACTATTTTTCTAATCTATCAAGTGTTTGAGTACCTTTTTGAAATACTTATTTCAGTATACTATGATAAATATAACTATCATATTGTAGAGTATGCATACAGTATATATTATATAATATAATTTAAATATATTTGATTATTGAACAATTAAATAAACTATCTGTATGAGCCATAAGTGTACTCCTTTGTGTACGTAACGAGGTGTCCACATAGGGTACATTACTGACTTGGGAGGTGCTAGCATTTCCTCCAGGAACTCCTCGATCTTGTTGATGTCCGTCTTGACCTCTCCGTCGTAGGTGAGGAATGGCGGGTGCGTGCCGGGCGCCAGGTTGTTCAGATCCGCTGGCTTTCTGCAGGGAAGGAGGGGGAAAAAACGATGGACGTGAAGAAGACAAAGAAAAACATCATGACAGTGGTCGCTGGCTTACCTCTTGAGATCCACAGTGGTGACGTTGAAGACGACTCCTTTGAGCCAGAGGATCATGAAGAGACGTTGTGAGAAGGGACAGTTGCCAATGCTCTCACCATCGCTGCCTGCCTGTATATAAGTGAGATGATATTAATCCTATAACATCCAGTATCCATGTACAGTATGCAATATCAACAAAGCAACCATAAGAAAACCACAAGGGATTACATGTCATTGGAAGGAAATCTATCCATTTTAGACAAAGGTCACAAGTAGGAGCTTATTCGTCAGCACTTGCATTGGAAAACATTCACGAACAACAGGATTCTGTCAGAGCAAGAACCCTCCTGGTTTTGACAACTTGCTGCAGCTTGGTTCAAATGAGGTCTGATTCCTGAGAGTCTTTGTCTTCATGAATACACTTTCAGGAACCATAGTTTTTTATCAGCAACGCAAGAAACATATTGACTGCTTCAAGTAGCTGGGTTCAAAGGTCAAATTACCAGCTCTGCCAAAACTTTATTGATAAACATTCCAAAAAAAAAAGCTTTCTGTCAGCGAGGACCCACTTGAATTTGAATGCTTGAGCTAGCTTTGTTCAAAAGGGATCAGATTCCTGGGCATCTTTGGCTTCCTCATCCTTCTCATTCATAATCGTACAAGAATGATTCTGTCCAGTGGCGATTTCTCTAAAACTGCAAGGGAAGCTCAGCTTCTCTTAAATAGTCCAAAATATGGTGCTGAAATATGTACTGCTGTGATGATTAAATATTCACTAGAATACCTTCATCTTCAGAATCAGCACAGGTACTGATACCACTTCCTTCTCATTCATCCCCGCAGTACCACAGCAATTCTTCACAGTTGGACGCTGATAGGGGAGTGTAGAGTGAGTTGTTTCACTGTGTGAAACTGGACAGTCATTGGATAAATGTTTGGTTTTGTCCTGTCTGCTTAACGTCTCTGGGGATCTATGGCACACTAGGCTGTACCCCGGGGTGGAATCCCTTTTTGATTGATAATGAAATGTGAGAATCCGTGATCTTGACATGTAAACTTCCACTCGAGCATTTTTCCATTCCATTTTTCGGAACTTGACCTGACTTTAAGCACATTTATGTTGTAGACCAGTTGGTTGGTTTAAAAAAACATCTTAATCAGTCGACAGATTGCATAACCTCCAAACTTTGAGATTCATGACAGAGCAAGAACCTTGTTGATTTTAAATGATAAGACTTTTAGATGAACTTCTACTACATTTTTTCCATATACTTGGAAGTCTCCAAAGTTTGGGGCATGGCAGGTCCATGTCAGAGCAAGAACCCTATTGATGTTGAATTAATTCCAATTTAAGAGGTCATGCAGCTGTGGTGATGTCCTACCCGTCAATCACTTCCTGTCTATGAGATGAGCTTACGTTTCACTGCTAACCGTGACACCTGACATCCTCGATAAATTATACATAATGGTGTACACACACATACACTCTCCCAGCAAACACCAGAACGCTCTTCAAACATGCCGAGTCAGCTGTGTGCGTGCAACGCCATTGCTTATTGTTACAACAACAAGCTGACAACAATGAACCCCTACAGGGTGGTCACATGACATATCACATACATGAGGAATGGATTACATGGCCAATCAATGAAGACACACAACTCTGCTTAGACTAATAGCGGCAATGTTTTTATACTGACACGTGCCAGAAGGTCCACATTATTAATCTTGCAAGAGTTGTTTGTATGCAGCATCTAAAATCATTGTAGTAGAACACAGAGTGTGCACTTCATGAAGTGGGCCATCAGTGTTGCTATATACAGTATTTGAGTTTTTTTCTCGTCTCGTGTGTCCTGTTGGAAAACTTCATCTGTAGTGGAACCTATGACAAACCTATTTTAAAGTGTTTCCAAATATACAGACTTTTTAATTAGCAAGCCAGCCAGCATTCCCAGTAGGCCCTTGTGATTGCTTTATTTTTCCATCCCACCTGCCTCAGGTACACTGTGGTGTCCCAGGAGGCGGCGGGCAGAACAAACACGCAAAGAAGCTGCACACGTCTGTGCTCAAGGCCGTATGAGCATCCGAGGTAACGTTACCTCTGCTATTGTGTTACCCGGGCTCTCCAGCACACAACACACTGGCACATTAAACATATTTTTTTAGTCTTACCTTAACAAAAAGTTCAATATCAGGTTCTCTGTCAGCAGCGGACATTTCTTCTTTCATCCCAAGCACACTCAGTCTAGTGCAGCCTACATCCTACAAACTCAAATGTCATTCTCTCTGCGCCCTACAAGGTGACCGTCAAAGTCACGTGATGCTGAGAGGTCCCGCTAGTGGAAGCTCAGAGATCAGATTTGAAAAAAAAACAGATGGAAGAGGAAGACAAGCTCTCACTGACTCTGAAACAGGTGTGAGCCTTGACCACAGTGCTGGATTGTAGGGGGTGGAGCCCCATCATTCCAGCCACACCTACGCCTCCTTCACTGATCCAAATACTGCGCTCATACTTGCTTTATTCATACAGAATTGAGATAAATTGAAATACTTATCGTTTTAAAACATTTTTATGAAAAAGTTGATAAAAAATGAAAAATATACAATTGTAGAAAACATTACAAATCATACACATACACTCCCGATCCTATGGAGTGACAGGAGAGTGCCAAGTTAACAGGAAAAATGTGGAAATATAAAGAGAACCGATAATAATCAACTGAGAGCTTTCATTTACCACACAATACAAATGATTTTGAAAAATCTTCAGTTGTCAACACTTGCATTGCAATGCACTTTTAATTGGTTTGGGCATGCTTGATGGGATTGTTGCTCCAGGTTAAGATGGCTTCAGGCAGGGCATCACTGTCCATTTTTGTAAACTTCCCTTGTTATCCATACCCAAATGTTCTACATTGGACTTAGATGAGGGGAACACGCAGGATGGTCCAAATGAGTGAGCTTATTCCTATGGAAGAAGTCCTTGGTGAAGTGCAGCGTTGTCCTGTGGAAAAAGCCAGTCATCACCACACAGACAAGGGCCTTCAGTCATGAGCCTACATAGCCGGCTGCCATTGGACATCCCTGCACAACCTGAAGCTCCAATTTTCCATTGAAGGATTAAACTTGGCATGTGGAAAACTTCTCAGGTGGCATCTCTTGGTCGTTCCAGTAAAGTCGGAAGCCATCAGGACTGTCGAGGGAAAATAAAGCTTTCTTCCACCTTTCAATGTCCCATTGTTTGGTGCTCTCCTGCAAATTCCAAACCTTGAAGGAGACAATGCCTTTGAAGATGTTATTTCTTCTTAAAAGCCTTCTCTGGCAGATGGCTTCTGATAGTTATTGGACTGCACTCTGCACCAGTAACAACCTTCATTTGGGCCAAGGATGGTCTCATGTCTTAGGATCCTACCGCTCATGGCCTGTGATATTTTTTGGGTCTACCACTTGACTTTTTTGTTCCATGAGCCTCAGGACGTTTGAAAAAGTTGTGTGAAATGACCGTCTTACTGCGTCCAACCCCAGCAGCAATGTCACAACCTGAGAGGCCTTGCTTATGCAGCTCAACAATCCCACCACAGTCTAAGAGAGAAAGTTTTTTTTGCCATCAAGGGATAATGAGCGTGTGAATACCTGACACTAAATCAATTAAATTCACATTTTTGCCAACATTTGCCCTTTAATGGCTTTGGTCTTAAACTTTTCATCACCTGATGAGCAGCCTCTTTCACTTTAATGACTTTTTGCAATAAATTGCTTACTCAAAACATTTTTCTCATTCTCCTCTTTTTTAATTTTGAAGCTCCAACAGGGCTAAATGTACATTCCATTCCATTTTCCTCCGCTTATCCGGGTCCCGGTCGCGGGGGCAGCACTTTCAGTAGGGAAGTCCAGACTTCCGGCGACCTCTTCCAGCTCCATCGGGAGGACACCAAGGCGTTCCCAGGCCAGCTGTGAGACATAGTCCCTCCAGCGTGTCCTAGGTCTTCCCGGGGGCCTTCTCCCGACGGGTCATGCCCAAAACACCTCACCAGGGAGGCGCCCAGGAGGCATCTGGACTAGATGCCCGAGCCACCTCGATGTGAAGGAGCAGCGGCTCTACTCTGAGCTCCTCCCGGATGGCCGAGCTCCTCACCCTATCGCTTAGGGTGAGTCCAGCCACCCTACGAAGGAAACTCATTTCCGCTGCTTGTATCCGCGATCTCATTCTTTCGGTCATGACCCATAACTCATGACCATAGGTGAGGGTGGGAATGTAGATCGATCGGTAAACAGAGAGCTTTGCCTTCCGGCTCAGCTCTCTCTTCACCACGACAGTCCGGTACAGCGACCGCATTACTGCGGATGCTGCACCGATCCGTCTGTCAATCTCACGTTCCAACCTTCCCTCACTCGTGAACAAGAACCCGAGATACTTGAACTCCTCCACCTGAGGCAAAAAATGGCAAAAATGGTTGGAAAAATGGCAAAATGTACATCCTTGTCATTTTTCAAATGGTCTTAAAATTTTCATCAGTGGTTTACAGTGCTGCTGCTATGATTTACAGAAAGTGTGCAATAATTATTTCAACGAAATTAGACAGGTGCATAATTTTGGGCACCCTTGTTCAGTTGATTTGAATATCTATAGTACTAATTATTGGAACACAAAATTTGTTTGGTAAGCTGATTGACCTTTGACCTACATAAACAGGTCATGCCAATCATGAGGAAAGGCATTTAAGATGGTCATTTGCAAGTTTTTCTCCTCGTTGCATCTTCTCTTAAGTGTGGCAACATGGGAGCCTCAAAACAACTGTCAAATGGCCTGAAAACAAAGATTCTTCAACATCATGGTTTGGGGAAAGGATACAAAAAGCTAGCTCAGAGATTCCAGCTGTCAGAGAGACAGTGAGGTAACGAAAGCCACAAGCACAGTTCCCGTTAAGGGCCGGAGTGGCAGGCCAAGAAAAATCTCAGCCAAGGCTAGGCGAAGGATGGTGAGAACAGTCAAACTCAACCCACAGACCACCTCCAAAGACCTACAGCATGATCTTGCTGCAGATGGTGTCACTGTGCATTGGTCAACTATTTAGCGCACTTTGCACAAGGGGATGCTGTATGGGAGAGTAATGCAGAAGAAGCCATTTCTGTGCACATGCCACAGACGGAGTCGCTTGAGGTATGCTAAAGCACATTTGGACAAGACAGCTTCATTTTGGAACAAGGTGCTGTGGACTGATGGAACTAAAATAGAGCATATATATATATAGTATAACATTTGGACGTAACGAGGGGTGGTATGCATGGCGTATGAAAAACACAGCATTCCAAGACAGACAAAACACTATCCACAGTGGTGGCTCCACCGTGCTGTGGGGCTGGCTGTGTGGCCAGTACAGGTACTGGCAATCTTGTTAAAATTGAAGGTTGTTGTCAGTAACAGCAGATTCTTGCAAACAATGTTCAAGAATCAGTGACAAATTTGATGTTGCGTCGGGGCTGGATACTTCACCAAGACAACAACCCCAAATACTGCTCAAATTCTACAAAGGCATTAATGCAGAGGAACAAGTACAACATTCTGGAATGGAATCTCAGTCCCCATAAAATCTGTGGTGTGATTTAAAGCATCAAACCTGACTGTTTTGTAAAGAAAGACCCTCATAGGAAGTGTTTAGAGGCTGTTATTTCTGCAAAAGGAGGATTTACTAAATGTTGATGTAATTTTTCTGTTGAGGTGCCCACAATTATGCACCTACCTAATTTAGTTTAAATAATTATTGCACACTTTCTGTAAATCCTAAACACTTAACTTCATCTCTCAAATATTACTGTGTTCATCTGCTATACAATATATTCAATTGAAATCTCTGATCCAAGCAAATCATTATTTATAGGAAAATCTTGCCTATAAAATGTGCAGGAGCTTTCATCTTAGCATGAAGCCAGTCTGGAGCATACAATAATACATTTTGCCCTGCAGTTTTCAGAATGCAAAACATATAATGTTACATTCTAGGGACAGTCATCAACAGAATGTGTAAATCTCCCTATTTAAAATAGTGTCAAAAGGAAATAATCCTTTAGAATTGGACGGTGATACAAATCATCAGGGCTGTTGAGACAAAAGCAGCAGAAATCCGTGACTTGCTGAGCTAACCATTCACTCAAATGTCAAACAGTAACACTAAAACACTTTTCAGTGGACCACAAACTTTGTGACAGACTTTGTGAAGATGTTCACTAATAGTTTTATGGAGGTGTTGAGAAATGTGCAATGCCGTGAACTCTGCTCGCCATTTATTAGCAGTGTGACATAACATAAGAAGATAACGTATCAGTCCACATTCGTGCTCGCTGGGTCATAAATATATGGACGCTCCCAAAGCATGGTTGAACATAAATCACTGCAAACAAGTACGAGTCTACACACACATACACAGAAGACATGTGTTTATGCATGGCCTTCACAAGTCACTAAAAAGTTAATAATTATAAACAGCTACACAAATCCCTTCGTATTTGTATATCAAATTAATTTGTTTGCAAATAATCCCAAATCTGGATTAACACATTTTAACATTATCACTGTTAATAAACGATTACATTTGTATTGGTGTTGTTATGTACATCATCTTTTGGGGGATGTCCAGTTTTACTCCTGTACTTGGCTTTGCTATGTTGTTATGTTACTATTTGTATTTTTTCATGTTTTAGGGCGCATTAACTTGCACTAAAAATTAATTTCATTCATTCATTTTTTAAATAAGCCCCTGCCACCACTCCCTACCTGCCACCCGTCACCAACTTTGGTGGAGTGCACCAAAAAGTCTGGAGAACCCATGTTTCCAAAAAAGCAGGAAGTTGGCCATTTTGGTTTGAGAGGGACCGTTTTAGGCCAAAATCAGCTATTGTATTTTGAAAAACTTGCGGTAAGAGACATTGACCAAATCAACCCAAAGGGAAATCACGCATACTAGACAGATGGACAGTGAAAAGTCGCAAAGAATTTTATGCTACGCCACAGAATGTGGGTGGGTTGTTTATAAGTGGTGCCAGTGGCGATTGCTCTAAGTCGGCAAAAGAAGCTCAGCTTCCCATAAAATGTCAAAAAAGTGGTGAAGTACGTGTAAATTTTATTGACTAAGTAGAATATGTTCATCTTTTGTTCAGAATCAGCTACTTATCACAAGGACACCACTTCCTTCTCATTCATCCCCACAGCGCTTTTACACAGTCGGACGTTGAGTGCCTGCTGACTTTGATGGGGAAGCATAGATTGGGTTGTTCCACTGCGCGGAACCGAACAATCATTGGATAAATGCCGAGCTTTGTCCCGCCCGTAGAACGCTCAGCATTTCTGGTAGTACATGGGGCAAAGGGCTGACCTGGACGCTCAGCTTCTGCATGATGATTGGATGATCTATCTGATGCGGAATCCCTTTTGATTGACAGTGACATGAGTAAATCAGCGATTTTGAAATATAAACCTCCGCAGCATATCGTAGCATTCCATGTAGGAGTTTTTTGTTCTGTTGTTCCCAGCGACTTTGTCTTAATTAAAAAACGACTTTGAACGGAGGTTTGAATAGAACGGAATACTGCAGTATAGACTTACTTGTCACTTATACCGGGTGCAAGCAAAATTGTGCAATCATTCATCCATACATATACAACATACAATACAATATGACGGGGGATAGACAGGACGGATGACTGGGCGGGAACAGGAGGAGCGGAAAGGGGGTACCAAGAGGTGAGGGGCTGGGACAGTGTGGAACCGCCAAAAACCTCTGCCACATAAGACCAAACAAATACACATTACAACATAATTTTTAAAACTAGCACCATGGGAAGGTAAAAGGAGATGTAGTTTTTTCAGGGTAGGTTGACAGACAGCCAGTCATCACAGCCATGTTGGCGCGCAACTTGAACTACCCCTCCCTAAGTTAATTACATATTAATTACATAAAAATAAATGAACCTATTTAGAATGTAGAATGTAGGCTGGAAAAAAATTAGTTTCCCCTCCTTGAATGACCAGCAGGGACCACTGATTGGTGCATATAATGAAGATGACTCTCTGAAGCTATGTATAGGTCACTTCATTAACTCATAGATAGATGGATAAATAGACACTCTATTAGTCTACAAGATTAATTTAGGAATCAAAGTGGCAAAAACAAATGAGGAACAAAAACTTTCCTTATTTGCGTGAACCCAGAGTTACATGGGTGGGGGAGGGCCGGTGTAACTCATGTCCCCATTGGTTTGGCTACTGATGATTCTTGTTCTAAATGGGCCACTTGGACATTTTCCTACCTTGACAAAGAGCGAGATCTCAGGATGTCCAGGATTAGCCGGAGCGAGGCCGTTCTTGTCGAGGGTGACGTTCTCCAGAGTCTTCAGGGTGTAGTCCACAGACACCTCTGCTTTGGTGTCCGAGTGCTTGTAGGCCATCAGCATACCGTCCTCAGCGATGTCCTCCTCAGGGGAGGCAGAGAACGTAGAAGATGCAGAAGAGCCCCTGGACCTGCTATTCACCCCCTCTGGTTTGACCTCCTCCTGGTGGGGAACATCTGGCTCCCTGGGAACGTCCTCCATTTTTAACACAACCTCCATCTCCTTTTCTTCATGGTTACTAGATGAAGAAGAAGAGGAAGAGTGGCTATGTGTGGCTCCATCTCTGGTGTCCATGTAGTCCGGGGAGGAATGCTCTTTCTCTGCGGAGATGTGGACCTGCACCAGGCTGATCTCACGGCTTTCATGCTCCGAGTGCGAGCTGTCCGAATGATCACGTCTCATAATTTCTTCATCAGCTGAGACTTCCATGTTGGATTGGATGTTCTTTGTGTGTTTTTCAAAGACAAGGAGTGGAAAAGAACGTGGTAGTGCACCGAGTGAACGTAAGCATGGGCAAATTCCAGCGACACCTCCCAGAAGACCTTTGAGCCACTGGCTTAACTGATGATTTACCACCACATCATACATTGTGACTTTGTGAGATGGTGACACAACAAAGATGGCAAGATTAATTCACACTGAATCCAAAGTAGAAACAATTTAAAGCAATATGTAAAATATATTAAAGCAATAACACCAATAATGGAGGCATAATATCATCAATCAATTTTGAGCATTAAGTCGGAAATACAAGAAAATAATGTTGTATATTTAAGGGGAAAAGGTTGTCATATTACGAGAGTAAACACGTAACTTCACGGGAATAAAAGTTGTAACTTCAGTTAATAGGCATTGCCTGACACTGCTATGAAACGAGGAGCCGTATGTAGAGGGTTGGGGTACTAGAGTGTAGCGGTGAGATGATGCTAACCCATGCTAACCTGTTTGTACCCAACTGCTCTGTTTTGCTGTTTAAATCTTGTACTTTAAATCTCGTACTATTACGACTTTTTTTCTCAAAAAATTACACGATTTAAAGCCAAAATTTAGCCACAGAGCAGTTGGCCACAAACAGGTTAGTATATATAGTATATAGTATGTTTTTCTTCTTACAAGCATTTTGTCATCCTTTGCTGATTTGTCTTCTACTGCCTATTAGATATTAATTATATCTTAATGGACAGTGTTTATCTTAGAAAAATAAGAATATTGAAATTTTTTCTTCATTCACATTAGGGCTGCAACTAACAATTATTAATCGATTATTTGGTCAATTATATTTAACCGATTAATCGGTCGATTATTTTTTCCGATTAATTGATTACTCTGATTTTTAAAAAGACATTTTTAATTTTCCCCTCTTTGCAGTAATCCCTTTAAGAATGCATGAATTGACTTTTTCCCTCCAAAAATCATAGCAAAGAGTACAAAGGAGGGGAAGTTCTCAGTCACCAAAAGTGAAGTAGTGAAGTATAAACCATCAACTGACAAACATCACAAACTCTCTACTGCAAACCAACAAGTCTCTGACACAGACTGTACATGTGCATCAGCAATAAATAAATAAGAAATAGTGTAAATAAACATGTGTGTTTGGCATCGGCTCGTCTGCTCTGGGGTCAGGGGGGTGGCTTGTTTATGATGCACGTAGCAAGATGATATGGCCTAAGCCAGACAGCGATAGCTATTTGTAGTTTCCCTGTTCTACCAATAGGTTTTGTGTGTACGGATGGTAAGAGTGAATGGTTTTACACACACTCCAGCACACATCTCTGCGGTGGTTTGCTTTGCAAGATATCAAAAAGAGGCAAAAATGTTGATAGCTCTTGTCCAAAGTTAAAGGTGATGTATGTGTGTATCTTGTTTTGCCTGAAAGACAAAGATAATATCTCTGCTTTCATTGATGACTCAGGAAAATAAAAAGTAATTACATTTGAGTGGGTAGCACATTGCCCTCACAGTCAGGAGGTTCAGGGTTCAAATCTTCGTTGGGCATCATGTGTGGAGTTCGCATGTTCTCCTCGTGCTTGCGTGGGTTTTCTCCGGGTACTCCGGTTTTCTCCCACATTCCAAAAACATGCATGTTAGGTTAATTGGCGACTCTAAATTGTCCATCGGTATGAATGTGAGTGTGAATGGTTGTTTGTCTATATGTGCCCTGCAATTGACTGGTGACCAGTCCAGGATGTAGCCTGCCTCTCGCCCAAAGTCAGCTGGGATAGGCTCCAGCATACCCGCAACCCTAATGAGGATAAGCGGTATAGAAAATGATCAAATACATTTGAGAGGCTAAAATCAGGATATTTAAATTACATTTTAAAATTAAACGATTAATTTAATTTTAAAATGTAATTTAAATATCCTGATTTTTATTTTTTTTTAAAAATTTAAATTAAACGATTACCCGGGCGCCTCCCTGTTGAGGTGTTTCGGGCATGCCCAGTCGGGAGAAGGCCCCCGGGAAGACCTAGGACACGCTGGAGGGACTATGTCTCACAGCTGGACTGGGAACGCCTTGGTGTAATCCCGATGGAGCTGGAAGAGGTAGCTGGGGACCGGGAAGTATGGACTTCCCTACTGAAGCTGCTGCCCCCGCGACCCGGACCCGGATAAGCGGTGGAAAATGGATTAAACGATTAATCGATTACCAAAATAGTTGTAGATTATTTGGATAGTCAATTAATAATTGTTTAATCGATTAATTGTTTCAGCTCTGATTCACATAATTTTCACTGCACACACACAATCCCAACTTTGTTCTTCCAGATTGTACTTTTCTCTGTGCGTAATCTTTGAAATTCCCTTTTGTTGCCCACTTTTCTCTTGATGTAGTTTTTGTTGTAAATTATTAACACTGGAAGACGGTCACTGATATCATGAATTAGCAGACCACTTGTGTTTGTATAAAACAACCATTCCCTTTTCAGTAAACGCTGGAGGTCACAGCCTGATGAGGCCACAAGGACCACATCATCTGCAAATAGCAGAGACGAGATCCTAAGGTCACCAAGCTGGACTCCCTCAACGCCTTGACTGCGCCTAGATATTCTGTTCTAACAGAATCGGTGATAAAGGGCAGCCTTGGCGGAGGCCAACGTTCACCGGAAACAAGCTTGACATACTGCTGGCAATGCCAACCAGGCTCCTGCTTCGATTGTACAAGGACCAAATGGCACATAGTAGCGGGCCACCAATCCCGTACTCCCGGAGCACCCCCCACAGGACACCACGAGGGAAACGGTCGAATGCCATTTCCAAGTCTACAAAGCACATGTAGACCGGTTGGGCAAACTCCCACATACCCTCCAGTACCCTTGTAAGGGTGTAGAGCTGGTCCAGTGTTCCGCGACCGGGACGAAAACCACAATGCAGCTCCTGTAACCGAGGTTAGACTAACAGTCGTACCCTTCTCTCCAGCACCTTGGAGTAGATTTTTCCAGGGAGGCTGAGGAGTGTGATCCCCCTATAGTTGGAACACACCCTACAGTCACCCATTTTAAAAATGGGGACCACCACCCCGGTCTGCCAGACCAGAGATACTGTTCCCAACTTCGATGCAATGTTGTAGAGGTGTCAACCAACACAGTCCCCCAACATCCAGAGCCTTGAGGAATTCAAGGCAGAACTCGTCTACCCCCGGAGCCTTGCCATTGGGGAGTGTTTACCTTACCCCAATTACCTCAGCCACGGTGATAGAACTGTCCACGTATGGATCCTCAGACTCTGCTTCCTCTATGGAAGGTATGTCAGTGGGATTGAGAAGGGCCTCAAAGTATTCCTTCCACCGACCAACTATATCCACAGTCGAGGTCAGCAAGCCCCCGTCCGCACTGTAAACAGTGTGAACTGGGGGCAACTTCCCCTTTCTGAGGTGTCGGACGGTTTGCCAAAACCTCTTCGAGGCCGACCGAAAGTTTTGCTCCATCGCCTCAACGAACTCCTCCCACACACAAGTTTTTGCCTCGACCACCACCAAAGCCGCGTGCTGCTTGGCCTGCTGGTACCTGTCAGCTGCTTCAGGGGTCCCGCAAGCCATCCATGCTTAATAGGACTCCTTCTTCAGCTTGACAAGAGCCCTAACCCTCGGTGTCCACCATTGGGTTCGAAGCTTGCCACCACGACTGGCACCGACCACCTTGCGGCCACAACTACATCTGGCTGCCTCAGAAACGGAGACACGGAATACGGCCCATTCAGACTCAATATCCCGGTCCTCCCTCAAGATGCAGGCAATATAAATAAAAAACAATATAATAAAAAACAATAGTGACTATATTATCAAATAGCGTGGCACAGTGGTTCAATGTTATTCTGCTTGGTCTGGTAATTTTAGGACATAGACTCATTCTCTACATTGTATCTATGAAGTCATCTATTATCTTTTCTATTTGGATTCAGGGCCGTACAGTGGATGAATGGGTAGCATGTTGGCCTCGCCGTCAGGAGGCTCAAGGTTCGAATCTCCGTTGGCATCTCTGTGTGGAGTTTGCATGTTCTCCCCGTGCGTGCGTGGATTTTCTCCGGGTACTCCAGTTTCCTCCCACATTCCAAAAACATGCATGTTAGGCGACTCCAAATTGTCCATCGGTATGAATGTGAGTGTGACTGGTTGGATGTCTTTGTTTGTCCATATGTGCCGTGCATTTGACTAGCGACCAGTCCAGGGTGTACGCCGCCTCCCGCCCAAAGTCAGCTGGGATAGGCTCCAGCATATGCGCGACCCTAATGAGGATAAGCCGTATAGAAAATGGATGGATATTTGGATTCAAAAGATCAACATTAAAGTCCCACCATTTAACTTGATGTACATCTTGCAGTTCCAGATGCAGGTGATTCAAGTGCCTTGGATCTTTCCTGTTACCTGAAGTCGCATGCTTTCTTGGTGATGTGTATTGTCTGATGCTCATTTACATAGACATTTGTGCCTTTCAGCTTCTTTGCCTGATTCAGCAGTGCCTGTTAGTGAACCTAATGATGTTGGTGGATGTGCCAATGTTTCATGTATGGTGTTGATATCTACATCCACCTCCTTACATTGTAGACACTTCGCAATTTGTTGGTGCATTGTAGGAACATCCATTTCATCTGGTTTCTCTGTTCTGTTTTGTTTTCAACTGGCCTGGCATATGACAGGGGTGTAAGTCCGAGCCCTGTCGAGATCACATGGTTCATTTGTGCATTCTGATCCATCTCATCAATTGTATGCTTCATGTGCTCAATTATTTTTTTCCTTTGCTTCTTTCTTTTCCTTGAAAGCATCAGAAGGCAGCATTATCATTCTGTAGTACCTGGATATTACTGTATCATCAAAAAACACAAAAATCTACTGTACACACAACATTAACCAAAAAAAATCTTCCTTTACAAAGTTAATTATTCTATTTTTTTCACTATTGTGAATTGTGCGATTTGTGTGTGTGTGTGTGTGTGTATATATATGTATATATATATATACATATATATATATATACATATATATACACATCATATATATACATATATGTACATATATATATATATATATACATATATGTACATATAATAGTGTTTATTTATTGGTTACATGTTTTCATTTATAGTTGCGACGTAAGCCTAAATGGGGTCAACGTGTCTTAAAAAATAATCATTATAATAATATTGCACCCCATTGTGGATCAAAAGTACCAAAGTAAGTATTTTTAAACAATAAAAAATAATCATTTTGTAAAGGCAGATTTGTTGATGAGCTCGGATTGTGTGCCATTTTCACTGCGCATTTTCCGACAATCTAATTATCCCCAACAAAAAAAAGCAAAATGCCAACTTTATTTAAAGTCCCTTTATTTCAGAAGGTTGTTTTAATCAGTAACATGGCAAAGGTAGCTCATCTTTACACCAAATTTAGCAAAAAATACAACAGTTTGGACATTCATTCTTTTAACAAATAACTCAAATATTTGTGGGTTTAATTCATTCACCTGTCAGCAAGACACTTTTTTCAGTCATGAAAGCATTTCTTAATAAACAATTTCCCTGTGAATATTTGGAATTTAAAAACAATCACAGTGTTGGTATTTTTAGGAAGGCTCAGATACTGTAATTTGGTAATGTGTCTTATCCTAAAAGATGCTGTAAAAATAAGTTAATCACATATTTAGTCAACTTCTACAACTACACTAATTTAAAATATTTTGGCAAGAGGCACCTAACTTTGTTTTGTTTTCTTACAACTACAAGATGAAGTGGAAAGTGTACATAATAACCTAAAAAAAAAAACAAGCACCCCACTGCTGCCCCGTGTGGATCATGTGCAAATCGCAGGAACAGGTTCAGACTATGAAAGAGTCAAGCCACACTGAAAAAGTTAAAATTGGAAAATACTGACAATAACACCGTCACTGCACATTTCACCATCAAATGTTGATCGCCAATTATGATGTGGAAAAACAATCAGCCACGTAGAAATATGTCAAAAAGAACAGAGGATGCGCAAAAAGACGTCACGCAGAGAAGCTACATGGACATTCAAGACTCTACACAGAGCTGATCACATGACGCCTGACCAACGACGACACACAAATCATGCATTGCATAGGTTTGCTTGCGTCTAATTGGTCTACTCTGGTTAAGCACAAGAGGATGAAAGGAGTCTTGCCTGGGCCGTCACCATTCCTTATGCTTGCTCATTACTTTTGTAAATAAATACTGTTATCAACGCCGTCCTGCAACAATTGCCTTAATGTCCTCACCCCTTCAAGAATAACCCCTCCTACTCAACTTGTCCGTGTACTTTTTAGGCTGTGTTCACATTCCTGTCTAAATGGCAGATTTAGCCATACCCATCTGAACATCTGAATAACAAATAAAAACACTAATTGCTATGCCAGGCCAGAAGATACCACGGATGTATCGCGCCTGTTGCCCAAAGTCACCTGGGAAAGGCTCCAGCAACCCCCGCAACCATAATGACGACCACCAAACAAATGATCACGAATGATCACGTTTAGTGCTGGCACACAGTGTTAGTTTGCACTACGTCAAATTCTAACTACACTTGAATGTCTTCTTGCTAAGTGTTAGATATTTGAGTTGAAAATCTGTCCGCAATTTGGGTTGAGGCTTGACATTAAGACCAGAGGGTGGGTCCCGCAGCCAAACCAGTTGAGAACCTCAGGCGTAAACGTCTCCTTACCTACTAAAGACTTGGCTCTCAGCTGCGATTTGACGCTAACCACAAACATAATAAGGTAATGTTGACAAAGCAAAACCACTAGAAGTCCAGCGTGTCTCACTTGCATCCAGATGGACGACGACAAGCTGCTACAGGTGCAAGTCCTCTTGCAGTAAAGGCTGAGACATCTCCCTGCTTCTGTGCTTCAGCAAGGGCAGCTGTTTGCGCGTCACCTGCTGAACAAAGACCGCCAGAAAACCCAGCACCAGCGCCATGCCCAGGAGGGAACCCACCACGGGAGAGTAGGAACGCTCTTCTTGTGTCCTGGGGGTGACGCTGGGCACGGATGCCGTGGGCTCCAGCTGCAGGAGGTCCTTAACATGTGCAAGGGAGCCGTTGTTGGGGCGAGGCTGAACGGACAAGATGTGGCACATCAGGGGGTAAAGGTCGACAGAGTGCATGGAGGTCTTGACGTAGTCTTGGCGGAAGGCGGGCCCACGGGCCAGGAAAACGGGTTGCATGCTGCGCAAGGTGTTGTCGTAGCCGTGGTTTCCCCCTGCGGAGACATGATGGCAGTCATTGGTAAATCCTTTCACTGGACACATTACGTACACCTGAACAATCTGATGCTGCTCCACTCCAGAGCAGTAGGACATCATTCATTATTATTCTTTTTTCACATTGTTAACAAATTACAAATAAATACAAAAATACAAAATATTAAAGCCTTACCACCAAACACAATACTGTAAATAAGTGAATACCTAATAATAATAGTTAATAATAGTGTCACACTTAAACATTTCAGATCATCAAACAAAATACAAATATTAGTCAATGACAATGCAACAGAAAATGCATTTTTTAAATGAAACTTTTTATTGCTAAGAGTAAAAAAAATCCAACGCTACATGGCCCTTTGTGAAAAAGTTATTGGCCCCTTAAACAGAATAACTGGTTAGCCACTCTTACCAGCAACAACTGCAATCGAGCGTTTGCCATAACTTGTAATGAGTCTCCTACAGCACTGTAGAGGAATTGTGGCCCACTTATCTTTGCAGAATTGCTGTCATTCAGTCACAATGGAGCAATTTTCCAGCATTAAGCACCTTTTTACGGTCATACAACAGCATCCCAATAGGATTCAAGTCAGGACTTTGACTAGGCCACTCCACATTATTTTTGTTTTGTTTTTCTTCAGCCATTCAGAGGTGGACTTGCTGCTGTGTTTGGGATCATTGTCCTGCTGCAGTTGGTTTAATCTTGAGATCACCAACAGATGGCCGGACATTCTCCTTCAGGATTTTTTGGTAGACAGCAGAATTAATATTTCACAGCAAGTCTTCCAGGTCATGAAGCAGAAAAATAGCCCCAGATCATCACACTACCACCACCATATTTTACTGTTTGGCAAGATGTTCTTTTTCTGAAATTTGGAGATGCTTTTACGACACCATGTAAAAGAGTATGTTTCCAAAGGTCTTGAGGATCATCAAGATGTTTACTGGCAAAATTGAAACGAACCTTAATGTTCTTTTTGTTCAGCAGTGGTTTTGAGTTTGAACTCTGCCCTGTCAAGGCAGGGGAGGCCTACAGTTATTTGGACGTTGTTGTGGGGTCTTTTGTTACCTCTTGGATGAGTTATTGTCGTTGGTGTAATTTCTGTTGACTTGCCACTCCTGGAAAGTTTCACCTCTGTTGCATGTTTTCACCATCTGTGTATAATGATTCTCGCTGTTGTTCGCTGGAGTCTCAAAGCTTTAGAAATGTCTTTAAAACCTTTTCCACGATGAGAGATCTACATTAATCTCAGTTAAGGTATGTTTTAATCGGGAGGGCAATCACCTTTTCACGCAGGGCCATTTAGGTTTGGATTTTTTTCTCCCTTAATCATAAAAAGTTTACTGTATTTTGTGTTCAGTTAAGCTGTTGATGACTAATAACTGGTGTGAGGTGTGGCCAACAGCAGCTCCTGTGTAAATGTTCACTGCATGTGTGTTCTTTGCTTGCTAATAAAACCACTCAAGTGCATCCTAAATTGCTCCTTAACCAACAAGCACTATTCTACAAGGGCCATTAGATGGCAGTAACATTGACAAGACAATAGATACTGCAAGTAGTACGCTGTCAATGCTAAGGTGGGAATCTGTTATTTATTATTTATGTCTAATTTATCTTATCTATTAATAAATCTACTATGTTGAGTAAACAAGTGTAAAAGTGACTGTAGGGGTGCAATTACTAATATTGCCAACGTGCGTATTTATAAGGATGTATACAGGTTTTCTATGCTCTACCAAACTACTCAAATATTTGATTTATAAAGAAGAAATATTACGTTGTGGAAATTGACTTATCAGGGTTTGGTCTAGAACCAATTCACTGCCATAAACAAGGGACTATTGAATACAACTACAGTTTATGTAAAACAGTACACGGGCACGGAAAACTTATTTATTATCACAAGTGCTGGCCGTACCCAGGCAGAATTCCATAAAGACAGGTGGCATTTAAGAATTTTATGTTGTCTGACAACAGCATCAGTTGAAATTTGCTGCTGGTGGCTACACCAGAATAGATCATTAGTTCAAAAACTGTAATTACGGCCTAGTAACAGTAGCTAAACTCCCCGTAAAAGGTCCTAGTAAAGAAGGAAAAATAAAGAAGAAAAAAACTCCTTTCTTTTGTTCATTACAACTTAGTAAGGAATTCAGTTCTGACTAGGGCTCTCACAAGATCTCATGAGATTAAAACGTGAAGATATATATCAGATATATATCATTATATCAGATATATATCATTTGGAGAAAAGCTGTCTCACAGGAAGAGGGCCGCTGGAAGCCAATCAGACTGAATTATGGAATTTCTGCTGTGAATGATAATAACATGTAATAAGGAAATGGGAGTGTGCGAGGCAAAATTGGAACTGCAAAATAACTTGCTTTACACACGCTGTAAACCTTGCAATCCAAACGACCTCAGCGTCACTGGCTTGCGACCTGTGAGTGTTTTTTTCCATTTGAGTTAGGGCTAATACCTACCAAAATCCTAACCCTAACAGCTGACACGGTGTGTCCAAGCAGAAGCTTTAGTAACACTACATTTGATCAAATTTGTCAGATCAAAACACAATTGCTGCATAAAACTTCTATCAAAACAAGTGACACCCGTAGTTCTGACTAATAATAATGAGGAGGGAGTGGTAAGTGCGGAGACATACGCATGAGTGGCGTGCTCCTGTTCTGCACGATGGTCCATCCCTCCGTGGCCTCCAGGAGGATGGGCATTATCCTGATGTTGTGGCTATAGCGGAGGCGCTTGGGAATGTCCTCCTTCCGGTAGACAGCCATGTAAGGGTTGGCATCTGCCAGCTTGTTGTACACCTCGTCCAACTTCCCTGCAAAACACGGCGGGCTCAAAGGGATATCTGGGATCTCTTGATATGAAGTTGTATGACATCCCCATCAGCTGTGCAGTGCATCACCAGTGACTTTTCCCCCACTTTGCCCCGTGAGCCGAGTTATAGTCAGCTTTTAGAGTTGATTAAAGTGCTGTAGTTCCAGGTAGTTGATGGCGTCACTTAAGTAAAGAGTTTTGCTTTTCAAAACAATATGCATTCATAAGAGAAATATACAGCAGTTTTCCACATAAAAGTCAGACCTCTTCATCACTCTGCGTTATTTTCTCTCCCTCCATATCAGCTTTGCATTACCCTTTTCACAGTCTTTACTGTTGTGATGGAGAAAGTAAATATGTCTGACTATGAAACATGTGATGGCAAAATCCCTTTTTTGAATCTGATTTATTTATTTCAATTTTCTAATCCCACAAGTACAGCAGAGTATGATGAAAAATTTACAGTAAAAAGGCACAGAAAACCCACAAACCAATGAAAAAAAAAAAAATGAAAGCTTAAATTTGACACAACCAAAATAATAAAGTAATAACAAAAATAATAAAAACAAATCAAATATACATACATAATTAAAAGATAATAATACGTAGATGTTTTCCACTGCTATCACTCAAGTGCTCTGTGTTGTTGTTTTATTTTGACAGTGGCCTGAAAAAGATACATTAATTTTGGGGGTAATGCCTACACAGCGGGGGCGACATCCAGCTGCAGGGAGGCAACATGATCTTGAAATGCAGACCACATCTTATTAAACTTTGTGTTGGAGCCATGCAGACAGTGCCTTATTCTTTCCACCTTCATAAAGGTCAGCGCATCCCTTATCCAGGTTAAGTGAGAGAGGGGGGGACCTTTCCAGCGCATGAGAACCGCCCTCCTTGCAAGCAAACTGAGAAAGGCCACAAGGTCGGTAATGCCAAGCGGCAATGGTAGGTCCGGAGGTAGTACACCAAATAGTGCCACTATTGGTGATGGACTAATTTGAACCGAGGTAATGCCTAAAGGTGAATGGAACACAGAGTCCCAAAACTGAGACAGGGCGGGACAAGACCAAAACATATGGGTAAGATTAGCTGTCCCTTGGTGGCATCTGTCGCAGGTTGGGTCTGTCCCAGGGAAGATGCGAGTTAATTTGCTCTTTGACCAGTGGGCTCTGTGAACCACCTTACACTGTATAACCCTGTGCCTAGCGCAGATTGAGAAGGAGTGGACCCGCTTCAAAAGTGATTGCTAAGTATCTGGGTCTATGTCTGTGTTAAATGTGCCGTGGACCATGTGGTACGTAAATCACCTGATACAAAACGCTATGAGAGAATGGTTGTATATCATTTGGAAAAATTTCCCTTGGAGTATGGGTCGAGAGTGAGTATGGAGTCTGTCAGAGTTGTGGATGAAATACCTGGAAATCCAGGGAAGTCCTTCCTGACAAAGTCCCTGACCTGCAGGTATCTAAAAAAATGTTTTTTGTGAAGGCCGAATTTATGGGCCAGCTGGTCAAAGGATAGATCACTGACAGATCGGATCCCAGCAGTTTCCCAGGCCAAAAAGGCCACATCACTGACAGAAGGAACAAAAAAAGGGTTCAGGTGAATAGGGGTGGAGAGAGGTATAGAGAGTAGTCCCAAACGTCGTTTGAATTTAGCCCAAATTTTAAGAGAGTTTCTAACTATTATATTGTGAGAATAAGCTAGGAACGACGTAGTCGGAAAGAAACATAGCAGAGACCTCAAAGTTGGAGAGTTGCAAGACACCTCCTCCATTCGTAGCCAAAGTGGTGACTTCTCGCTGGTGTGGCACCAGTGCAACATGCCACGAATATTTACGGCCCAATAATAAAATAGGAGATTTGGCAGCCATAAACCACCTGAGTCCCTGCAAGACTGTAATATACTCTTTCGAGTCATAGGAGTGCCCTTGTTCCAAATAAACTTGGAGAAAGAGCAGTCAACCTCACGAAAAAAATGTTTTGAGATAAACATAGGTATAGATTGAAACAGATATAGACATTTGGGAAGTACATTCATTTTAATGCAATTAATCCTCCCAGCGAGAGACAAGCGGAGAAGAGACCAACGCGAAAAATCCTCATTCATCTTGCACAGGAGGGGTGAAAAGTTGCGGTCCGCTAAGTCTGAGCTTTTCTTGGTGACACAGATGCCTAAGTATGTCAAACAATCTTTAGAGATTTTAAAAGGTAGGTTTGATAAAATCCCTAGTAGACTATAGCTATATTCACTTTGTTATTTTGACCGATTTCCAAATGACACTGGACATTTATGTCAACATATATTGTGGCACATACTCATAAAAACGTGGAGAGGACCACGCTTCCACGTAGATGACAATAATAATAACAACGGTCATCACATAACGTTATGTAGCAGCTTCGCTGGTGATTTGGCTGCACACACCGTTACTAGATAGATAGATTGATAGATACTTGATGGCCGGTTCTGAGTGTAATGTCCGTCATATACCTTTAAAACAAGGTATAAGTATATAGGCAGCATCTAATTAGAAGTAGCTAGTTCCTACCAGGGGTGCTGGAACAGCACAAATCTTCAAAGCATGTTTTCTATGTTTAGTCCTGGGCGTGGAGAAAGCTGTTTCATCCTGGCTTATTCCTTTCCCACACTATAGCCAAAATGGCAAGGAGCCAACGCTTCCTAATACCAATGGCCGTGACCTTAAAACGATGGAATATACTGTACAGGACAATGCTGACAGCCTTACAGCCCAGATAATTACAAGTCCACTCATTTTTTTAAGATATTTTTTTTTTTGACAATACCATAGCTCTCACTTTAACTCTCTTAGAGTGATTGTGAGGTATGGCCACTTTCAAAACACAAAGGATAAGTGTAAATTACCTGGAGTTGTTTATCCTTCAGTTACGGTTATAAAATTGAGTGCAAAGGGGTCCTTAGAGCCTTTTTATTGAGTATTTTGTCGCCGGCCGTTGCCGGCCTCGCTCCCCATCGTCAACATATCCAATTTTCATTGTGAAAATATGTTTATATAACATGTAATATGCTTTACAGCCTTGTCAGTACGGTGGAATGGTGTCAAGAAGACAAACTTCTAAACATTCATCTTGGCATGACTGCTATTTTGATGAAAAATATACAAAACAAAGGTGACAAGCTACATCAAGAAGCGTTTCTTTACTAAGTGACCTCACCAACTAGCCGAACTACTATCTTCAACAGCAAAAACCCACCAGAACTCACTGGACAAAGTGGAGGAAAAGTCAGTAGATGTACTCCACTGCTGATACAACTTTATATAAAAAAAACTAACTATCCCTTTAACGTGATATACCTGTAGATGAGGACAGCAGTCATATCCCAGTCATGTCATGAGATCCAAGAACCTCAGTGATTTTAAATGACGTCTAAGGCCAAAGGTCAAAAATGCCGTATTCGAACCATTGAGTTACACATTTACCACAAAAAAACAAGAAATATATTGATTTTCAAGTCAGTCCCACTTAATGGGGTCAAGTGTTACGCTTACCTTCTTTGGGAAATATTCCCACCACTGGACTCTTGTCCACCCACGTGTACAGGTCTCGGATAACGTACTCATCCAGTTCTATGATCTTGTCAGCAAAAAGTTGCGTCATGCCATGGTCACTGGTCACAATCAGGTTGACTTTCTCATAAAGCCCGGCCTTCTTCAACTCGTTCCTCAAGAAGCCAAGTTTCTCGTCCACGTCGGCGATGACAGCGTCCATGAGAAAACTCTCAGGTCCAAAGTTGTGTCCACTCTCGTCCGGCTCCTCCCAGTACAAAACCGCAAAATCCACCACCTCCTCTTCAGGCGCCAAGAACCACTGGATGATGTGTTCCACGCGGGTCTCAAATGGAACGGAGACATTGTACGAGAGGTAGCGTGTTGGGAACATCCCGTGGATCTTCACGTCAGATCCGGGCCACATGGCAGCGCCACTGCGCCCTCCATAGTTCTGGATGGTCACCCAGAGGGGAATGGCCTGCTCCCACCACACGGGGTCATACATGCTGTCAGCGTCCATGGAAAAAGAGCGGTTGAGAACCGGGTCATACATATCGTTGCCCACGATGCCGTGTGTCTCGGCATAGAGGCCCGTCACCAGGCTGTAGTGGTTGGGGAGCGTCTTGGTGATGTACACGTTCTCCACCTGCTCTACCGTCACACCTTCCTGCATCAGAAGGTGGAAGTTTGGCGTGGGGACCCTGTTCACATAGTCCCAACGGAAGCCGTCAAAGGACAACAGGAGCAGTTTGGGACGCTCTGTCGTGCGGTGGAAGGAAACAAGAGGCGGTGGGAGGGCGCACAGGAGGAGGAACAGTTGTATCAGCATTGTGTGGCGAGAGGAAGCTGCAAACAACAGGTTGGAAGTCAATGTATATAATTACAGTGGAAGCTCCAATTTTGTATGTCGCAGTTTTCATATGATTCAGTTTTTGCCAAAAATTTTCACCAAGATTTTGTCTTGGTTTTCATACACTATTGCAAGTAAAACTAGTCCGGACATGCAAGTGAACGTGCCCTGAAGGCACCAGAGCGGTGTCCAGGAGGCATCCTGACTAGATGCCCAAGTCACTTCATCTGGCTCCTCTCAAAGCGGAGGAGCAGCAGTTCTACTCAGAGTTTTTCCCAGATGATAGTCCTTCTCTTATCTCTAAGGGAGAGACACCCACCCAACTAATTTTGGCCGCTTGTCCCCGTGATCTTGTCCTTTCGGTCACTACCCAAAGCTCATGACCATAGGTGAGGGTAGGAATTGAGAGCTTTGCCTTTCGGCTCAGCTCCCTCTTCACCACAACGGACCGATGCAGAGTCCGCAGCACCAATCCACCTGTCTCGCTTTCCATCCTTCCCTCACTTGTGAACATGACCTTAAGGTACCTAAACTCTCCATTTGGGGAAGGATCTCATCCCCGACTCGGAGATGGCACTCCGCCCTTTTCCAAGCAAGAGCCTTGGACTCAAAATCCATCCAATGGAAAAAAAAAACACTGTTCTGCACATTTATAACTGTATAAATAACAAGCATTGTAATACAAATGTAATGTAATAATAAAAGCTGAAATATAACGTATACTAATGCGTTAAAATTCTAAAAGTTTCTTACCTTTGATACGCAGTGAAGTGCAGTACAGTACAGTACGTACACTTTTTCTCTTTTCTCTTTGTCTTTTTCGTTTGCTTTTCTTCGTTTGCCTTGACCGGATGCCAACGCTAAATGGAAAAAGCAATGTCTATTCATGGACCCTTCCTGTGGGCGGGTCCATCAGCCAAGGGGACAAGTCAATAACTGATGACACGATTCCTAATGGCAGTGACTGTGTAGTAGCTATGTTTATGTTTATGGTGACGGACAGGGGGTGACATGACTATCACGCCACCATGCACATACTTTGCGTGAACGTCTTACACGATGGAGTCCATATCGAAGCTGCTGAGAGAAGCGGCTAACAAGGTGGGCGGCACCAGTTCCCCTGGTAGAAGGACCTGTCCACGGCTTTTTCCATTTAGCGCCAGGCATTCAGTAAACGCAAAGAGGAAAGGCAAATGGAAACGACAAAAGAGGAAAATCAACAACGAAATGGAAAAAACAAAGACAATACACAAAAAGCAATGAGAAATGGAAAAGGAATATTACTACATTTGTATGTTTTTGGATTATTGACTCTCTTTATATTTCCTTTTAATTTCGGCGCTCCAGAGAATCCACACACTTCACGCCTTTGCTGTAAAGACCCAGTGTTTTGTAACTTCTTTTTACACTTGAACCACCCATAATGGTGAAAGAACCTGGTCCGGTACATCAGACAATCAACACAGAACCACAGGCACCGACTTTGACCAGCATACTTTTACCCACAGGTGTTTTTATGCTTTCACTTCCTGCAGGCACGTGTGGTTAGCTTGCTTCCCATACAGATATTGATCCAAAGAGGGCATCCATTTTGCAAGGCACAGCTTTAGCCTCCATGATGTGGCTCCAAGAACAGGAAGTCATCGATGGAGGTGATGTCATCGAGCAATGGCGTGGAGGGAGGGAGGGGGGGGGGCTTAATGACAACAAATGCGTCAACGCAAAGGACACACACACACACACACACACACCAATGACTTGGTGGTGACAACCACTGCGCATTGACGCACGTCTGCAAGCAAGCAGCGCGTGGAGAGGAAAAAAAAAGGTCTCAGGCTTCGCGCAAGCAAAAAGACAGAAACGCGCCGAGCTTACCTTTTCTATCCGATCCCTCGCTGGGCTGGACTGCGTGTCTGCGCAATGAGATCAACAGCCTCGAGTCTGGTGACAGCCGGAAGGAAGTCCCGCCTTGCAGCCGCTTTCACTCATTGTCCCGTTATTTGTTTTGCCGGCTTGGTGCTCCACGCAGAGCAAACGCAGGCGAGATCACGGCGACGATGTTGCCGAGAGGCAGCCCCCTGCAAGTGAGTGGATGCATGCTGGAGTGAGAAGGCATGCATGATGGACAAGTGCGGCGGTCTAACGACGTCATACGGAAGCAGGAGCCGGAGGGGGTTAAAAATAGATCGTGTTAAAAATAGACATCTGTCCTGGCAATCAAGTTTATTTTTACCCCTGAAGTGGACCGCGCGTGTGTGTTGCAATAATAATAATAATAACACTCAAGTCCTCAACATCACTATATTTGCACTAAGTTAGTTAATTAAGTTAATTCAACAATGAGTTTAATGAGCTCGTCAGTAATGCGTGTCTTGTGACAATATGCGTTTTTCATGACGAAGGCTCTCCGCTGCACTACCGCGAATGTCCGCTGGGTGTCACTCACTGCGCGCCTTTAAAGCGACGCCTAGATTATACGTTTGTGTATAATTACTGTTGTGTACGTGTAAGTGAGTGTGTGCTGCTGCAGGCACATAAACGTGTGGAGTATCAAACAACCGGTAAAGGCTTTGCCTACGGCCATATGATCTGTTGCTACCATGTTAGCACTACTATTGGTTGCTGCTGCAACTATTTTTCATTTTTGTTACCACGAGGATGTAGTGCACGTCAGTCTTGGGTTCAAAAAATGTGGTGGAGAGGCCGCTTGTCAAACAGAACGGCATGCTTGCTCACGGTGCAACAACACACAAACACAACCCATCCACAGTCATTGAACGCATCACATAAATCAACTACTACTACTACGTGGGTGATACACAACAACTGAGCGCTAAACATAACCTTTAACTTGAACCTGTTATTTCCAATTGACCGCAAGGTATGCTGGGTAGTCCAGCGACAATAACAATATGAGTTATGAACTGCAAAACATTGGATGTTAGTATTTAACATCCTTCCTTGTTTACTTCCTCTGGTGACCTCCACAAAATTATTTGCAATCATGCAAAAATGTGCCAAACACAGCAAAATGTTGGGAGAAAGAGTACCAGAGTACAGTTTCAATGTTAATGTAGAGATGGGATTTAGGGCTCTTTGAGGGGAGCCGGATCTTGGTAAGCCATTCGTTGCAAAGAGCCGTTCATAAACCTGGCGCTCTTGGCTCATTTTTAAAATTAAGTTTTAAGAAACCAGCCTGGCCTTAGCTGTTTTTATCTGGGAAACAATCACTGGGAGGTAAAGAATTTAGATTTCCCACTAATATGAATTTGAATTATTGAGAAATATTGATTATAACCTTATTTGACATGTAGATTAAATTTCATAGTCTGAGCTAGATTCGTGGTAAATATTCCAATGGGTGGCGCCATATCACTCCGCTTTGACAGTGACTTTGCTATTCTGAATTACCAATTGTACAAATTCCATGGCAGTCAGGAGATCTGGAAGACCAGGGTTCAAATCTCCATTGGGCATCTCTGTGTGGAGTTTGCATGTTCTCCCCGTGCGTGTGTGGGTTTTCTCCGGGTACTCCGGTTTCCTCCCACATTCCAAAAAATGCACGTTAGGTTAATTGGCGATTCTAAATTGTCCATAGGTATGAATGTGAGTGTGAATGTTTGTTTGTCTATATGTGCCCTGCGATTGACTGGCGACCAGTCCAGGGTGTACCCCGCCTCTCGCCCAAAGCCAGCTGGGATAGGCTCCAGCATCTCCGTGACCCTAATGAGGATAAGTGGTACAGAAAATGAATGAATGACAAATTTCATGGATGTGTGTAATCCATGGAACACGTATAAACATTGTTAATAATACAGAGCAACACAACATACAAACTGTTCAATAGACTGGTGAAATGTCCTGAGGTGCATTTTGTTGCTCTGTAAAAGAAAGTTAAACCCTGAGGATGACTCCTGCGCCGTCCTTGGGATAATTAATAAGTACCGTGCTGGGCTGCACACCTCCCCATGTACCTGGGGGAAAAAAGAACAGCTCCCAGCTGCGACTCGGTTCCCATCGTTCAGGTTAACGAGCCGTTCGTGAACATCACAACTCTATGTTAAAGGTTTGAAATAAATAATTTGGAAATGCCCGGCGGGCCGCAGTTTGCCCACCCCCTGTTTAAAAGGTGTCTCAACTTTTTCTAAACAAGACATGATGTGTACATGAATAAACTTGCATCCTGCAGTCGTGGCTCCCGTTCTTTATTTACATCCAACTTCCACAACATCAGCAGGCATCCTGAAACCTTCGGTTACATTGAAATGAGACCAACCTCATTTATTGTTGGACTTCCCTGCCTGGTTCTGACTGCTTAGAGCAGGAGAGGGCAAACTACGGCCCGGGGGCCTCACCTGGTCTACCAAATGCTCCCAAAGTATTTTACATAAACTTGTAACATACAAGCTGGAAACATGATTGGCAAGTAGTAAACAAGTTCGTCTTGGTTTCGCCTCGCATAACCAACACTTTGCAGTCATTGCAAATCGCAAGTTTAATATCCAAAGGAAACACCACAGACATAAGGTTAGACAGGTACAGAGAGAACAGGCTTGCTACTAGCCAAACACGTTTGTTTACACGCTTCAAACGCGGTTTGATGTGAGGGCATCATGTGCGGGCGGGAATATACGGGAGACCAAAGGCCTATATACAGCATTTTTTTAAATGGGCTTCATTATACGGAAAAAAAACGTGATAACAATATCTGGCTTCTTTTTATGCCGGTATTAATTCCTAGTTTTAAGTCTATGCGGCCCGCCAAGTCAAACATTTTCTCAACCCTGGCTTAGAAGAATCCCAAAGTGCATTATATCGTTGAGTTGCAAATGCTGCACTGAGCTGACTGATTTTTTTTTTTTAATGAAGTTAAGCCAGACATTGTAGCCACCTCTTATTTGTTGTACTCGACTATTTCTTCCGGCTAGCAGATTGGGCGTCAAAACTAGAAATCGACATAAAAAATGTGAACGAGTGTGGGAGAATCCGAATGTTGGTCCCGATTCCCGTCGATGCTCGAGAGCGGCCACCCCTAGTTAGAAAATGAAGAAAAAACAGCATCATGACAGTTGCGGCGGCTAGTTATTCAAGGAGGCGAAGCTCATTTTTTCCGGCCTACGTCATACATGTGTTTATTTATTTATATGCAAATTTGACCCTCCGTTCTTATATATATCCACACGAAGAAAAAAAGCTCATCTTTTCCTAAATGATTTCTGTGAAGATTGACCTAGTTCAGAAGATATGTGCGTCCACATGAATGTCCTGAAAACGAGTAAAAACGATGTAATACATATGCCAAACCTGTTACTGGCCCTATGACAGTCTGAAAGATTGGCAACAAAACACTGGGCATGCACAGTTGCACAGACAGAACTATGGTAAACAGAAATTATGGCGGCAGGTACGAGTGGCCGAACTGGACCGACGATGAAGTGGAACTGTTGCTTCAAGTCATACTGGATTATAAAACCAGAATTAAGTGATGTGCTGTGTCTTTCAGCATTTGTTGTTCTTCTGGAAAATGAAGAAGAAGCAGATTTTGCTGCAATAGCGACAGTAGGCTCACTAGTTGCAGCAGGACTAACACGGAAACAATGTACAACGCCATTGTTTCCGTGTTTGCGGTTTTAGCGCATGTGTGTTTGTAAAGGGGTGGAGCTATGAGCAAAGCGTTTTCATAGAAGCCGGGGCAAAGCCGTAACTATGGAGCCGCAAAAATGACATCTTCAAATCTTTCCACTCTGGGACCCAGTTTCAAGTGTTCGTTTACAGACCCCGAAAACACTGGCGTTGTGAGGATGATACACCGTTTTGATAAAGTGTTTATGCGTTTAGGCCTCGGATCGTCTTCGCGTGGATGGGGCTTTAGTCGTTTTCCACAAAGACAAAGTCGCTGCGGACTGGTAAAATCTGTGATTAAGTCTGTGGATCAGTTCACAACAACGGAATGAAAAACTTGGAAAATGAGCTTTGCCCTTGGATCACTTGAGTAGCTCAAGTTAACCGGGTTCACTTGCAGGTTACACAGATCAAAGATATGGAGCGGTGAGAGAGAGACAATGGGAATCTGTAAAAGTATTAGGGTTTCATGAAATTTTAGCTGGTACAAATATCAAAGGGGAACATCAAATGACATAGTCAAGCCAGTTTTGGTTTGGAATATTTATACTGCATACAGTATATGTCACAAAAGCTACTCGATCGAGTCCTTACTTTGTGCGTGCGTTCCTCACTGAACGCCAACCTAACTGCTCACTTAAGTATCTTTTGAAATGTTTGTTCTGGACTACAAGTGTGAACGCAGCCTAATGTCCTTCCAAAAGATGTTTGAGGCGGATAAAGTAGAAGGTCACAATCGCTAAAACCACTCAAACATTTGCAACGGCAACATTTTAGGTATTATTCTTCTGTCATAATGCCCTTTTTTGATGGCAACATTTATTTACTCACCTGCAGAGGTGGCTGTAAGTGGATAGTTCTTGCAGGATGTAGCTGGCATCCAAGTTCATACAATTGCTGTTCCACCCATTCCTTGCAAACCTTCCTTGTTGAAACAACAAAATTGTCACAATATAGCTGAGTAAAATGATTTTTTCTTTTCTTTTAGTCACAAAGATTTTTTGTTATGCCCTTGTATTGGATCGATAGCTTTTATTTTATTATTTATTCATTATTTATTCAGAAATTCACATTTTCAGCAGCTCTGCAAAAGCATCATAATAAAAATTCATTCATGTCTATGCCGCTTATCCTCATTAGGGTCGCAGGTGTACTGGAGCCTATCCCAGCTGGCTTTGGGCGAGAGGTGGGGTACACCCTGGACTGGTCGCCAGTCAATCGCAAGGCACATATAGACATACAAACATTCCCACCTATGGATAATTTAGAGTCGCCCATTAAGCTAACATGCATGTTTTTGAAATGTGGGAGGAAAGCGGAGTACCCGGAGAAAATCCACACACGCACGGGGAGAACGTGCACTCTCACACAGAGATGCCCAATGGAGATTGGAACCCTGAACCTCCTGACTGTGAGGCCAATGTGCTACCCACTCATCCACCGTGCAGCCCATAATAAAAATAATAACTTAAAAATAAAACAAACAAGGCAAGATGAGAAGAGAGATGAGAAAATTAAGAAAATAGAATAAGAATAAATACAGAGCGGGTGTGAATGCTTGTTTGTCTATATGTGCCCTGTGTGTGGGGACCCTTGACCTAGGTTAAAGGTTAAATTACGATTTTTCCCCCGACTGATTTCGAAAGGCTGGACTGCTATGGGAGGAGAACAACACAACAATAAACATAATAAATAATCACTCCAGTGTGTCCTAGGTCTTCCCCGGGGCACACCTTACCAGGGAGGCATCCGGGAGGCATCCGTACTAGATGCTCGAGCCACCTCAACTGGCTCCTCTCGATGTGAAGGAGCAGCGGCTCTACTCTGAGCTCCTCACCCTATCTCTTAGGGTGAGTCCAGCCACCCTACAGAGGAAACTCTTTTCTGCCCCATGTATCCGGGATCTCATTCTTTTGGTCATGACCCATAGCTCATGACATTAGAGGTCAGAGCTGGCGTCAAGCTGAAGAAGGAGTCCTATCGAGCATGGATGGCTTATGGGACTCCAAAAGCAGCTGACAGGTCCCGGCAGGCAAAGCGGCACGCGGCTGCTGCGGTGGTTGATTCAAAAACTTGGGTTTGGGAGGAGTTTGGTGAGTCCATTGAGCATGACTCACAGAGGTTCTGGCAAACCGTCCGACGCCTCGGAAAGAGGAAGCAGCCCCCAATTCAAACAGTTTATAGTTGGGACGGGGACCTGCTGACCTCGACTGTGGATAAAGTCGGTCGGTGGAAGGAATATTTTGAGGCCCTTCTCAATCCCACTGACATACCTTCCATAGAGGAAGCAGAGTCTGAGGACACGTACGTGGACAGTTCTATCACCGTGCATATCTGGGGTAGTTAAAACACTCCCCAGTGGCAAGGCTCTGGGGGTAGACGAGTTTCGCCCTGAGTTCCTCAAGGCTCTGGATGTTGAGGGACTGTCTTGGTTGACACGTCTCTTCAACATTACATGGAAGTCGGGAACAGTACCTCTGGACTGGCAGACCGGGTGGTGGTCACCATCTTTAAGAGGGGTGACCTATTTGCAGACGATGTGCGATTTGCAGACGCCTTCAGCGTTTATTGGAGCAGTTTCCAGCTGAGTGTGAAGCTTCTGGGATGAGATTCAGCACCTTCAAATCCGAGGCCACGGTTCTAAGTCGGAAACGGGTGGATTGTACCCTCCTGGTTGGGAGTGAGGTCTTGCCCCAGGTGGACGAGAGAGGGAATTTTGGAGTGTGAGGTCGACAGAAGGATAGGTGCAGCATCTACAGTGCGGTCGCTGCACCGGACTGTCGTGGTGAAGTGAGCGCTGAGCGAGAAGGCAAAGCTCTCTGTTTAGCGATCGATCTATTTTCCCTCCCTCACCTATGGTCAATGTCATAGTCGGTTGGTTGTTGTTTTGCAATAAATGTCACAGTTTGTAACAATGTGTATGTTTTTATTAAACAAAAGGTGTTGTAAGCCATACTTTATGGTAGGGATTTTTTTTTTTTTCAACCATTTAATAATCTCATCTGCCTATGTCACAGCCAACAAGCGGGGAAGGCTGATGATATAAAGACAATCAAGGGGTGTCCCCTTAGGGGCTTCTTCCCCTTGGCCGTAGCTTTTAAGGGGCAGGGGTAGAAATGAAATTCTAATTGTTTGCTGTTCATTGTTGTACTTACTGTATAAGATATTACTGTTATTGATGTTATTATTTATTAATGTAGTTGTAGGAGTTGTATTTTGAGGTCACAGTATTTATATCATGTTTCAGATTTGTTTTGTATTTGTTTGCCATTTGTTAACCATGTGAAGCGACTGACATGTTCAGTTGTTTTGTAAGTGTATATAAATTGCCAATCTTGCCTAGGATAATGCATTTGGTTGGGCCAGCTCTGACCCCAACCAAAAGACAATTATTCTCTTGTAAACGATAGAGGAGACGGGGAATGGTATGAATTCTACATCTTTCTTACATGTGTGCTCCTCGTTGTTGCTGTGCATTCAGCTGACTCTGCGTTTTTGTGCATGTGTACCGTTCCGGGTGCATTCATGTAGGTGCACACATGAGATGGATTCCTTTTTTGGTTTGTTTGTTTGGGCTATTGTGGAGGTTTTTTTGTGCTCTCTCGCTCCATTTTGCTCATGTGATGTTTTACACAAAAGGCTGTGTGTTGAGTTTCAAACATTCTGGTTGTTGTTCTAAAGAATTATTCAGTGTAATGGCAGGAAGATATTATGAGCGTTGGGCAAATATGCTTTAAAGTTGAGCTGGGGAACACCTTTCATACTCTTTATTGGCCAATATAGGCATGAAGATGTCCTAGTACAGTACAGTAATGTTCAAAATAGCAGTCCAATGTGACTGAACAGATTAATCACTCAGGTGAATCAGGTGGCCCCTATTTAAGGATGAAACCAGCACTTGTTGAGTATGCATTTCTCTTTAAAAGCCTCAGGAAAATGGGTCGTTCAGAAGAATACTGTATGTTCCTTAAAAAGTTGATCGGAGAGGGAAAAACTTATTAAGAGGTGCAATAATGTTTTGGCTGTTCAGCTAAAATGATCTCCAGTGCCTTAAAATGGAGAACAAAACAGAAGAGGTTACAATTTGCCAAAGAACACATCAACAGGCGTAAAGAGAAATGGACATGGAACATTTTGTGGACTGATGAGAGTAAAATGTCAGAATGCTCAAAGAGGTCATGTTACCTTATGCTGAAGAGGATATTCCCTAGAAATGGGTGTTTCAACAAGACAATGACCCCAACACGCTAGTAAACGAGCAAAATCTTCTTTCCAAACCAGCAAAATTATGCCACACAGACATGAAACAGTTATAAAAAACTGCTCATACAACTAAATATTAGTTTAGCGATTCACAGGATTGCCAAATTCTAGACACAAAAATGTTTGTACAAAATAGTTTTGAGTTTGTAAAGTCAATGGCAAACACTACTATTTTTTTTACCAACCCCTTTCAACTAATTGCCCAATTGCACAGCCTTAAGAGCATGCATATGATGAATGCAGGGTCATGTTTGTTTTCTGAGAATCTACTGCACCTACTGGTAACTTGTTTGCCAAGTAGCAATAAAAATATACTAATAACAGTGATTCATCTGTTTAGTCACATTGAACTGCTATTATTTTTAACGCTGCTGTATATAGTGGTTATCACATCAACAAAATGCTTATTTAGACAATGTGAAAAAAAGTAAAGGGCTCTCCTCTGCATAAATGAATGATTGGCACTTTGGGAGTAGCATTAGAACGCACATAAATAGTATAATAATCCATCATGTGCAAACAGTACTGTGCTTGTTAGTAGATGTACCAAGCATTGTCCACATGTATTACATTAGAATTAATTCATATTAATATTTATTAATAAAATGTCACTTATTATTGCTAATAATTATACATCAGAAAATCATACAAATTTGATTGCAGCATACTATCATCCATTTATGTATTTATTTATTGTGCCTTAGGCTGGCCACAACAAAAGCCTACTCCAAAATATGCAGTTTTACTGTACTGGAGGAGGGTCAGAAAACCGGTCAGTATCTCGTGTGTTCACTGCTTGCCTATATGCTTGCCTACATATCTCATTGCATGGAGTTAATCAGGTTACTGATGGTGGAATACTCTGGGTTGTCATAAGTTAGAACCCTGTATTTCGCGACAGGCATGGAAGTGGAGCAGAAAAGTTTCACGAAACAAAAGGAGCACGTCTAAAGCGACTACAGGTGGGAGCAAGAGGTGAACAAAAAGTGTCTTGCAGCCAGGGGAAAAAGTACAGCACAAAAATCACAGCAGAAGCCACACAAAAATACCAAGTGCAAATTAACTGGGCTTGGCAAGGCAAGGGGCATGCAACAAGGAGCAAGACTATGGTCATAGCGTGGTGCAGAACACATGTTTTGTTATGGAAAGACTGCGACACAAGCTAATAGTTGTGGGTGGATGGGGCAAGGATGGGCCTCAAAATCTCGTTATGGTATCGCTCTGAATTCAAAATGCAATCAATAAAATGTTCCTGTGTTGGTTGTCCATAACATACACCTGCTTATACTATAACTTTGACAAAGATATGCCTTTTTTGTTTACATCTTACATCAGCACAAACAAAAATGTTGTGTTTTAACACTTTTTTTTGAAGTATTAAATTCACGTGTTTATTATTATGGTCGTACTTTGTGGTCAAACTAACTAACCACTAAAAGCTTTAGTATGTTTTAGTATTCAAGTTTTTGTAAGTGAGGTTTAATAAACTAAAAACTAAATATTGAACGTGTTTCGTGTATGTAATACGAACATATGCATTTATTAATATTATCAATAACATTGTTATTGATAATACTACAAGTGAGATCAGTGGACTTGGTGGGAAATGCACAGCACACAATGGCTGGTGTTCTGGAGCTTTAGGTATTCTGGCATTATATCCATTTTTCTGCTCCTTTTGCGTCTTTTATTTTCGACAATACCGTCCTACATTACCCAGAACCACCGAGAGCCAGGCTGCTGTCACTGCTCGCTTTGCCTTGTGGATAGAGCCGGTGGGGGGGGTGTCGACGAGAGGGCGCCCAACCAATGAGAGGTAGGCTATCCTTGTTGTCAATCAAGCTGCTACGACGCGCTTATTTACATGGAAACAGCGTTGACCAATGAGGAGTCAGCCCTGGAGAGGATTTGGCAAGGGCCGGCCAATGGTGTGGCGAGGTTAAGAGCGTTCTTTCGAGTCTGGGGGAGTGTATTATCGTGAACATAGGAGCCAAGGTGCTTTTTACATATCGATCCTCTGTAGCGACCCACACCGTTTGGACTTTTTCAGAGCTCGACCTTTATCGCCTTTTTGGTTCTTTGGGTCGCTTGTCCTTCGCCGGGTCGTTGACGAGCAACATGCCGAAAAGGAAGGTGAGTGTCGGCCTCTCATTTTATACTAATTTGAGCTGATAACAAAAACAAAACCCCAAAAAAAGCAGTGCGTGTCCAGGTAAGTCAGGTGGAAGTTTCGATACTCGTCTTTGTGCTTTTGAACTCTATTTTGACCATCGTACCTTCTCATGGTCCTCATCTCGCCGTGGGGTGTTTTTTTTTTTCGTGGACAGGGTACAATGTCACGAGGACACGACTTTCGGGTATAAGCGGTATATGTGGTGATGGGGGATACGTGACCACTCCGAACGTTATTATATTGATTAAAAACAAAACCTAACCGAAGCTTCGGGGCCCATTGGATGTGATGCAATATGACTAGCAATCTTTGTACCACCTGGATGCTACAATTGTGTGTGTGTGTGTGTGTGTGTGTGTGTGTGTGAGAGAGAGAGAGACAACAGACAATTTGTGGGGTAAGGGGGTAGTATTTAAGCCCCCAGTGGATGAAAGTTAGGGATGAGTAGATCCATAATGCCCAATACCCACGGTGGCATTGAAACTGTTTTGTGTGCTAGATAAAGTGCAATTGGCAACATACACGGCTCATTGAAGTGTCTATAGAAGAAACACAATGTCTGATGAAAAAATGCAATCATCTAGTCAGGAAGTTTGTATTGCTCTGCTTTTGGTGGTGAAATGCTGAGGAAAAAACAAATAGGTGAGTTCCTGCTCTTTCTTGCAGTGGTTAAGTGTCACTGTAGCTGCTAGGCACAATCCATAGGGCTCAATCCTAACTGCCCCAAATGCTGACAAAGTGAAATGCAGTGCTGTAAATACTTTAATTTTATTGTGTTTATTTAGCAAAACCGCAAAGTGACGGACAGAGAGAGGCTGTTATTCCCAAAATGAGAAAAGGATGTATATAAAAAGATGTCCTGTTTAGCCCTCGCCCAACACCGTAGTTAGTGGAACCGGAATTCTTTTTTGATTAAATGTCTGAAACTTCTCAATTACTTTTTTAATTGGTATCAACTTTGTTACTTTAAAGTCTAATTTTGAGGGGAATCTCCACTTAACAGTGACAGGTTTTTAGTGCTGCGCTGTGCTGGGATTGGAACAACACTAAAAACGAAGTCTTCAAGATGAAACACTCTTAATGCACAAAATAATCATCAAACTTGTTCAACTGATACACACAGAGTAAAGAACAACTTCATGCTCTGAAGCCTTTCTGCTCTGTTCCCCTTGCGCCGTGCGCATTCAGGCATACTCGTAATTGTGAGGGTTTGGTGCTAATTCTTTTTCATTTTTATTCACATACCGCCTATGAAAATTGGTGAACCACTGGGGTTACACATGGCCTGCTTTGGGAACCTCGGTAGTAGAAAAAATATGAATTGGCACACTTTTCCATGGTCAAACGTCTTCTGGCTTTTTGTTTATTTCCATCTGGGTTAGTGCTTGTGTTTGCCCTGGTCTGAGTTGAGGAAAGATAGCCGGGACCCCAAATGGTAGACGCACCCTACAGTAGTTCACATTGACGCCTAATAATAATAATAATCCAAAAATATATAACAAATAACAGAAATATAACCAAAACTGTACATTAACAATATAGAAAGCAATATATTCCATGGGCATTTCCAGGTGGGAATGGTTGAATACATTGTGGTTGTCTACCACTGTGGATGTCTAGTGTTTACTTTGCAAAGGCATATTTTCTCTCTCATATTATTGACGATCTTCAAGGTGTTTGGTCATTAGCCTCGCTATCTTAACCTTTTCTCCATCCCTTCTTGTGTCTCCTCCAGTCTCCTGAGGGCCCTGAGGGCAAGGAGGGCTACAAGGTCACAAAACAAGAGGTAAAAATTGCCGTGTGTGTGTTTAACGTGTGCAGTGCTGGCAATGTATATGTTAGTGTGCTTGATTTGGAATGACTTGCAGTCAGCAAGCAGATCAACTGAAGATAAGACTGCTGCGGTTCAACTGATGTGTCTCCTCTCATTCTTTCTGTCACTGTCTTTCTCTCTCTCTTTCTCTCAATGATCACCTTTTGCTTCGGTAGCCCACCAGAAAATCAGAGAGGTTGTCAATGGTAAGTTTGGTCCCCCTCATCCTCACTGCCTTCGCCACCATCCTCTCCTTCCTCCCACTTACACGTGGTCAGTGTCCAGTACTCCAGCGGTTCCACAATGCATCAACATTTGTCTCCTATCCTCGTCTTTTCTCTGTCTTGTTTTGTCCACTCATAGTGCAGTTTGGTGTAAGCAACACTTTGTGGATACAGTAGGCTGCATGATCGTGTGTTTTACGTAGGGTTGGGCATCATTTAAATTTGAACAAATCTGGTTAGGATTCTGATTCCTCTTTTCATTTTCCGGTTCCTCACGATTCACAATTCCGATGCTTTTCAGAGGCTGGGTCATAAAAGTTTGCATGGTTTAAATGAGGGAACTAACAAGAATTATTTTTGAATGAAATGTCTGAAACTTCCTAGTCCAGGGTGTACGCCGCCTCCCGCCCAAAGTCAGCTGGGATAGGCTCCAGCATAGCCGCGACCCTAATGAGGATAAGCGTTATAGAAAAAAAATGAATGAATGTCTGAAACTTTTGAAAGACTTTTTTAATTATATGAAATTTACAATGAATTTCTTCCAGGACTATTTCGGTCTGTATATAAACACCAAAACATTCATCTTGAATGAGCCAATGATGCAATTAGGGTTAGGCAATATGGACCTTAGCATGTATCACAATATTTTTGGGATGTATCACAATTTATTTATTTGGTTAACTTGACAGGGACACTATACAATAATTAGCATTGCTGAAATGCACCAGAATTAGCCAAAATGCTATTTTTCATCTGTTGTCCCTGAAGAGATGTTAAATTCTCTCTAAAACAACAGTAAAGGAACAATGCAAATATAAAACATTGGTTAAAAAAATAGATGCAACTATACAAATCATGTTAAAAGATACAGTGTACATACAAAACTGAACAAAGTGCAAATATTGAATAAAAATGACCAACACATTTTCTAAACACTTAAACATACAGGATGAATAAACTTATATTCTACTGTTAAGATTATACTACATGTTTGATTTGTTATGAACCAGTTTTTTTAGATATTACATCTTTGATGTTCTAGGGTTCCACTTCTGTGCACCTGACTATATGATTCAATTCAGCTGAGCCTTGTGTAAAAAACTACCAACGTTAACCCATTCCATTCCATTTTCTTCCGCTTACCGGGGTCCGGGTCGGGGGGCAGTAGTCTCAGTAGGGAAGTCCAGACTTCCCGGTCTCCGGCGACTTTTTCCGGGAGGACACCAAGGCGTTCCCAGGCCAGCTGTGAGACATAGTCCCTCCAGCGTGTCCGGTCTTCCCCGGGGCCTTCTCCCGGCTGGGCATGCACGAAACACCTCACCAGGGAGGCGCCTGGGAGGCCTCCGGACAAGATGCCCGAGCCACCTCAACTGGCTCCTCTCGATGTGAAGGAGCAGCGGCTTTACTCTGAGCTCCTCCCGGATTGCCGAGCTCATCACCCTATCTCTTAGGGTGAGTCCAGCCAACCTACGGAGGAAACTCATTTCCGCCGCTTGTATTCGCGATTTCGTTCTTTCGGTCATGACCCATAACTCATGACCATAGGTGAGGGTGGGAACGTAGATCGATCGGTAAACAGAGAGCTTTGCCTTCTGGCTCAGCTCTCTCTTCACCACGACGGTACAGTACAGTGACTGCATTACTGCAGACGCTGCACCGATCCGTCTGTCGACCTGACGGTCCAACCGTCCCTCACTCATGAACAAGACCCCGAGATACTTGAACTCCTCCACCTGAGACAAGACCTCACTCCCAACCCGGAGGATACAGTCCACCTGTTTCCGACTGAGAACCACGGCCTTGGATTTGGAGGTGCTGAGTCTCATCCCAGAAGCTTCACACTAAGCTGCAAACTGCTCCAGTAAACGCTGAAGGTCACAGCCTGATGAGGCAATAAGGACCACATCGTCTGCAAATAGCAGAGACGGGCTTTTAAGGTCACCAAGCAGGACTCTCTCAACGCCATGACCTCGCCTAGAAATTCTGTCCATGAAGATTATGAACAGAATCGGTGACAGAGGGCAGCATTGGCAGAGGCCAACGTTCACCGGAAACAAGCTCAACTTACTGCTGGCAATGCAAACCAGGCTACTGCTTCGATTGTACAAGGACCGAATGGCACAAAACACATGTAGACCGGTTGGGCAAACTCCCACACACCCTCCAGTACACTTGCAAGGGTGTAGAGCTGGTCCAGTGTTCCGCAACCGGGACGAAAACCACATTGCAAGTCCTGTAATCGAGGTTCGACTAAGGGTCGAACCCTTAGTCAACCCTGCAGGGTACCCTCCAGCACCCTGGAGTAGACTTTTCCAGGGAGGCTGAGGAGTGTTGGAACACACCCTTCGGTCACCCTTTTTAAAAATGGGGACCACCACCCCGGTCTGCCACTCCAGAGGTACTGTTCCCGACTTCCATGCAATGTTGTAGAGGTTTGTCAACCAAAACAGTCCCCCAACATCCAGAGCCTTGAGGAATTCAGGGCGGAACTTGTCTACCCCCGGAGCCTTGCCATTGGGGAGTGTTTTAACTACCCCAATAACCTCAGCCATGGTGATAGAACTGTCCACGTACGTATCCTCAGACTCTGCTTCCTCTACGAAAGGTATGTCAGTGGGATTGAGAAGGGCCTCAAAGTATTCCTTCCACCGACCAACTATATCCTCAGTCGAGGTGCTGCAAGCCCCCGTTCGCATTGTAAACAGTGTGAACTGGGGGCTGCTTCCGCTTTCTGAGGTGTCAGACGGTTTTCCAGAACCTCTTCGAGGCCGACCCAAAGTCGTGCTCTATAGCCTCAGCCACTCCTCCTACACCCGAGTTTTTGCCTCGACCACCGCCAAAGCTGCGTGCCGCTTGGCTTGCCGGTACCTGTCAGCTGCTTCGGGAGTCCCGCAAGCCATCCATGTTTGATAGGACTCCTTCTTCAGCTTTACAGCAGCCCTCACCCCTGGTGTTCACCATTGGGTTCGGGGCTTGCCCCCACAACTGGCACCGACCACCTTGCGGTCGCAACTTCGACTGGCTGCCCCAGCAATGGAGGCACGGAATACGGCCCATTCGGACTCAATATCCCGGACCTCCCTTGAGATGCAGGCGAAGCTCTGCCGGAGATGAGAGTTGAAGACTCGACGAATGGGAGACTCTGCCAGATGTTCCCAGCACACCCTTACTACGCGTTTGGGTCTACCAGGTCTCTCTGGCATCCTTCCCCGCCATCTAATCCAACTTATCACCAGGTGGTGGTCAGTTGACAGCTCCACCCCTCTCTTCACCCGCGTGTCCAGAACATGCGGACGCAGGTCTGATGATACGACCACAAAGTCGGTCATAGACCTGCGACCTAGGGTGTCCTGGTGCCAAGTGCACTTATGGACAGCCTTATGTTCGAACATGGTGTTTGTTATGGACAAACTGTGATTCGCACAGAAGTCCAGCAACAACACACCACACGGGTTCGGATCAGGGAGGCCGTTCCTCCCAACCACTGGGTCACACTGTCATTGCCCACATGGGCATTGAAGTCTCCCAGTAGAACTATGGAGTCACCAGCTGGGGTGCCCAACTTTAACGCATATAAATAAATACACTTGTCTCAAATTGTAACGCACAATCATTTATTTATTGGTTACAAACTGTGCAGTACAGCAAGTGCATTTAGTGTCTACCAAACTAGATAGTAATAGTGATACAGCTAAATATTGACCCTTTCCACTAAGTATAAAGGCATCATGTCTTTGGCTGAGTAATATGACGCTGTATCAGTAAATTCATTCCATCGTCTACTCTTCTTGTTGCAAGGAAGACCATGAGCAAAAGCGCTCAGTATTTTTGACCGAGTAAATGTCGACTGCCTGCTGACTCTGTCTCATGCTTCATGACACACTCTTCGTACTCAACTCTGTGTTTGCCGTCGAGATGGTAGAACAAATCTGTCTCGTTACTACCTTTTGCCGACACTGTTGCTTTACAAACTTTGCATGTTATGGTCTCCAAACCAAACCACTTCCATATAACAAAGGCACCTCGCCCCGATTAGCAGCAATTTTTCCGTCTATAGTCTACGCTTCTCCCCTGCCTTAAGCCATGCTAAAATTCTCTCTTTGGCCACCGCTGGACCATGTTGTGGTAGATACGAGAAGCCAGTGCGTCAATACAGTGCGCGGTAGGTTGCAGGAAAAACATGTCATTACCGCTGCTTTTTTTCCACTTAAAATGATCATTTATACCGGTGTAAGTCATTTTCTTATCACTGGAAAAATGTATACTGACATATATAAATTATCAACCAACCCTTGTGCCAATAATAAACTTGCCTAGCTGTAGCCGTAGCTCCTGTCCTTTATTTACACAGATTATTCACATCAGCTAGCATCCTGAAACCCTGAAACTGCTTGTTTTACGAATTCAAAAAATTCAATTTAATTCAAATTCATTTGTATAGTTCCAAATCACAACAGCAGTCATCTCATGGCACTTTACACATAGAGGTCACAGAGAGCCAACTGAAACCCCACATGAACAAGCATTTTGCGATGGAGGCAAGGAAAAACTCCCTCTGGGGAAGAAACCTTGGACAGAACCCAGGCTCTGTGGGGCGGCCGTTTGTCTAGACCGGTTATAAAAGGCATACATGGACGATCAAGCCAGAAGTCTTAGTCTTAGACCAAGGAACAAAGAGAAACAAGATAATTGTCTCTGATACATATCAGCATATTGAGGGCCAGTTCTACCTGTATGCTTTAGCAAAGAGGGGGGTTTTGAGTTAACTTTTAAATAAAGGATTGAGTTCAATTGGGTCGGGGCGATGGTTCCAATACAGAGGAGCCTGGTAACTAAAGGCTCTACCTCCCATTTTACTTCTAAAGATTCTAGGAGTGACAAGTAATTGTAAATTCGATGAGCACAGTGTTCTACTGGGTTGATAGGGTTCTAGGAGCTCTTCAAGATATACTGGTGCCTGATCATGTAGCACTTTGTATGTAAGAAGGAGAATTTTATATTCAATTCTAAATTGTACTGGTAGCCAGTCCAGTGAGGCTTTAATACCAAAAGTGAGTTCTAATCGCTGCATTAGAATTTGGTGGTCAATTGTACCGAATGCTACTGTAAGGTCTAGTAAAACTAATACTGAAATGAGGCCTGCCTGAGGCGTTGAGGAGGTTGTTTGTCATTTTTACAAGAGCTGTTTCCGTATTGCGATTGGATATTGGTCTATAATTAGCGAGGACATTTGGGCCGAGGTTAAGTTTTTTAAGAAGCGCCTTGATTACAGCCACTTTGAAGGATTGTGTTACGTATCCTGTCACTAGTAACACATTGATTATTTTGAGAAGAGCTGTGTTGACTAGCGGAGTAGTATCTTTAAACAAATGAGTGTGGATAGCGTCTAACTCGTAAGTAGACGAGTTTGAGGAGGAGATTATAGAAGCTTGTTCAGAAGGGTTGATGGAGAAAAAACTGTTGAAGTGTGTGTCAGTCATCGCCTTTTCCGCTAAGGTCGCTGTGTTGGAGGGATGTACAAAACCAGTTAATGGGGGTCGGTGGTTTATTTGGTGTCTCATAGTAGCAATTTTATTGTCAAAAAAATAATATGACCTCATCACTGCTAAGAGTGGTAGGATGGGTTGATAGTACTATGACACGTTGTTAACCTAGCCACTGTGCTAAAGTGGAATTTGTAGTTTAATTAAAGATGAGTAGTAAGCTGTTCTGGCATTACACAGGGTCTTTCTATATTTTTTTAGCCTCTCTTTCCAGGCTATTTGATTTTCTTGTGAGTGGGTGAAATGCCGTTTCCTCTCTGTTTGAAGTTAAGCCAAACTTTTTAACCGCTTTTTCTTAGTTGGTGCTCGCCAGCTGGCTTCTTTGTTGGTGTTTGCAGCTATTTCTTTCAGTTGGCAAAGTGGCCATCAAAACTAGGAATCGAAATTAAAACTTTTCAACTTCCCGGGAAAATCAGAATGTTAGTCCCGGTTCCTATCAATGTTCAAGACTCGATGCCCAACCCGAGTTTTAGGTCAACAAAACTGGCAAGAACATCAACTAATGAATCAATAAAAGGTTGAAGAATGAATCTTAATTCTACCTTTAACAAGACAATTTGGACCATTACAATATATGCGTCCAACTTTGTGGGAACAGTTTAGAGAAGAATTCTAGTGCACAAAGCATGGTCCATAAAGACATTCTCAGAGGAGTTTGGTGAGGAAGAAGCCCATCCTGTTCATGACGCCCAATCTGTGACCTCACATAAAGTATAGACAAAAATGGCCACAGACTCAATCCAGTATCTTGTTGAAAGTATTCCTAAAGGAGAGGAAGCTGTTCTTGATGTGAAAATAGTAGACATTTGATCTTAGCAGTCCAGGATCATGCAGCTTCACCACATTGTGTTTCTTTGCATGGTGTTTGTGCATGTGTTTTTCCATGTGCTGTTGCATGTTCCTTGATTTTGACGTGCACCGTCAACTTTGGTAGCCCTCAAATACACATTTTTAAAATCATGAAATGACCTGATAGGCAGTTTCAGGGCACAAGAGAACAAAGCATTGAAGTCATAATTACTTCTCTAAATATGAAAATGTTTGTCATATTGGAAGGTTGAATTCATTACTGGATAATCTTAGGTGGATTTTATGAAGTACGACCAAAGGGTCTTGCTGAAAACAAACCATCCCAACAAGGTAGCTCAGTCCTAACAGGGTTTTGTTGATTCTGCAGAAACCCGTGCCACCAAAGTCCGAGGCCAAGCCCAAGAAGGTCGTTGTCAAGGTAAATAAATACACTAAACAAAAATATAAACACTCCACTTTTTCATGAGTTGCGACTCAAAGGTGTAAAACTTTTTCTATGTACACAGAAAGCCTATTTGTCTTAAATATTGTTTGCAAATCAAAGTCAGCACTCATAATGTATCCACCACAAACGTGTAGCATATACGTTTGCTGATTGACAGCATGATTATTTTATGTTTATGCTTTATGTTGGCTATAATAAAAGGCCACTCCACTTTGTATATTTGTTTAAAAAGACAGGCACAGTGCATATTAATCAACATTTTGATGTAAATATGCAATATCACAATTACAGTATAGCCAGTGGCTGATTTCCATTCCCAAAATTACAGCCCAGCAAATTAGTTTACATATTACTGCAGGCAAACACTTGGTTGAAGCATTGTAATACATGACCCCGTGTTGCAGGGATCTGCACACAAATCCTTGGAATTGAAAATGCTCTGCATCACGTGTGTACAAACCCTACCCTCACCCCAAACTTCCTCCAGTACAGTACATTTTGGAGTGGCCTTTTATTGCAGCCAACCTAAGGCACATAATCATGCTGTCAATCAGCATCTTTATATGCCACAACTGTGAGGTGGAATAATTAAAAATTATGAATGCTAACTAACACAAATTTAGTCAGATTTGTCAATATTTCAGAGAGGTGTGCGTTTTATCCAACCATCCATTATCTTCCGCTTATTTGAATCTGGGTCATGGGGGCAGCAGTCTCAGCCGGGAAGTCAATACTTCTCAGTCTCCGGCCACTTCTTTTAGTTCTATCAAAGGGTTCCAGGCAAGGTGTGAGACATAATCCCTCCAGCGTGTCCTAGGTCTGCCACTAGACCTCCTCCAGGCTCTTTACCCGTTAGGCATCCGGACTAAATGCCCGAGCCACCTCAGCTGCCTTCCTCTAGATGTGATGGAGCAGTGCCTCTACTGTGATCCCCCCCGGTTGACCAAGCTCCTCACCATATCTCTTAGGGTTAATCCAGCCACTTTAGGGAGAAAACTCATCTCAGCTTGCTTGTATTTGCAATCGGTAATGACCCAAACCTCATGACCAGGCCGATTTGTCTGTTGACCTCACGCTTCAATCTTTGTGAACAAGACCACAAGGTACGTGAACTCCTTCACGTGGGGCAAGACCCCAGTCCCAACCCGGAGGGTACAATCCACCCTTTTCCAAGGAAGAACAACGGCCTTAGATTTAGAGGTATTGAGTTTCAACCCAGAAGCTTCACACTCATGTCTTAGGCTGACGAGGCCATCAGGACCACATCATCGCAATAATCCTTGTTGAGAAAAAGAGCATTTAAACATGTCAAAGTAGTCTACAGTACTGCCGGTTTTGGGGATGCACATTTATTGAGGGGGTAGCTACGTTTTACGTTTTATGCATGTCGCGGTCTCCGTTTACACAGAAAATTTTGCATTAGTGTCCACAGTGAATTGTACTCTCTGCTGGGTTTTGCCACTGAATGAAATCCAAACTCTGTGATTGACAAAAGAGTCACTCTCCTGAAAGGTCTACCTAAAGCATGACACAGCAAGAAGTTGCAAGTTGTTATTTTCTGACCAAATTGCAAAATAAAATAATGTATCAGTTGTTCTCTTTCAGTTTATAAAGAAGAAAATATAACATTTTGGTATATTCATGACAGCGGGGTACTGTTTAAATATCAATTGTAACATTTACATAAACAATGCTCCAATTTATTAACTTCTTATTTTTGGATAACTGCACGATTTGCACTTTGTATGAGTAAATAATAAAAATAAAAATAAACATTTTTACATGTGCTTTGTGTGTGTGATAAAAAAGTGCCTCATAATTTTCTTTTATTGTGCATACATATAACATATAAACAGTCAAGGGAAAATCATATTGTGCACTTTACTACAGTTTGTGATGATGATAGGTTTTCTGTGAAGTTCTTTTCACAGCTTACCACCATGCAATGGTGGCATTTCTACAACGTAGCACAGAGCTATTGGAAGGATCACGCTAAAAACTCTTGTGCCAAACTCAAAACTGGGTCCTTCAATGCACTGATAGTACAAGAGTAAGACAGTTACCTGAGGAAACATCATGTAAAACAATAGTTCCCCACTTAAGCAGTGTATTGATCAGAAAAAATAGATCAGTTGTAAACCCAATCATAAAGTGTGTCATGGACACGGTGCAATGTTTCTGATTTTGAATCAGTGTCTCTTTCGTTATTGTCTGAATAATGACAGAAAAAACGGAGAAAGAACCCAGAAATAAATATTGTGTGTCAATGCAGGCTTCAGCTCATTTGCATATGGGCCAGTCTCCTGAGAAGGGTACCAAATCGTGACATAGCAAGCAAAATTTAAGGTTAACGTCTAACCAATCTGCCTAATAGATTAAAGCATCACTTTATTATAAAGTATATTCAATTATAGTTATATTGTGTGTGGACTAGATACGTTTTGTGGGAATTTGGTGAAAGAACATGTTTTGGATTCAGCAAAATGCCTTTGGTGTACAATGAGGCGTTATACCTCATACGCAGCTTAAATCACAGCAGCAGAAACATCAGTTCAACCGTTTTGTAATATTGCTTTCTTTGTGACAAACTTTTGCATGTCATAAAATGGCAATGTGCGATGGCAGGCTGAAATTGACATCAGATGGTGTTTTATACATAACAGACATGAAGAAAATATTTGACACTGTTTCCCCTGTTTATTCATTGTGTTTGCGTTATATTCTCATTTGGTTTTAGATTCAAATCACTGTAGTCTGTGGTTCATGCCCCTTGAAGTGACAGCACACTTTGTAGTGCCCCTTTCAGGAAAATCGCCCAATGATCAATTAATCTGGACTGAGCTTTGAGTGACTTCTTGAGTGCATGTGTTCTGTGTAGAAGGTGGTGGATGAAAAGGGGGTGAAGGCAAAGAAAAGCACCACCAGGGGGAAGAAGGAAGATGGCCCGGCTCAGAATGGAGACGCCAAGACTAATGAGGTATGTGAAAACAGTCTTTGAAAATCCAAAAAGGAGATTGGTGGTGTTTAATGATTATTGTATTGGTTTGTGTTTGAAAACATACATGCGCGTACACACACGTGCACACAGATCTTTGTGGGTCGTCCGTCTGTCAGTGTGTCTTCCACCAGAAGCACAGCGCCCTTCTTGATGTCAGTGCGAGGGCAGAGTGAGACAGTCAGAGTTAAGGGTATGGCCGAGTCTTCCTAACCCACGTTTGTGTGCGTTTGTGCTATACTAACTCATTGCTTTGGCCATACAACCGTTACTATGGTCAATAATTGAGCAGCTATTTGCAGTCTTGTAAGCATTTTTGTAAGCACGCTGACGAGGGTAAAGAGGATGTGGGCCGCACTTCACTTTTTACACGTTCATTGCAACCATTTCATTTTTTGTATTACACTACGGCAGTATTCACTACATTCATTTAAACTGCCACAAATACATCTCATGCCACTTGTTCACTGAAAAATGTCAGAAAATTAACATTTTGTGAGGCTCTAAGTGCAGCTTCAAAATTAAAAAAAAGAAGAAATGGGAGTGAGACAAAAATGTTTAGACTAAGCAAATTAGTGCAAACACCCATTAAAGTGAAATAGGCTAATCAAAAGTTAAAAAAAAAACCTGAAATAGAAATAAAATGTTGAAAAAGGGAGTTAGTAATGAGTAGCTGCGCCATTCTTGCTAACGACCTGAAAAATGGGTTTAGGCATGCTTGATGTCAGTGTTTCCAGGAGGCTAGTGGGAATGTTGCTCCAAGTGGTGAAGATGGCATTAACGGAGGCCATCCACTGTTTGGAACGGATGTCCATTTTTGCAAACTTGCCTTACCATTCATCCCCAAATGTTCTCAATTTGACATAGATGAGGGGGAACACGCATGATGGTCCAAAAGAGTGTGCTTGTTCCCCCGGAAGAAGTCCTTTTGTGAAGTGCAGCTTTGTCCTGTTGAAAAAGCTAGTTATTACCACACAGACGAGGGCCTTCAGTCATGAGTGATGCTCCCTGCAACTTCTCCACATAGCCAGCAGTCATTTGGCACCTCTGCACAACCTGCAGCTCTATTGTTCCATTGAAGGATCATGATGGTGTCCCCTCCACTGTGCCGTGTGGAATACATCTTAGGTGGGATCTCCTTGTCATACCTGTAATGACAAGCCATCAGGACCATCAAGCTTACATTTCAAATTCCCAATGCCCAATTTTTGTGGCCTTTTTTATTCCTAAAAGTTATCTGTGGCTTGACAGATTTCCCTGGCTTCATGTGTCTTGACGGACAGATAGTGGGATCCACGGGCTCATTTTTTTGGGGTCTACCACTTGACTTTTTTGTTCCATGAGCCTCAGGATGTTTGAAGAACTTTGAAATTACTGTCTTACTGCGTCCAACCTCAGCAGCAATGGCGCGCCGCGAGAGGCCTTGCTTATGCATTTTTACAATTCCACCGTGTTCCAAGAGAGAAAGCTTTATTTGCCTTTGCCTTCGAGCGCTTGTGACAGCTTGAATACCTGACACTGAATCAGATTCTAGTCCATATTTGGACTTGATTTGATGATCTGATGAACAAACTTCAATGTTTGTTATCCACTCAAAAAATTGTTTGTCTCAGTCCCATTTCTTCGTTTGCCGTTTGCTGGCAATTTTGCATAGAAAATGTAAAACACAGATGAACAAAACAGCACACAGTAACAGATCACAGAGATCATCACAGAGCTCAGATCAATAGTCTAATACATACACAGCAGAGACAGGACTACACATCTGGACATCCTTCAAGCATTTCTTTTCATTAATTTTGTTCTAAATTGCTAGAGTCTCAAACAGCTGTTGGTAAAAAAAAAATTCACAGCCCAGTTGCTCTAAAGACAACTGGGCTGGAGGGATCAGTGTTGCGGAAACTTAGGCTACGTTCGCACTGCAGGGTTTGATTCCCAATTCAGATGTTTTGTTTAAATTCTTGTATGTGGTTGTTCACATTATCAAACAAATGTGACTTATGTGACACAAAGAGTCTGGAAACTGACGTGCATGCACAGAAGCACGACATCCCTAGCATTTCCGTGTGTTTACTGAAATAAAGACTGCTGCAGTGTGTGCTCTAGTGATGTGTGATACCATTTATTTCATTTCTGATTTGATCCCAGGTAAAATTCAGGCTGATATCCGATTTGATACTACGTGCAAATTCACCTAATGTGTGTCTGGTAAATTTTAAAACATAGTGTACAGTATTTCAAATCATAGAATAAATAATACAAAATATCATAGTCCTTTATTGATTTTTTTTAAACCCCAAAGTACAGTGGAACCCCAGGATACGAATACCTTTATGATTTTTTTTGCTTGGTCTAACGAAAATTTGTTAGCTTTGTTCAAAAGTTTGTTGATCTTGCCAAAACTTGTTTTTTTTTGGAATTTTTGTGTTTTACTCTATTTTATATATTGCGGATATATTGTACATATTGTATTTTAAGGTGCATGCTAAAACGTACGCTCTACAAAAAAAGGCAACGGAAGCAAAAGAGTGAGTTTAGTTGAACTTTATTCTACTTTATAACAATATACTCACTGTATTTTTTAATCACTCTTCTCCCACAAATCCATCTGCTGCATCTGACCTGAATAGCTGGGCAATTTCGCTGTCAAACATGACAGGTTCCCTGTCATCATTGTCGGCCGTCAGTCAGGTGTTCAGCAATGATGCCGGCTTTTGTGAAAGCTCGGACAAGAGTTAAAGCAGATACCTTAGCCCAGGCATCCATAATACATTTACATACGGTGACGTAACGCTCCCGGTGCTTGGAAAAATGTTGTTTTGCAGCATACCGGTAGTATACCTACTGGAGGCATGGCAGAGGTAAGTGTACATACTGTACATAATACGTAATGTTCTCTGATTGGTTTATTGCTGCCAATGTATGTACTGTAATGTATTTCACTTTGATGCGTATCAAAGGTAAGAAACTTTAAAAATTTTAACTCAATATACATTCTAGTTCAGGTTTTATTATTACATTACATTTGTATTACAATACTCTTTATTTATACAGTATTAAATGTGCACAACAGTGTTTTTTTCCATTGTATGAGGGCTCTTCCGGGTCAGTGGAACAAATTAGCCAATTTACATGTTAAATGTTGTTCGGGTTACAAAAAAATTGGGATTACAAAAATAATTTTGGTTCCACTGTATAGTGAGGTAGTGGGGTTATTCACAAAAAGCCAAGCTAATGAAAAAACAGGACAAAATCCAATATACCTGAAGTATCAATTGTATCACTATGTTAATTACAGAATCGACTTTAGAGAATGAAGAGCTGGTATCGACATTACAGTATCGATCCGCACATTACTAGCATTCTCTCCTTAACGCGTTTGTGGGAATTTTATGGATTTTGTGCAACGGGAGTCAATATTTTGTCAACCAAATGATTCCGTGTAGAAGATTAAGAAGAAAGATGGCAAGAAAGTTGGTATGGAAGTTTGTAGACAACTTGTTTGCACATCTGTTCCAAGGTGTGTGTGGGTGGAATACTGAGACATTGTTGAGAGCAGGGGCTGCACGGTGACTGAGTGGGTAGCACATTAGCCTCACAGTCAGGAGGTTCAGGGTTCGACATTTTCAAAACATTTTCAGATGAGAAGAACTTTTGCCTACATCGGTGAGTACTTTTATTCAAGTCTTACACGATAAACCTCGCCTTTCCATGACTGCCTACCTTTAAAGCTCAGTAAACACGGCAATACACGCCTTTCGGTGACGTATATATTGGATATATGCCACCTGAGCATTCATACTGCAGTCGCATTGCATAGATATCCCCTTTATAGCCACATACGAAAGAGACCTGAGTCGCATTTGAAAAAATGGGAATTTTGCTGTTCACACTGACATGAAAATATCAAATGCAGGTCACATGTGAGCAAAGACATTGGAAATGAACTGCAGTGTAAACAAAGCCTTAGCGACTTTGTCTTAGCGAAATTTAGCAAGTAAATATACATGTATATTTAAATAGAAATTTACCAAGTAATAGCAGATGCTCTTTTTCAATAACTCACAACCAGCGATGTCCGATATTGAGTTTTTGCTAACATTTGAAGACCAGACAGCATCAGGAATAAGCTTTGACATGTCTGTGAGCATCACCGTGCAAGTCAAGGAGTCAAACATCTGATAAGTACTTGCGATTGGGCATAGTTATCCATCCATGAGTTTTTGTCGTATTTCTTTTTTTTTTCTGTTGACTCTTTGAGCGACAGTTGCGTTAATTTTCAGTGCGTCCTTTACTGGTTGTTTTGCATTACTTTGCTGCACAAACGCCTAATGTACCTCGGGATGGTATTTCTTGATGTGAGCGACTAAATTTGAAGTGTTAAATTTGAAGGATGAAGTCTTGGTCCCCCCCTTGCTAGATAAGAGCCTTGTAATCATTACAAATTGCACTTTTGTTATCGACAAACTTAATTCAGACCACCGACATTTTGTGTAGCTAGGACTGAGGGGGCTTGTTAACCACGACAGTGTCGTTGTTAATTTGCCTCCAGGTGTGGTTTGATAAGGTCACCAATCACGAGCCAGTAAACTTCCGAGGACCCCCCAATCGATTCCGGTAGTATATTTGGCTTTCATTATCGGAAAATAAACTATAATGATTATTTCCGATATCACAAATTATGCTAATATCGGACAGATAATATCGGCTGACCAATATTATCGGACATCCCTACTCTCAACAAATCTAGTGAACTTTTAGACTTTGACGATTTGGACATGAAAGCATGTATCGCTTTTTTCAACGAGCAGCAAGTGCATCTAAAAGTGCTCACAGGTGGTTCTGTCTTGTTTGTGACATAAAAAAACAAAAAAGCCACAGAAAAAATATTTTTGTGGTTCTAAACATTTGTTTTGCTTGATGTTTTTGTACTCACTTTTTGCTCGGGTGCCAGGGGCAATCATGCAAATCGCGATTACGTTCATCCCCTTACTGCAACCCAAACCCACTACAAACAGATTGCAGTTTGATATTAGCAACCTTGCTAGCCATACTGAAGTAATATTTGCTAAACTAGCTTATTTGGAAATACTGGACTTTGTCTGCAGAAAGATCTAAGGTGAGCTCCTGTACACCAAAACACTGATGTCTTTCCGTTGCAAATAGACCACTAAATGGTCAATCAGATTGCTTTATCACCTGTCACAGCCACTAGGGACATATAGTATTTCCATGCCATCTGCTGTGATTTACGCTACCAGTCAAAGTTTTGGACACATGGGACTGAATGAGTCAGCTTTCTGTGTGGAGTTTGCATGTTCTCCCCATGCGTGTGCGTGGGTTTTCTCCGGGTACTCCAGTTTTCTCTCACATTCCAAAAACATGCATGTTAAGTTAATTGGCGACTCTAAATTGTCCATATTCATGAATGTGAGTGTTAATGGTTGTATGTATGCCCTGCGATTGACTGGCGACCAGTCCAGGATGTACCCAGCCTCCCGCCCAAAGCCAGCTGGGATAGGCTCCAGCATACCCGCGACCCTAATGAGCATAAGCGGTATAGAAAATGGATGGATGGATGGATGGATGGGACTGAATGAGAGCATGTGTCCAAACTTTAGACTGCTTGTATATGTACTGTATAGTATTTGTTGAAAGGCTGTGGGAATTGAGTGTTTTGCAGTGTGTTCAGAGGTATTTTCACTGGTCATGTTTAATTATTGGACTTATTCTGCCTGCAGGCAAGTGAAGCAGCTGAGGAGGTGACTGAAGACAAGGAATGAGGTCGACAGATTCCACTTGTTCCCGCCTTGGGTTCCACGGTGGCTTTTTTTTTTCTTACCGACAATTTTTTGTACCATGCTGATTTTTGTAGACTTGTGATAGGTGGTAGAGATGAACGACCAGCATCCCTACATCCCGTTCATGTCCACACTCCTCTGACTTGATGTTCTCAGTCACGTGGCAACACCTAGCGGCACAGAATCAAAGTGTGTATTTATTTATTTATTTTTATTAGACAGCTGCAAATGCTTTTCATTCTCATCGCTAAAGTAACTTCCCGGGTGTTGTATCTGGGAGGAGACGTCGTTTGATTGCAGAGCTCTGAGGGAAGAGCAAAGATGAAAAACATGTGCAGCATTTTTACAGTTTGTGGTTTTTAGAAAGGCCCTTAGCAACTTTTGTGTGCGCCCCCAAACGTTCAGCTGTCCTGAAACACAGTGACATAGCAATAAGAAGCGGTGCTTGTGTTCATCACTGGGATAGCCATTATGTTAGGAGAGTATTTTCAAATAAAATAAAAAGTTGACGTCTTGTCTTTGACCTGATTTACTTTCATTTTTCTTATGGACTAACCTGTTAAATAGTTTTGTCATCGCCGTGTAAAAAAAATTTTGTTTTAATTTTGTTTCACAGAAGTGGCAGGAAAGAGGGAAGATATGATCATAACCACAGAACAGGGGATTGAAGTTTATTGTTTATATGTAAAATGGCACTGTTCTGGCTGCTCAGTACAATATGGATAACATATCACAATAAATTGTGATGTCTTTTGTGATTGCAGGTAAGGACAACCATGTTTTTTTACGCCATCACAGTGCGTCATTTCTTTTTACACTTGTATGACAGTCAAATATGTTCAAATGTGACTTAAAACATTGCATACCATGTCTGGTCCACCCTTACGCATCGTGTTCAATATCAGAGGTTCCGCTGGACTGTTGTGTCTGTTCCAGAGTGCCTTTTGACAAGAGTCTGGCCTGCACAAAGCTAGCACTTGTGCAGCCGTGTTCGGTGTGTGCGTGTGTGTGTATGAGGTCACCAGGGGTCACGTGGCTGAGACAAATACAACTGCTGTGTCAGGAAGTGAAAGGTCAGCATTCGCCTGTTTGGCCTGTGCAGCGCCTCCACCCTAACTATACTGCTGCTTTGTTGCATGACGTGCTGTCATTCACACTTGCAGCATGTTAGAAAATGACTAAAGATACAGTATGACAAAAATGCATTATTGCGGGTTATAATTTCTAATACTATATAATAAATACAGTGGGAATGACTGGGACCACGGCAGTACAGTTAGACTGCACATTTTGTAGTGGCCTTTTATGGCAGCCAACCTAAGGCACACCTGCCCAATAATCATGCTTCTAATCAGCATCCTCACATGACCAACCTGTGAGTTGGCTGAATTATGAATTATAACAGATCTGAGAGAGCCAGGCCTTTTGAAAGCGAAAACCAAAAGTGTGGTGTTTATATTTTTGTTGAGTGTGAAACCGGTCTTTAAGCAGTCCTTTCCATTCTGCTGGTGACATTTTGTCATCACGAGACCAAGAAAACACCCAGCAAGTCATCCACAGTACCTTCTAACAGGATGCCAGGAAAGTGGCCATTGAGCTATGAGTGTCACAGAGAGACTGGAAGAATCGCAGAAAGGCAGATGGTATGCTCTTCTCAAGTAAAGGTCAAATGAAGTTCACCTGTAAAGGTTATAGTGCTTTTTAGCTTCATCCTGAAATTTCACCTGAAGGCTCCATATCCATAACTTTGTGAGTACAGTATACACTGTATATATATATATAACATATATATGCATATATACTGTATTAGACATTTTACATTGACTTTACAGTAATCTCTCAAGTGCTCAAATAAATGTCTAATTGTTAACTGTAACCCTACATTTGGCCCACCCTATGTACCTGTATGTATGTACTGTAGGTGTGTGTGTGTGTGTGTGTGTGTGTGTATATATATATATATATATATATATATATATATGACACAGAGCAGATCAAAATCTTAAGAATTTATCTTTTGCACATTGTTTGTGCAATAGCGCAGATCAATTTTACCTCTTCTCAAAATAGCTTGCTTTTCTCCCACAGACAGTTTTGTGGTCTTCGTGTTTGTTTAATAGCAAGTACAGTTTTCACAAGTGAAAGCCAAAAACAAGATCTATTTAATGTTTCTGCAATCAATGTAGAAGGCAACACCTGAGCAAGTAGAAACACACATCAGTCACATGTTCCAATACTTTTGCTCACTTGAAAAGTGGGTGGGTTAAAGGTAAAGGTGCTCTGTCCTGAGTTGTTTAAAACGTTTAGGTGTCAATAGCACCACATAAAAGCAGGAATTCTTAACTTTTGTCTCATATTCATCTTTTGATCTGAAACCCAAACATCTTCAGTATACAGTACAACCAAAACAAAGGAATTGACCTTGCTGTTCCAATACTTTTGAAGTGTACTGTATATTGCCGTAGCGGTGAAAACCTGTTACTCTAAGTGGGATTCTGGCGAAAATGAGGCTTTATCATTGATTGTGTGTATTTTTGTACTTCTGATACTGCTCTATGGTGATTGTTAATCTTTCCCCTTCAATTTAGTTATAAATTAATATGCAGACTTAAACCATAGCCATCGTGAGTGGCCAAAAAAGTGAAGCTCAATTTCTACCCATTCAAACAGAATGATACCAACATCAGACTGGAATAAAATATATGTAATAAGATTACCTATATATTTATCTGTTGTCATGTAAAACTATCAAAATGTCACCATACAAAATAAAAAAAATTGACACGGAAGTATTATAACATTAATTAATTATCCATTTAATTTTGTTCAATATTTCAAGTTAATTAAGATAAAAAGGTGTGTTTCTAAGTGTGCACAGTGGGGGGGTACATGGCTTCACATGAAAAGTCTGAAGGGGTACGTGACCGTAAATAGTTTGTCAACCACTGCTGTACTGTATTGTACACCAGAATATTCACCACATTGGTCTCTAATTGAAAGAATGTTGGTGTAAAATATCACCGACTAGCATGCTTTTATACAGATGCAGAAATATCAGACACAGAGACCAAAACTTTGAATAATTGTCAGTAGTCACTGAAAAACTGAAACAATATTTAGTTAAGTGTTTATAGCGCCCTTACTGCAAGTATTTCTTCTTGTATGTGACAATCAAGTATCTGTGTGTTACTGTTCGGCAATTAATTCCTTTGGTCTACATCCAGCAGGCAACACAAAAGTAATAGGTACTGTATGTACAGTAGGGTTTGGTATAAGTATATATAAGTATATACAGGCCCAGTATTGCTGATACCAATATAATGATGATATAATTAATTACCGGGAAGTCTGGATTTCCATACTGAAGCTGCTGCCCCCGCGACCCGGACCCGGATAAGCGGAGGAAAATGGATGGATGGATGGATGGATAATTAATTAAGTCAGTAGTGCAAAATAACCAACTGAAATCCCAAACTACTATTGCCTCTCATTCAATCCTTTACCTTTTTGGCCCAAAAGCTTCCCTGTACAATGGCAGACAAGCATGTGCAAACTTGCAGCAACGTCTGAATCCTTCAAACACGGGAATGAGCCATTAAACAAACACAATGGGAAAATTCAGCGAAATAAAAATGCTGCAATTACAAAATGAAGAGGATGACATGAGTGGGATTGCTATATCTCATTTTTTCAATTAAATTGAGTGAGGTCCGTTCATGCAATTTTTGTTTTCACAGCAAAGGTCCGAACCTTATTTTGCCTTAAAATGCATCAAACAGACTGGCTTATAAGAATATGAAATGTAAAGAAAGCCTGCACATCACTCTACTGTTTCAATGCAACACAATTATCTTGGCACCTACGTTGCGTTTAAAAGAAAACGGCACCAAATTTCACATAAAGAATAAAAGGTTTGACTGCACAAGCAACGAGTGAACACAAGAGGCGTATTTTAAGTTAAACAAACACTAATAAATGTCTTTTTAACAGAAAATCTGCAAAAGTACAACCTGTTAAAGTTATAGATTTGCTTGCTATTGTGCTATTTAATTTTCCAACTGGATTTGGCACCTGCACTCACTGTCAAAACTACCAGTACCTGGTATAAGGACCATGGTATTGTCAAGAGGAAATGCTATACACCCGACCCAACAATGCTGAAGGCCACTATCAACGCAAACTGGGTACTCATAAAACTATGTAACACAATTTTTGTTCCTGGATTCTAAGTGTTATATTTCAATTGCTTATGTCTAAAATATATGAAAAATGACTTCATTAAGCACTAACTTTGCTTTCATGACAACGGCACGAAGAAAACTCGTTTTTTTCGTACAAATAAACAATTTGTTTTTTATTTTCGTCATGATCGGGTAAAAACAAAAATTGCACAAGTAATAGACAAAAATTGTCGGAAACCACTCAACATGGTTTAGAAATGTGTAGATTTTCCAGATTTACGATTGTATTATGAATCACTTTCTCGAAGTAGCCCTCAAATGTAGTCCCCCATCATGTTTTCGTTATACTGTCCTTGGTATTGACGTTTAAAGTCCATTATATCTTAAGGAAAGCGCTCGCCTTGCTCCTCAGAGTAAGCGCCCATGTTCTCCTTGAATTTATCGAGATGTGATTCAAGGATATGGACTTTCAGAGACATTCTGCATCCCATTTTGGCATAAGAGTCTGCACCAACTCCACATAGTTTTCAGCTTTGTGATTACCTAGGAAGCCATGACCAACTGCAATGAAACTGCTCCAAGGCGCTCTCGCCGTCCTTTTTAACAGCTTTGCGAAATCCTCACATTCTATGATCTTCTTGATCTGTGGTCCGACAGAGATAAAAGCCTTGCCCTTAGCCTGGGACAGCTTTGAAAAAAGATCTTGGTGGTATTTAAATGCTGCTAACTCCTTGTCAAGAGCAGTGACAAATTGCTTAATGAAGCCTAACTTGATGTGCAGCGGTGGCATAAGCACTTAATGAGGTTCTATCAGCGGCTCCCACTTCACGTTGCTCTTCCCAACAGAAAACTCGGTCTGTTGTGGCCAGTCCTTTTTGCAATAATGCGCCTTAGTCTCACGGCTGTCCCGGAGACAGAGGAAACAAGGATGTTTTGTGAAACCTCCTTGAAGACCCATGAGGAATGATACCGTTTTGAAGTCACCAATGACCTCCCATCCGTAGTCAGCATACTTTAATGCACTCAGCAACATTTAGACACTGGTCTAGTCCTCTTTGAGATGCACAGAGTGGGCCATTGGGAGAGATGGGTAGTTGTTTCCATTGTTAGGCAACACAGCTTTGAGGCTCTGGGATGAGCTGTCTATGAATGAGGCGCCATTCCATAGCGTGGTGCATAGTGTGATACCTTTAGCATGGAATAGACCGGCAACATCGTTGCAGAAGCACAGCCCATCACGCTGACTGAAGAAATTGGAGAATAATTGATGCCGCTTCCGCTGATCCGTGACTTATACGAACCAAGTTCCACAGTTTGAGCCTGAAATCAGAAGCTCAGCATTCAATTTCGTAAGCCTAAGGTCCCTTATTATATCAGTCACGTCTTTCTGGGTAGGGAAGTACAGCTTACTATCCCCAACTTCATCTGCAGAATCATAGTCCATATCTCCAGTATCTGCCTCGCTGTTTGACTTGCTGTCTCCTGAAGGCGGCACCGGTCATGTTAAGGTTTCTCAAAAGATCTGGAAGTTTATTTAACGTTCTATAGTGTTTAGAAAAATTGTAGAAACATCTGGAAAACTCTAGCAGTTTGGGAATATTCTAGGAGGAAGCTCGGCATTGAAACGGAATCAAGAATTTTCTAAAAAACACGCGATTTTCAAAATGTCACAGAAGCAATGTTTTTCTGGAATAACAGTGCTTTTCTTTCTGTTCTAGACCTAACAGGTTGGGAAAACACACTTTCAACCCAAGAACAGAACAAAAGTGAAAATTTGTTACATAGTGTAATACCTGAGGAGTGCCACAGACTGATCCAGTCCATACCATACTGAACTACTCCGCCAAGGCTGCCATTGGTCACCTATTTTGTTCATGATTTTTATGGACACAACTAGGCGCAGCCAAGGCGTTGGGGGTAGTCCAGTTTGGTGGCCTCAGGAGTTATTCGCGGAGGATGTGGTCCTGATGGCCTCATCAGGCTGAGACCATAGGCGCTTACTGGGAAAGTTTGCAGCCGAGTGTGAAGCTTCTAGGATGAGACTCGGCACCTCCAAATTCGGGGCCATAGTTCTCAGTTGGAAAAGGATGGATTGCACCCTCCGGGTAGGGAGCAAGATCCTGCCCCAGTATTTTGGGGTCTTCTTCTTGAGTGAGGGAAAGTTGGAGCAGAAGGGAGGTCGACAGATGGATCAGTGCAGCATCTACACTGATGGGAGCACTGTACCGGACCGTCATGGTGAAGACAGAGCTGAGCCGGAAGGCGAAGCTCTCAGTTTACCGGTCCATCTATGTATGTTCCCACCCTCACCTGTGGTCATGGGTTTTAGGTCATGCCCGAATGAAATACATTGTGAAAGTAAGCAGCTGAAATAAGTTTCCTCCGTATGGTGGCTGGACTATCCATAAGAAGGTGATGAACTTGGTCATCCGAGAGGAGCTCAGAGTAGAGTTGAGGTGGCTCGGGTATCTAGTAAGGATGCGTTCCGGACGCCTCCCTAGTGAGGTGTTCCGGGCATGGCCAGCCGGTAGAAGGCCCAGGGGCAGACCTAGGACCCACTGGAGGGCTTATGTCTCACAGCTCAGCTGGGAATGCCTTGGCGTCCTCCCAGTGGAACTGGATGAAATGGCTGGGCTTCCCTACTGATACTGCTGCCCCCCGCAACCCGGATAACTGGAAGAAAATGAAGCCGATAATATTGGCCATTCCTAGTGTTTTGTTAGGTAATATCACGTCACATTTCCACACAGTTTCAGTTTCAGAGCATATGAGATAAAGCACTCCGGCAATGGATTCTGGAAGAATGAACATCCAGTCACTTTTAAATGTTGGGTTTTCTTTCTTACTTTTGAGCGAGCCATGATTCCCATCACTCTGCGAATAAACAAACTATTTCATTGGCTCATTTTGAGTGATGTCACTGCGTTTGCTGTCACATAACCCTAATAACTCAAGTAACTATGCCCGCAAACTACCGCTGCGATCAGTCAACAAGCATGATTATGTTATTAAATTTCCCAATCACTTTAATTGATCACAGGTCCGTAAAGGTCTATCACTGGGTCTGTATCCGAACCAAGGTCCGCCATTTGGTGATGGCTGCTCTACATAGTATTGTAAAATATTACAACTAAGTGTTTAATAAAATGTACCTTTCCGCTCCACCTGTTCAAAAGTCACCCAATTTTTCTTCTGCGCATCCCTCTGGTCTGATACGGCTTGGAGTCTGGCTAACTTTTTTTTCTCTGTTGACTGGAGAGGGTGTACAAGGCAAGAGCTCTGCTGAGAATACTATAAACTACGACTATTTTGGTGCTTTTCTGAATACATTTCATGAACACAAGGTCGCAACTAGTTGCTGATGATTCCCTCTACCTTAATTTGGATTGGCGAGAGGTACAGATTCCTTGAAATAAACGAGTTACATGTGCTGAAAGCTGCTAGGAAGCTAAGCTAACCGGCTAATCACTGAAGTTTAAAGCAGTTGCCTAGCAACAATGCCAAACAAAAGAAAAAATAAAAGAAAGCAAGCCTCTATTACAATTGTATACAGTGAGGGAAAAAACTATTAGAACCCTATCTGATTTTGTAAGTTTGCCCACTAACAAAGAAATGATCAGTCTATAATTTCAAGGGTAGGTTTATTTGAACACCGAGACAACAATGATTTAAAAAATCCAGAAAAATGCATTGCAAAAAGAGTTATAAATTAATTTGCATTTCCATGAAGGAAATAAGTATTTGATCCCTTTGAACATGCTTCAGTACTTGGTGGCAAAACCTTTGTTGGCAATCACAGAGGTCAGCCGTTTCTTGTAGTTGGCCACAAGGTTTGCACACATCTCAGGGGGGATTTTGGCCCACTCCTCTTTGCAGATCCTCTCCAAGTCATTAATGTTTTTCGTGGCTGATGTTTGGCAACTCGAACCTTCAGCTCCCTCCAGACTGACTAAGCCACTCCATGACCTTAATATGCTTCTTCTTGAGCCAATCTTTTGTTCCCTTGGCCGTGTGTTTTGGATCATTGTCAAGCTGGAATACCCAACCACGACCCATCTCACCCAACACTTGACGGTACATGGCCCCATCCATCCTCCCTTTGATGCGGTGCAATTGTCCTGTCCCCTTGGCAGAAAAACACCCCCAAAGCATAATGTTTCCACCTCCATATTTGACGGTGGGGACGGTGTTTTTGGAGTCGTAGGCAGCATTCCTCCTCCTCCAAACACGGCGAGTTGAGTTGATGCCAAAGAGCTCAATTTTGGTCTCATCTGACCACAACACTTTCACCCAGTCTTCCTCTGAATCAGTCAGATGTTCAGTGGCAAACTTCAAACGGGCCTGTAGATGGACTTTCTTGAGCAGGGGGACCTTGCGGGCACAGCAGGATTTCAGTCCTTCACGACATAGTGTGTTACCAACTGTTTTTGTGGTGACTATGGTCCCAGCTGCCTTGAGATCATTGACAAGTTCCTCCCGAGTGGTTCTGGGCTGATTCCTCACCGTTCTCATTATCATTGAAACTCCACGAGGTGAGATCTTGCATGGAGCTCCAGACCGAGGGAGATTGGCAGTTAATTTATGTTTCTTCCATTTGCGAATAATTGCACCAACTGTTGTCACCTTCTCACCCAGCTGCTTGGCGATGGTCTTGTAGCCCATTCCAGCCTTGTGTAGGTCCACAATCTTGTCCCTGACATCCTTGGAAAGCTCTTTGGTCTTGGCCATGGTGCAGAGTATGGCATCTGGATTGATTGATTGCTTCTGTGGACAGGTCTCTTTTATACAGGTAACGAGCTGAGAGGGCTGCCAATGTCAGCTCGTTACCTGTATAAGATCCACCTGGGAGCTAGAGATCTTGCTGACGGATAGGGGATCAAATACTTATTTCCTTCATGGAAATGCAAATTAATTTATAACTCTTTTTGAAACGCATTTTTACTGGATTTTTTTGTCATTGTTGTCTCTCAGTGTTCAAATAAACCTACCATTGAAATTATAGACTGATAATATTTTGTTAGTGGGCAAACTTACAAAATCAGCTGTGGTTCAAATAGTTTTTTCCCTCACTGTACATGGGCACATGGACTCAAAATCACAAGCGTCAGTCTTGTTGCCAAATGTGGAGGGGGAAGATGACTACAGCCATGAGTCGAGTACAAGAAGACAAGAAGATCAACAAAATGTGGTGGAGGAGGACAACTACAGCCATGAGTCGAGTACATCAGAAAAACAAGAAGAAGAGGAAAATTCCTGGGTGACCTGTATGCAAGAGTTGAAGAAGTTAAGACAGATGGACATGCAGACGCAGGTGATACGGAAGTTTGTTTGCTGTACATTTATTCATTTTCTATACCGCTTATCCTCACTAGGGTCGGGGGTATTCTGGAGCTGGAGCCTATCCCAGCTGACTTTGGGCGAGAGGCGGGGTACACCCTGGACTGGTCGCCAAGGCACTTATAGACAAACAAACATTTACATTCACATTCATACCTATGGACAATTTAGAGTCGCCAATTAACCTAACATGCATATTTTTGAAAGGAAACCGAAGTATCCGGAGAAAACCCACACACGCACAGGGAGAACATGCAAACTCCACACAGAAGATGCCCAACGGAGATTCGAACCCTGAACTTCCTGACTGTGAGGCCAATGTGCTACCCAGTCATTCACCGTGCGGCCTGTTGCAGTACAACCAGACCTTAAGCATTTGCAGTCACAGATTCAACATCAACAATCTCAGAATGACAGTCTCATCAAAAAGATCCCAGGGGTCCAAGGTGATGTCATAAGCCATTATTGAAAGAAAATGCTGCTCTGAAGAAAGCTAAAAACCATATGGAAGAAAATAGAGCATTATGCAAGGATGTTAGATTTCTGCAGAATGATATCAAGACATTATTGGAAGACAATGCTGCCGTGCGTGCTGTGCTGCCCTCAAGGAGGTTAAAAACCCCAGGGAAGTCATGCATCACGCAACAACATCAATGCTCTACAGGATGACATCAGGACCCTTATTGAAGGATAACGCCACCTGGCGCACCACTCTGGAGGAAGAGAAAGAAGCAAAGGATAACATCACTGAGCAAATGAAAACTATAATGGATGAGATTGATCAGAATTCAAGAATGAATGATGTGATCCTCACAGGGCTCAGAACAGAGGAGAACCAGATGGAATGAATGTTGGAGTTCAAATAGTTTTTTCCTTCGCTGTAAATGAGCATCTGACAAAACGCAACGCTGACATTGCCAAGAAAGCACGAGACCTGAGGAAGCAGGGAAAGATACAGAGTACTTGGGAGCACCAACGGAAAAATATACATCAAGCTCTACATGAAGGGCCAGGAGAAGCAGGAGTGCTGGTTGTCAAAGATACCAACGATCTGGATACATACTAAACATCATATAATCATGACAACAAATTTTTTTAAGGAAAATATGATACACGCATGTATGTGTATGTATGTAATATATATATATATGTATCTATGTTTGTATACATATGAATGTATGTGTGCATGCACGTATATACACAGTATGTATGAATATGTATTAGCAAATCAGGTGAGAAGGGGGTACAATTAAATAAGCTCTGCTTCTTCCTACTCCTTTTCGAACATGTAGAACTGAGGAATGTAACATGAATAATTCTTTGTACAATGTATGCACGGTCAAAACAAATTAAACCAAACCAAACTTCTGTTTTGTTCAGTGAACTTGCAGAATTTCGTCATGCAGTTTCATGTTTTGGATTTTGCTGCGTTTATACCCTAATGAGGATAAGCGGCATAGAAAGTGGATGGATGGATTTGCAGTACTTTCCCGTTGCATTTGTTTTATGGTGTTTTGGTTTTGGATAATTTTTTGCTGTGCTGCACCCTTTGCCCTGTTGGCCACTATAAAATATAAACAGTGTAACAACATAAAGGACACAAAAGAAACCCACAATTTTGTCACAATAAACAGAAGAGAAGTGAAAATAACAATCTCATCTTTCTAGTATCAATACGATCGATATTCGGGTTGAACCGCCCACCCCAACGTACTGTAGAAGCAGACTTAAGTCAACATCTGCAATGTGTGTATTTAATTGACTTTTTTTTTTAATGAAACTGCTTTTAGAACACCTTGGAGGTGATATTCGTGGTAAATGTCACAATGTTGCCCCAATGTGTCGTTTTGTGGAATTCCACTTACTCACATGGCTTCCCTCATTAGGCTGCATTGCCCCTCCACCACAAACAACCCTTCCCCCATTTTACAGCCAGACGGCGTTCGGAAGGGACATGTTCATGGAGGAGAGAGCTCTCCGGGAGCTCGGGTGCGTCTGCAGAGGCACATCACCGTTTAAAAGCAAAAAAAACACCGACATGTTGGATTTTTGGGGAGCAAGAGCTAGCTACGCGGCTATAATATAACACTCGCTCGCGCGGACTCCGGACCCAAGTTTGACATCTAAGAATCTGTAACGTGTTCACATAAACTGTACAAGACGGCGAATGCCGTCTAGCAGTTACACAGCGACCGCTTTCACAAAGTATCTTTGCTTCGAATCGGCTGCCATTACTGTCTTCTCCACCACTGGCGAAACACACTGCTGATATCCTTCCGCATTTCCCCCTTGTGGGAGTGAGGGGTGGAGGTGAACACAAACACCGCCATATGAGTCAAAATGTACCATTAAAAATACCACTAAGACATATACAATCGTATCGCGTATGTGTACTTTGTGTCCAGGGGTTTTCGGTGATGTTTTGTGCGCCAAACCGTGTCATGGGCACTAGACTCGGCGCCGAGCGGAGGAGCACGTCAAGCAGAGCCGGGCCTGTTTTCTATGGTATTGAATGGAGGCAGTCTCTTCCTGGTGGGTAAACAGTGACAGCTACAGGGCAGCCACCGACACCCAGCGGCCCGGCTCCGGCGTTGCCGCCCGCCTCGCCGAACCACTCCAACAAACATGGCTTCAGACAGTTCCCACATCGCGCAGTTGACTTCTGGTGAGTAGTGGAGCTCGGGAGAAATGCGCCAAGGTTGTCGTTCGTGTCCCCCCTTGTCCCTCGCGACGAATCAGTAACCCTGTGCCTCTTCTCTCCGCTGCGACCACACCAGAGCTCTACTTCCTAATCGCCCGCTTTCTGGAGGCAGGGCCGTGCCAAAAAGCAGCCCAGGTTGGTGCTGATCCATTTTGCCATCTTTTGCAACACATCCGAGGCGGCCATGAGGCGTAATGTTGTCCTTTTTCACCCGTTTTCAGACGCTGATAAGGGAGGTGGAAGATCAGGAGGTAAGCAGGCTGTGCGGAGAGATGCTGCATCGTCGCCTTTTCGACTCTCGTTTACATCTTTTGACATTTTAAAACAACACTTGATGCTTTTGTGGTTCTAACACAATATTGTTTTTCTGGTAGCTGCTGCCCAAAAGACTGGACTGGACCGGGCAGGACCACCCAGGAACATATGACAATTTGGTAAGGCAGCTTCTATAGAAGGGAGAAACTTTTACTCAGCAACTTAGAAATTGAATTTCCCGCATTTTTCAGTCAGATGCTTGGAGGAAAAAGAATATTTTTTAACTTGACAACCTAGTCGGGGGTGGTGGTGCACCGGGGAGGGGTCAACAGTGGGTTTCCTGGCCTTTTTTCGGAGTGCAGGTTTTGTCCCACGCGTGTCCTGAAAGGAAAAGTGAAGTAAAAAGTGCGTGGAAATGTTGATACGTCACTGGCGTTGTGGCAGTGAGACAGCATGGATCCGGGGGAGGGACTCCCTGCAACACTCCAGCCTGGAGAGGAGGCGCTGCTGCCCCGCTCCCAACGCAACAACACCCTGCTGCTGGAAAAAGGGAACGTTTTCATCATTTTCTTGCATCTGATTGTAAACATTAATTGGATTAAATCTCAATTCAGAGCCCCCAGGCTGCAGCAAAAATGTCGGAGGCATATTTTCCTTTTGTTTTCTTTTTTTGACCTGAAAGTGGAAGTACATACCGCATGAGGATGAGAGGTAATGTGCATGAAAATACTATATCATCGTGTTAATTAAAGCGCACGAAGGCAAGCTTTACGACGCATAGGGTCGTGGAGAGAATGAACTACTCCTCCTGCTTGTGCACGTTTAGCAGCGCAGGCGGCGTGTGCTTTTTTAACAATAAATCCAATTGAATCCATTATTATAACCATATAGTGACATTTGAATGTTTCACGTGCAAGGCTTGCCACTACAGATAACTCACAGCCACATATGCACATTGTATGTAAAGAGTTATTATAAGATGATGAAAACTGGAATGTTTATGGAATTATTGAGAAAATGTTTTGCCTCTCTGCATGGGCTCTTTCTTCAGGTGAGCCCCATGCCATGCTTGCCTGGCATTCCCTACCTGGCATTCCTTACCTGGCATTCCCTGCCAGGCAAGCATGGCATGGATTGAGTACTGTTTTCTCAATCCAAAAAAATACTGCAAATATTTTATTTGTAAATTGTTTGCACATGTGAAAACATGCTGTCATTGTTATTTTTTTGTCTTTGCTGCTGCGCAAGGTGGTTGCGCATTCTAGGAGGAGGCATGGAGATGGTGAATTAACACTTAATTGGGGCTAATTAATTATGGCAAATTAGTTGCATGCTTGATGAGCACACAGTGAAAAGGGGAACACATGCAACATACTTTATTTAATTTTATTTTGACTAAATGATCAACCACATCAATATATTTCCGTTAAGTGAATTTCGTGTTTTAGAATCATCCGTTTTTGCTGGGTTTACAATTATTAAGCTGTGTATGTGTGAGATGTGATATTGGCATCACTGTGTGGTTATGTATAATGGCTGTGTGCACCTGAGTGAGTGGCGCTGGACTCTGTCGTTGTGTGCTAAAAAACACTGATCACGTCTCCTGTACCAGAAATGATGTTGGAAGTAATTATAGGCAGTCAGTATTTGTGTGTGTGTGTGTGTGTGCGTGTGTTTGTTAGTTACTGAGGCTACACTGATAAGAGAATGGAGAATTTGTGTGTGTGTGTGTGTGTGTGTTCAGGTGTTTAAATCAGCATCACCCACTGCTGCATGTCTAATGTAAACGTGTGCACACAATGCGGCATACTGCTTAGTTTCATTTAAGAAGTAGGTCATGTGAAGCTCAATAGTGTACTGTAATATAATTTAAAAGCACTTTGCTTGCTTGCAAACACACAGTAAAGTTATCTGTTGTTGTGACCATTACATTGTATTTTAGCAACTCAACCTAGTATATTATAATCATTTAGGCCTCTTTGTGCCTATGCTATTATTGCAGTAACTTTACATATATAAACATATGTATATAACTCGATCATTTTGAAGGCCTCAATCTCACTCTGCATTGTTTTCAGCACCTTGGTGTGTTTGTCCCATAGAACAATGGCATGAACATACATTCAAACAGTATATTCAAAAAGGATAAGCTTTTGTTTTGTATTTAGAATTTTTTTTTGTTAAATGGAACGTAAATTTCTTCAAAGCCCGATTTGTATTATGAATTTTTTGTATAATAGGGTTTTCATAAGTTGAGGTTTCATTGTGTTATTTTGTTTATACAGTTAGACGAAACGGGGCAAACGTCACTTCTATTTTAAAGGGTGGAAGTGTGTGTCAGTTGACAACAGTTTAAGACAAACTGGGTGCAAGAAAAACTTCTCACCTTTTCTTCACTCACAACCTGCACATCGTTATTGGGCATTGTAAAACGCTCCTTACATTAAAGTGATAAAACACAACGCCAATTCAGTGAAAATATAGTCATTCCCGCTGAGTCGCACAGACACACCTGTACTAGCATGCTAAACTAAGCTAACTCCGCTAGCTTCCATTCATGTTCTGTCAGAAGAGGGTTCCGCCAACTTTCGCCAATGCTTTTTGCCGTTACAACATGTTTAGTTCGGGAGGGAGGGGGGGGGGGTCGTGTTTTGTAATGAGCTTTTGCCATGATTCAGCCGTCCGCCAGGGAAATTATTACCCACACAAACCTCACGATTACAGCATTCCATTCACATTTTCAATTTCCGCAAGATGAGTGTTTAACAGGAAATTCTGTTTTTTTTTTTACCAATTCCGTTAACTAAGGCCCTCACCATGTGTACTCACGATTACCATGCGTACACACAAAACCTAGAGGTCGAACAGTGAAACTACAAATAGCTATGGCCATGCCTGTCCAGCTATATCATCTTGCTAATTTACCATCAAACAAGGCACAGCCCATCCCCCCCAGAGAAGACGAGCCCATGTCAAAAGCAAAGCCCCTACCCCTAAAGTTTGTCTGTTTATCTATCTGTTGGTGATGCATATGTAGCAGTCTGTGTCAATGATTCGTTGATTTGCGCAGTAGAGCCTTGCAAACGACGCAATTGTCTTAGGGGTACCTGAATAAAAATTAGTGCCTAACACTCTCAATTACAAGCGTGCCTGAATGTGTCATAGAGAGCAGCGCAGAGCACTGCCAAGCACACAGCAGAAGGAAGAAGGCACACTAATTGCTGTCTGTGAGTTGTATGAATAAGTTTAATGATTATGTTGTGCATTAAGATTTATTATATACTGTATTTGTATTCCGGTCCCGCACTCTGAGAATCTGTCAATGTATGTGCAGGAAAGTGGGGAGTCACCCAAAAATGAGGCTATATTGCTGGTTGTATGTATTTTTCTATTTTGGATACTGCATTATCATGGTTAAGGACAGTTGATCCCTATGTCTGACTGATTGGGACTGGAGATAGATGGATACTTTGGTGAACATCTTATCTATTTATCAGTGCTCATGTAAAACTTGTATCAAAATTTAACCATGCAAAATACAAATTCTTAAACCAGAATTACTAACTTACTATAAAATTAAATCAACAATTAATTATGTTCAATATTTCAAGTTAATAAAGATAGTTAATAAAGTCATCTACCATCCTTATGTCAAACATGACCTCACTTCTTTCTCTTTTCTGTGCGTTCTAAAGATATTTTAAAAAAAAGATAAAAAGAGACAATTCGTTACTGGGCTTAATGGGACACACATATGCCACCTACAAAGACTTTTATTAAGACACCTCTAAAAACCTCCAACAAGGTTTTATGCTTGTACATGTTGTGACCGTTTAGTAACAACACTAATAATAACAATGTCGCTGTGGCTTTGTTAATATGCATGTCACATTAAATGTGACATGCCGCATTGTTGGTGCTTTTTGGAGTGTTTTTCAGAAGGCTTTATAGGCGGAATTAGTCTTTCCCCGTGCATTTTTTTTTATCTGTTTATATCCTTAGAACCCATAGAAAATAGACATATGTGTTAATGTCAGACATAAAGGTTGTGGATGATCTGCAAAATTCCAAATTAAAAGTGTACTTTTCCTTTTAAGTGTGCAGGGGTATGGGTACATCAGTGGTCCCCAACCACCAGTCTGCGGACTACTTGATACCGAACTGCATCAGAAATAATTAACTCTTTCTGTTATATTATATTATATATAATTATATATATATATATACACATATATTATATATATATTATTTGAGCCTGAACAAAAAATGACTGAATTCTCTTAGTAACGTCTTGGTCACTTGAAGGAGATAAATGTAACCCGTCCCCATAAACTAGCAAAATGAGTCGTAAACAGACATCTTTGTAACGTTTATTTGCAAAAGAGAAAAGGCTCAATGAAGAGACAGGAGAAAAGCCTACAACTTCCAAAAAGAGAACGCTTTTAACAGGCAATACCAGGAGTTACTTGAAATATGGATTTATTGCATAGGTGATACCCACATACCAAGACCGCTCTGCATAATATGTGGAGAACGGGCCTCTAACGAGGCAATGAAGCCTTCAAAACTGCTTTGGTACTAGGACACTAAGCACCCCGGATTAAAAGAAAAGCCCCTGGAGTATTTTGAAAGAAAAAAACAGGACAGAAGAAATGACTGTTGGCCACTATGTCAGTAAATGGAAATGCCTTATTTATTGTTATTTAGAAACGATTTTTTTCACTGTTTTGCACATCAAGGTAAACCGTTTTCTAACAAAATCAATTTACTGTAATAGGACTAAAAATTGGACTATGCGTTACTTACTATTTTATTAGTATTAAAATATGCCCTGCGATTGACTGGCGACCAGTCCGTGGTGTACCTCGCCTACTGCCCAAAGTCAGCTGGGATAGGCTCCAGCATACCCACGACCCTAATGAGGATAGGCGCTATAGAAAAGGGATGGATGGGTTATTAAAATAGATCTTCAAAGCATTAAAAATAATACAACCAAAGTGTTGCTGAATTTATCCACATAGCAAGATCAAGACAGGCACAACCATAGCTATTTGTAGTTTCACTTTTCTATCACTAGGTTTTGTGTGTACGCATGGTAAGAGTTAATGGAGAGAGTGCAGAAATATAGGCATTTTACTAAGTACAATATGGAATTTACTTTGCATGCAAATGTTTCTACATGCTCTACGCACACATCTCTGCAGATTTACAAGGTGCAGAAGAGGCACAAATGCTGATAATTCTTTTCCTAAGTACAAGGTGATGTATCTGTGGCAAATATAATAATAATCAGAGATGGGAGACTCAAGTCACATGACTTGACTCGAGTCGCAATTTTTAGAACTTGCTTGACAAATGTTCCAAAAAGACTCGACTTGACTTTGACTTGATGTTCTTGACTTGAGACTTAACTCGGACTTGAGCTAATTGACTTGAAATGACTTGTTTCTGGTTTAACGCTTTGATGTATTCTTGAACTATCCAAAATATACCTGTATGACTGTGTTTTAATAAGTCAGCATTTGGCAGCTTTATTTTACGCATGCGCTCACTTCGGCGCAATCTGGCAGAACACAACATGGATAACCCGTAAAGGAGACACAGAAAGATTTTGTGAATGTTTGTTTATATACTTCGTTTCCAAACAGTGCTCGTAACATGGACGTGAAACTCAAACATAACAGAAAAATCATTGTTTTTATTCATCCTCTTCCTGTTGAAGAGCCTGAGTTACCGCTGAAGTTGTGTTGTTCTCCTCACGTATCAGTCCAGCCTTTCAAAATCAGTTGGAGGGGAAAAAAAGTCATAATTTAACCTTTGACCCAGGTCAAGGGTCACACAAGCCCCCTGTTTTTATAGCTGTCTCAGTAAATGCCTGTTAAATAAAGAATTAAAATCAAGATTTTGAGAATTAGGTCGTAAATTGACAACAATAAAATTATATATTTACGAGAAAAGATTGTCTTATTACGAGAGAACAAACATAACTTACGGGAATAAGAGTCGTAACTTTATTTTATAGGCATTGTCTGAGACCGCTATGAACCGGAGAGCCGTGTGTGGAGGGGCGGGGTATTAGCGTAGCGGTGAGATGTTGCTAACCTGGTTGTGTCCAACTGCTCTGTATTGTTGTCCGGTTATTCACCCTATGCCACCGACGTAAAACGAGTTACAGGTGGTGCATTTCCCTAGCTTTAGGAGGGATGGGAAATTTTAGGTAAAATGTTCAGATTTTTTCCTTTTGATCCTTGGAAAAGAATTGTTAAAGTGAGTTTGGGTTGAAAATATAAGAAAATTAAGTATTGGTAAGGTGTTTTCAAATTTTAAAATTGGCTAGACTTTTGGCAAAAATATCCAACCCATTAATTAACAGGCTGGGAAGTTCAGGAGTTCCGTTGGTAGGATTCTGAAAAATAATAAGTGCTGTGGTTAAAATATTTTGGGGAATGGCCTTCAAAATGTTTTGGAACAGTTTTTTTTTTTCTTACATGTAAATTATATTTTATATTGACATCCGAGGCCCTGGTTCTCAGCCGGAAACGGGTGGACTGTACCCTCCGGGTTGGGAGTGAGATCTTGTCTCAGGTGGAGGAGTTCAAGTATTTCGGTGTCTTGTTCACGAGTGAGGGACGGTTGGAGCGTGAGGTCGACAGACGGGATCGCTGCAGTGTCAACAGTAATGCGGTCACTGTACTGGACCGTCGTGGTGAAGAAAGAGCTGAGCCGGAAGGCAAAGCTCTCTGTTTACAGATCGATCTACTTTTCCACCCTCACCTATGGTCATGAGTTATGGGTCATGACCAAAAGAACAAGATTGCTAATACAAGCGGCGGAAATGAGTTTCCTCCGTAGGGTGGCTGGACTTACCCTAAGAGATAGGGTGAGGAGCTCAGAGTAGAGACGCTACTCCTTCACATCGAGAGGAGCCAGTTGAGGTATACCACTGTATATGTATGTATACATCTGTATGTATGTATACATATATATATATACACTGTGTGTGTGTGTGTATATGCAGTACATATACAGTGGTATAAAAAACAATTTGCGCACTTCCTTAATTTTTATTCTTTTGCATGTTTTTGTCACACAAAATGTTTCTGAGCATCAAACACATATTAATATTAGTCAAAGATAACACAACTAAACACAAAATGCAGTTTTTAAATGAATGTTTTTATTATTTAGGGAGAAACAAATCCCAACCCACATAGCCCTGTGTGAAAAAGTAATTGCCCCTGCACCTAATAACTGGTTGGGCCGCCCTTAGCAGCAATAACTGCAATCAAACGTTTGCGATAACTTGCAACAAGTCTTGTACAGCGCTCTGGAGGAATTTTGGCCCACTCATCTTTGCAGAATTGTTGTAATTCAGCTTTATTAGAGGATTTTCTAGCATGAAACGCCTTCTTAAGATCATGCCACAGCATCTCAAAGGGATTCAGGTCAGGACTTTGACTAGGCCACTCCAAAGTCATCATTTTGTTTTTCTTCAGCCATTCAGAGGTGGATTTGCTGGTGTGTTTTGGGTCATTGTCCTGCTGCAGCACCCAAGATCGCTTTAGCTTGAGTTGACAAACAGATGGGCGGACATTCTCCTTCAGGATTTTTTGGTAGACAGTAGAATTCATGCTACCATCTATCACAGCAAGCCTTCCAGGTTCTGAAGCAGCAAAACAACCCCAGACCATCACACTACCACCACCATATTTTACCGTTGGTATGATGTTCTTTTTATGAAATGCTGTTACTTTTACCACATTTGTTATTTTTTAACAAGGGGGGCAATCACTTTTTCACACAGAGCCGTGTAGATTTGGAGTTTTTCCCCTCCCTTAATAACGTAAACCTTAATTTAAAAACTGCATATTGTGTTCAATTATGTTATCTTTGACTAAAATTACCTATTGTTTATGAGCAGAAACATTTAAGTGTGACAAACATGCAAAAGTAGTATAAATAGTTTTTCACACCACTGTATATGACTTAAATAAGTCAGATTTTTTAGCAGTGTATATATGCACACACAAACTGTATATACCGTATGTGTGTCTATTTAGGTGAAGCTGTACCGGCACATCAGTCCCGACCACTTGCTGCAGGTGTGCTCCAGAGTATGTCCTCTACTAGAGCGGGATGTCCCGGCCAGTGTTCCGGGACTCACCAGCCTGCTTGGAGCAGGCAGGCAGAATCTCCTCCGCACCAACAAGAGTGAGAGGATGCAGACATTGCTGAGTTTACAAATTCTTGTTGGGAATCATTTGATCAAACTCCCGTTGTTGTTGCTCAGGTTGCAAGCATGTGGTATGGAAGGGTTCAGCCCTGGCTGCACTTCACTGTGGACGACCACCAGAGCCTCCCATCATCTACGGGAGCCCACCTAACATCGGTAAAGGACATCTTTGAGTTTGCGAATTCAAAAACAGAAACATTTATTGATCGTCCCGTTTTTTTATGACTCGATTAGGCATGGGCCGATTAGCAGTATCAAGGTATACCACGGTATGAGAAAGTCACTGTTTTAATACTACTAAAACTTCGTGTCATAGCGTTTCTACAATGCTTTTTTAAAATTTAGAAATAATTCACTTGTTTTTTCCATCCATCCATCCATTTTCTATACCGCTTATCCTTATTACGGTTGCGGGTATGCTGGAGCTTATCACAGCTGACTTTGGGCGGGAGCCGGGGTACATATAGACAAAGAAATACGACCATTCACACTCGCATTCATACCTATGGACAATTTAGAGTCACCAATTAACCTAGCAAACGTGTTTTTGGAATGTGGGAGGAAATCGGAGTACCTGGAGAAAACCCAAGCACGCACGGAGAGAACATGCAAACTCCACACAGAGATGCACACAGAGAACGGAGATTTGAACCCAGAACATCCTGACTGTGAGGCCAACATGCTACCCATTCATCCACCGTGGGGCCCACTTATTTTTTCTTTATTTTAAATACACGTGTTCCACTTTCATTGTGTTATATTATTATTGTTATGTTAGTTGCGCGTAGTCAGATCCTAAATACATAACCTTCTATCCCGCTGCATTAAATAATTTTTTGGTTTGCTTGTCATTTCTTGCTTGCTTAGGGTCTTTACTGCGATCCAGAATACATTTTGGGTTGAACTTGTCCTCCTCTTAGCTTTGATCACCATTTATTCGTTACTCTTAAATGAAAAAAATCTTAAAATGCAATTATTTTTTATGGTCATTCTAACACATCGATTAATTCCAGCTCCAATAACACTACCCATTTCTTTAATTACCACTGTTCCCCCGTGACAAAGGATAATGATAAGTTAATAGGTCAACAAGGCAAGCACTGCCTACGTCGCCGAGCTGGAGCACCGGTGAAAATCTATAAAAGCATCAAGGCAATGTCGCTAAGGAAGATGTAGTGACCCTGCAGATATGTAATCCAGATTTAGCTATTCATTTTTACAAGGACTGGATTTATTTTCCATTCTTCCAGTTTGAGTCAGTTGAATTAGATTAAATTCAAGGACAATTGAATATTACATATTGTTTTTGTTATGCGCGTGTGAGAAAGAAGCATATGTTAAGTTATTACTTTCAACATTACATTTAACCACAGTATACATTTTATAGAGAATAATTATAGTTTCACATGCAATGTAAAATGATTGTAAATGAGGAATGAATGGAACGTAGATTTTCTGTAAATCCTGGCCATCTTGAATTAAATATTGTTTCTCACCTTCTATATCAAATTGACACTTGGACCTTTCTTTGGCGTCAAAGTGGGTTAATTTAGCAGTCATACATAAAAAAAAATGCATGGACAGTGATTCAGCAACTTGTAGGGTGCTTGTTTTGGGCACTCAATTTTGTGGAACTACCGAACAGCACAGGCTAGTTTATTACGTACAATTTTGGACAAAACTTTTTGACGAAACCTGGGGCGTGCCAAAACTAAGGTTATTTTACTGCGTACTGCTCTTGAAATAACACTTTGAATTGTAATCTGCAAGACTCTAAATACTGTAATTCTCTACTTCCATCCATCCATTTTCAAGGCGCATGTCCTTACTAGGGTTGCGGGGGACTTTGGGCGCGTGGAAGGGTTCATACTGGACTGGTCGCCAACCAATATAATTCTCTACTTTTTTTACGTACTGTAAATATGTATACTATACTATACTGTACTTCTTCTCTTTTGCATGCATTTTCTTTTACTTTGTAACAGCGTGATGCTAGACCGGAGTCAAATTCCTAGTGTAACATACATAGCAAATAAAGACGTTTCTGATTACTTCTTATTGGGCTCATTTTTAATTTTGAGATCCAAACAAGTCAAAGGTCCACTGTCACCTGCTTTTGGTTATGTCAGACATCAAGGTGTCCCGTGTAATGACATTGTTATTCTTTGCTGCCCAGTTGAGACGACTCACAGCCGTCGACTGAACGGCTCGTACCGCCAGCAGCAGTTGGTGCCGACTGCCATCTACCAGCACATGAAGATGCACAAAAGGATCCTGGGACACCTGTCCTCCGTTTACTGCGTCACTTTTGATAGGACTGGACGGCGCATATTCACTGTAAGATGAGCACCTTAATTATTGTTGAATGATGTCACGTGTGATTGGGCTGTTGTTCAAGAAGAGAAAAAAAGGAAGAGAGTGTGTGTTTTTTAAAATTATTTTCCAAGATGTAATATTCACTGAGGGTGAGATCAGTCAACACATTTGAGTCGGTCTGGCTAAGCAATTGATCGTGGCCAATGATTTGTGTGTTATATCGTTTGGGGTGGCTCGGGGGTTCAGGGAAAGTTATAGCAGCTGCATGGACTTCTGGAGGCAGAACCTGATGTTGGTGTCTGTCCAAAATATTGGGTACCAAAATATACGGTACCACTTTTAGATGTTCTTTCTTTGTGGTTCCATGGTCAAAAGTAGCGAAGCGTGTCAAAATAACAAATTTGTACCACTTTTTGCCAACCTTCGGTATGTCTCCTTTTGCTTTTATGCTCTCATTTGTCAAAAGTAGTGGAGGCTCCCAATATAACAAATGTCATCCTGCCGTTTTGGTTTCTTTATCAAAGCTGGGAGAGGAAGAAAATAACACCTATGCACAGCTACTTATGATGTTCTCATGTCAAAAATGATGGAGGGTACAGTGGGGCAATAAAGTATTTAGTCAGCCACTAATTGTGCAAGTTCCCCCACTTAAAAAAATGAGAGGCCTGTAATTTTCATCATAGGTAAACATCAACTTTGAGAGAGAGAATGACAATAAAGGGTAAAGGAAAGAATTAATGGGGCCATATATTGTGAGATTTTGAGCAAAAACCTCCTATCAGCAAGGGCATTGAAGATGAAATGTGGCTGGGTCTCTCAGCGTGACAATGATCCCAAGCACACTGTCTGGGCAACGAAGGAGTGGCTTCATAAGAAGCATTTCAAGGTCCTGGACTGGCCTAGCCAGTCTCCAGATCTCAACCTCATAGAAAATCTCTGGAAAGAGTTAAAAATCCGTGTTTCCCAGAGACAACTCCCCTCCCAGCGACAACTCCAAAACACCACTGATCTAAAGGATATCTGCATGGAGGAATGGGCCACACTACCAGCAACAGTGTGTAAAAACCTTGTGTAGACTTGCAGAAAACTTTCAACCTGTCATTGCCAACAAAAGTTATATAACAAAGTATTGAGATGAACTTTTGTTATTGACTAAATAGTTATTTTCCACCATAATTGGCAAATAAATTCTTTAACAAATCAGACAATGTGATTTTCTGGATTAGTTGAAGCGTACCTATGATAAAACTTACTGGCCTCTATCATCTTTTTAAGTAAGGTGGCTTACTAAATACTAAATACTTTTTTGCCCCAATGTAACATATAATACCATTTTTTGGCACCCTGCCATTTATGTGGATTCACTATCAAAAGTTGTCAAATATTCCATACATTGTTATATTTCGACACCATACTGTTTTTGTAGTTTAATTGTGAATGGTGGTGAAAGCTACCAGAATTCAAAATTAAAGTAAGATTAATTTTTGTTTTAAATAGCATTAATCAAATTCATTCTCGAGCTTTACTGTTTCAGCATGGTAGTTTCTGCATGTGCTGGAGTTGTTTGGGGTTAAAAAACAATGGTCAATCACACCCTGAAGTGGACATTGATTGGCTAGCATTGTGTTTGGGCTTGGTTAACGTAAGTTGATTGGCTCCCATTATCCCAAGAAACAAAGTGAAAGTCAACACGAGACTTGTGGCGTATTTGGTCACATATAAGCAAGTGCGAGCGAGGCAGACAGGAGTTTCCGATGCATGCTTAAATAAAGCGCATTGAAACATTTTTATATTTTAAATTGTTTTCAAACTCATTGTGGTCAATTTGTGTGTAAATAATACACTATTTATGTATCTATATAGCATATATATCCATACACATAAAATATATTAAAATTGTTTTCAAGTTAAAAAAAAAAAAAAGCAAGTTGTGCCAGCTTCTATTTTGTAGTGGCGCACCACCACGACCAATTACATGTAGCAGATACTCTGATATGAACGTAGATTACAAGATTACAAAAAATTATATATTTGATCTAGTGGAGTTTTTCTGCTTCCTTTTTTTTTAGGGTTCTGATGACTGCCTGGTGAAGATTTGGGGGACAGATGATGGCCGTCTGCTAGCGACGCTTCGTGGCCATGCTGCCGAGATCTCTGACATGGCGGTGAGCTACGAGAACACGATGATTGCTGCCGGCTCCTGCGACAAGACCATCAGGGTGTGGTGCTTGCAAACATGCGCCCCTTTGGCTGTCCTGGAGGGCCACGCGGCGTCCATCACCTCGCTGCAGGTAAGGCCTGCCTGGCTGAGTACACTGAAATCCAAACCACTGATGATTTATTTTAGGAAAATATATGTATCTTCAACTACATGTGTTTGCAGTTTTCTCCTCTGTGTAGCGGCTCCAAGCGCTACCTGTCCTCCACGGGCGCTGATGGTACCATCTGTTTCTGGCAGTGGGACGCACGCACACTCAAGTTTGGGTGAGACACACCAAGTGCATGCTTTTTTGGCACTTAGTTTATTGGTCCTGTGCTTTTACAAATGTATGTGATATTGTAGCAAATGACAGGATTGGTTCTTTCCCTTCACATTTGCAGTCAAAGGCCCAGTAAGTTTACAGAGCGTTCCAGACCTGGCGTCCAGATGATGTGCTCGTCCTTCAGCGCAGGTAATTCTGACTCAAGCCCACATGGCCTAAAATCCTAAAGTAGAAGGAACGGTGCTAACCCTGCATGCCCATGTGTGTCCTGTCATGTGTAGGTGGGATGTTCCTGGCCACGGGAAGCACGGATCACATTATCAGGGTGTACTACTTTGGTTCTGGACAACCTGAAAAGATTTCAGAGCTGGAGTCCCATACTGTGAGTCATCATCCAACATGCAATTTGAATCTCAACTAACATAGCTGGAGTTACCATGGAGTTCAACCATTCAGTCTATCTAGAGAATTGCTTGTTGGTGTAGTACCTCCTCCGCACTGCAGGGGGCAACAGCGAGGCGTACACATCACAGTGAAGCAGGAGTAGAGGATGACAACTCGCATTTAAACAAATATGGCGCTAATGAGAGAGTGGACACTGAAAACGAGTTATACTTTTAAGAGCAACTGGAGTACAAAATATGCATTTACCCAAAATGCAGTGGGGAAGACTGTTTTTACTTTAGTCCTTGGACGTGTGTGACAATATTAAATATATTAAATATTACAGTAGCTGTTAGAAAAGAGCTGCCTTGCACGAGTGACATTTTGGGACAAATGTTAATGTAGACCTCCAATGCCATAGTGACCTTCAGCAAGTTTAATTTAAAAAAATGTGTTGAGGTCATGCTAATGATCACAATCTAATTCCTATTACTTAAAAAAATAAGTAGCCATATTTTATATATTTATTTTTGACCTAAAATAATATTTATTTTTTTAAGTAAAAAAAAATTCAAAGTATATATATATATATATATAAAAAACATTGAAGTTGTTATATCATATTTGATCAAAGCCGTCTGACTCCTGTTGACTGTATTGTGTATTTCTATGAACTAGGACAAAGTTGACAGCATCCAGTTTTCACACTGCAGCGACCGGTAAGTTTGTGTGGCTGAGTTACTCTTATTTTTGAGCTCACACTGCAGTTTCTTATTATGGCGCCGCTGGGTGTTGTAACCACTAACTGACTTAATACTGTCAGCAGAAGTGCCACCTTCACATGAATATGTGCACATTCTTACACACGCACGCAAACACACACACAGAAATATGGGATTTAATATGTATACCAAACTGTCCTGTTGTATTGTATGTACATTTGCTGCAAGGTTGAAGTATTTTAGGTTTTGTTTACCTGTTGCGTTAGCAATGTGGCTTTTATGGGTTTTATTTTAGCTTCGTAAGTGGCAGCAGGGATGGCACAGCGCGGATCTGGCAGCTGCAGCCACAGGGTTGGAGGAGCATTCTGCTGGACATGCAGACCAAATTACCAGGGTATGTCAGTCAACATCTGCATTTTCTTCTATGCAGTAAGTGCTGAGGTTTGTTTGTGTGTGTGTTGAAGACTCATAAATTATTAAGATGGAGGAGAAAGAAGGAAGTTTTTGAGTCACTGCTCTTGTAGAATTACAGCAGGCGGCACAAACATTCTACCAGTGGCAGCTTTCTGCAGCACAATGATTTACTAGCATTTATGATTTTATTTCCCTCAGGAAGTACAACCCACCTCCGTTGGAGGACAAGGTAACCAAGTTGAAGGTCACCATGGTGGCGTGGGATCGCCACGACGGTGCTGTGATAACAGCAGCCAACAATCTGACACTGAAGGTGTGGAATTCCAACAGTGGAAACCTTGTCCATGTCTTGATGGTATGTTTAAGCACAACATCATGTTCATGTAAACTGTCTGTCTGTCCTACTTTAAACTGTATACGGTTCATGGGTGCTATTGATAGCGGTTACTTTTTGAGACACTCAGCGAATTGTGAAAAATGGCAAATAATTGACACACTTATTAAAATTCCTATTTTTTACACTCTAAACCCTATAATATTTGTCACACATTTATAATGAAATTGTAGATGAAAATTGAGGCATAGTCTTCAGCCTGGTTGTCAGCTTACCACTACAGCTGTGTTTCCATTTCCTGTGTCACCGCCTCCATCCCCCACAGCTTGCAGTAGAACATGACTAGTAGTCCGAGGTGACGCGGCCGTCAATCCAAGCAGTGCCTCCATAATCCACACTGCGTGCCTTTCGTGATTCCAATAACAACTTACCATCCTTTATTTACTTCTGTTCACCTCGCAAGTTTTGAGGCTGGATTGTGAGAAAGTTGACTGAGGCAAACTGGTGCTGCCGCAGCCACAAAGAGCACCTACATCTTTATGTTGTTACGTACATGTCTTCTGTATTATTATGCTGTAAATGTTACGCTTTATTAGAATCTTATAAAGTATGGCATACTTATTCAGAGATAAAAAGCACAAATGGGCAGGTTTTCCCACAAAAATTTAAACGTGCATACCCACAGGGGCCAAATTGTAACAGGGAAAGTTAAAATGCTCCATTGACAGGCGGACATGAGAATGTTTTGCTCGCCTTTACTTAAGTCTTCATCTAGTTTTTTTCATCTCGACAGGGTCACGAGGATGAGGTGTTTGTCCTGGAGCCACACCCCTTTGATCCCAGGATCCTTTTCTCAGCTGGGCATGACGGGAATTGTATTGTGTGGGACCTGGCCAGAGGAGTCAAGATCCGCTCCTACTTCAACATGGTGAGTTGGCTGACTCAAAATATGTCATATTAGCGTCAAGTTCCCAGGGAGGCATCTAGCAGTCATCCTAACCAGATGCCCAAGCCACCTCATCTGGCTCCTCTTATTGTGGAGGAGCAGCAGTTCTATTCCCAGTCTCTCTCACCCTATCTCTAAAGGAGAGCCCAGCCACCCTGAAAAAAACTCATTTCAGTCGTTTGTACCCGCGATCTTGTCCTTTCGGTCACAACCCAAAGCTCATGACCATAGGTGAGGGTAGGAACGTAGATCAACCGGTAAATTGAGAGCTTTGCCTTTCAGCTCATTTCGCTCTACACCACAACGGGCCGCTGCAGAGTCCGCATCACTGCAGAAGCTGCACCACTCCGTCTGTCCATCTTGCGTTCCATCCTTTCCTCACTCGTGAACAAGACCCAGAGGTACTTAAACTCCTCCACTTGAGGCAGGACCTCATCCCCGACCCGGAGATGGTACTCCACCCTTTTCCGGGCGAGGACCATGGACTCAGACTTGGAGGTACTAATTCTCATACCAGCCGCTTCACACTCAGCTGCGATCCGACCCAGCGAAAGTTGAAGGTCACGGCTTGATGAAGCCAACAGGACCACATCATCCGCAAAAAGCAGAGAGCCAATCCTGCGCCCACCAAACCGGAACCCCTTGGCGCCTTGGCTGCGCCTAGAAATTCTGTCCTTAAAAGTAATTAACAAAATCGGTGACAAAGGGTAGCCCTGGCGGAGTCCAACCGTCACTTATTGCCAGCAATACGGACCAAACTCTGACACTGGTCATACAGGGAATGAACCGCCTGAATCAGGTGGTCCGATACCCCATTATCCCGGAGCACTTCCCACACTACTCCCCGAGGGACACGGTCAAATGCCTTCTCCAAGTCCACAAAACACATGTAGACTAGTTGGGCAAGTTTCATGCACCTTCAAGGACGCTGCAAAGAGTATAGAGCTGGTCCACAGTTCCACAACCAGAACAGAAACCACACTGCTCCTCCTGAATCCAAGATTTGACTATCCGGTGAACCCTCCTCTGCAGGACCCTTGAATTGACCTTACCGGGAAGGCTGAGGAGTGTGATCCCACGATAGTTGGAACACACCCTCTGGTCCTCTTTCTGAAAAAGCGGGACCACCACCCCGGTCTGCCAATCCAAGTGCACTGCCCCCGATGTACACGCAATGCTGCAGAGTCGTGTCAACCAAGAGACGCCTACAGCATCCAGGGCCTTAAGGAACTCTGGGCGGGTTTCATCCACCCCCGGGGCCCTGCCACCGAGGAGCCTTTTGACCACCTTGGTGACCTCAGCCCCAGAGATAGAAGTCCCCAGATACTGCCTGCTGACTGGAAGACGTGTCGGTGGGATTGAGGAGGTCTTCAAAGTATTCCTTCCACTGGTTCACAACAGCTCGAGTTGAGGTCAGCAGTACACCATCCTCACCATACACGATGTTGACTGTCTTCCATCTGGAAGTCATTTTCCATGGCCTCTCCGAACTCCTCCCATGTTCGAGTTTTTGCATCAGTGACCGCCAGAGCCGCAGACCGCTCGGCCTGCCGATACCTGTCAGCTTCTCTCGGAGTACCATTGGCCAAAAAGGCCCGATAGAATTCCTTCCTCAGCTTGACGGCATCCCTCACCACTGGTGTCCACCAACGGGTTATGGGATTACCGCAACGACAGGCACCCACCACCTTACAGCCCCAGCTCCGATTGGCCGCCTCGACAATGGAGCCACGAAACATTGCCCACTTAGACTCAATGTCTGCTGCCTTACTTAGAAAATGGTCAAAGCTCTCCCGGAGGTGAGAGTTGAAATTCCGTCTGACAGGGCACTCCCACAATGTGTTTGGGTCTGCCATGTCTGACCGGCATCCTCCCCCGCCATCGGAACAAACTCACCACCAGGTGGTGATCGATCGACAGCTCCGCCCCCCTCTTCACCCGAGTTTGCAAAACATGTGGCTGCAAGTCCGATGACACGACCACAAAGTCAATCATCGAACTGTGGCCCAGGGTGTCCTGATGCCAAGGTTACATGTGGACACCCTTATGCTTGAACATGGAGTTCGTTATGGACAGTCCGTGACGAGCACAGAAGTCCTGTAACAAAACACCACTCGGGTTCAGTTCAGGGGGGGCCGTTTCTCCCAATCACGCCTCTCCATGTCAGCAGGGTACCGTGGTGAAGTTAGTTTCACGTTGGACGCTGGATATTGGGCTACGTAGTTACAGCGGCAGATTCCCCTCGCTGTGCCTGGACTCGTCTGTCATGTTACTGGGAGCTCGCATGGGAAATGCCGCTCTAACGGCTCATTGTTACTAAAGACTGTCAATAAATTACTATTGCTTTCAAGAGATATCTATAACCATGTTAAATGATTAGTCCCTAAAATACCCTAAAAGTATTGTAATGGCGTCTGAATTATTTGACTTCAGGATGGTTGAAATTCAGTTGGCCTCTTATTTGCATGTCAACAAAGAGCACATAGTCTTTTTTTTTTGTCTGTTTGTTTTAGCACTCAGTCTTTCGAGCAGACATTCCACTTCTGAGTTGTTGTTTTTTTTATTCTACGCGCTTGATTCCAAACGTTTGCTCTAACTAGCATGCTGAACACCACTGCCCTCTATAGCCCACACACTACAGTAAACAGCAGCCTGGAACAACACAAAATACCCGTCTCTACAATATATTGTACACCCATTTTTTTCTGTTTTATCTTTTATTGGATGAAATTTTATTTTCATTAGGAACCTGACTCACAGAGGTTTGTTACAAAAGCCAAACAATATTGTTGGTCATGCTGTGAAATAAAAAATAAAAAAAGTAAATTCAGCAATACATGCATTATTTTTAATGCTTTGAAGAGCTATTTTAATAACCAAATTCAATTCCACAAATTCATGTTTGTAACAAAAGTTTATTATTGAAATAAAGCATCTGGATTAGATCAGACTATAAAAAGATCCAATCAATTGGAAGCCAGAAAATGTGGCTAGGGACATCCAAAGGTGACATCCAACTTCTTGTTCTGATAGATCGAGGGTCAAGGGCACGGGGCGTTGTTTGACTGCAAGTGTAGTCCAGACGGCCAACACTTTGCCGCCACTGACTCCCACGGTCACCTGCTCATCTTTGGCTTTGGCTCCAGTAGCAAGTACGACAAGGTGAGGCAGGCACGCACACACTGATGATGATGATAATGCAAGTCGCCTATGTCCCGCTAAACTAAATTAACGTCCCGTACCTTTTTTCCTGCCTCAAGATCGCCGACCAGATGTTTTTCCACACCGACTACCGGCCACTGATCCGCGACGCTAACAACTACGTACTGGATGAGCAGACTCAGCAGGCACCCCACCTTATGCCCCCTCCCTTCTTGGTGGACGTGGACGGGAACCCCCACCCACCCAGATATCAGCGGCTGGTGCCTGGCAGGGAGGGCTGCAGGGACGAGCAGCTCATACCACAAATGGGTATCACCTCCTCAGGTACGGACCCAAACAGCTCTTAGTCACCACATTAAGAAAGAAAACACACATTTCAAAAATAGGTTGCAGGTTTAGTATATTTATTGTGTCTGCGGCACATTGTAAGAAAGAAATGCAGCAAAAATGGGAACAATTGAGCAGAAGGCATAATGTAACTACAAAAAGCTGAAATTAACATCTACTTATAACACAAACCCTTCTCTTTAAATATGTATTACATCTTTGGCATTTTAAAGATATAAGTGTATAAAAGCACCACATAATCAAAATTTCTTCAAGTTTGTGATGTTTGCATATTGCGTAAAATTATTTCTATTGAAAATATTTGAAGGATGCCCAGTGGGCTACATTGTGGTTGTTAATTACTATATACCTCTAGTTAGACAGATGGGCAATGTGTACCTAATGATGTGACCTGTCAAACTGATCATAATTGTGCACATTATCGGTCTGTTAACAAGATGCTTTTGCAGGATCTATAACAAGCCTTCCAGTTACTACTTACTAACTGCATACAGTATAAATATAAGTATAAAAAGTAAGACACTGTGGCAGCCACTTTCCCATTAGACTACCCCCGGGCAGCTATGGATAGAGATGGAGATTGCCACCACCAGTGTGTAGACAGAGGAGTGAATGTATAATGCGTTCACTTCATTGTGAAGTGCTTAGAGTGCCATGAAACACGCTACAAAAATATAGTCCATTATTATTATTTTGTTATTATTAACCATGTTACTGCGTTCCTACCAACCTGCATGCAGAATATCAGACAAGTAAGGTGAATGGAGTAAGTCGTAGTAATTAATGCGGGGTCTGGTGAACCTCTTGACTAAAGCTTGCGTTAAGGAAGTTCTTCTCAAGTAGTGGGGCGGGCCCCCCTGTGGGAGGCGGTGAACTGTCATGTGAACCGTGAGAGGCAGGGAGTGCTTTCAGTGTTAATGCAGACCTGTCAACTTTTGAATATGCATGTACTGTATGTTTCACAGCTCTCCTTGTTTTTGCTTTTTCCTGATTTCAGTTTCGAGTTCAGTCTGTACAGTACAGATAAATACATATATATTATCAGTTTATTAATAGTGTTTCAAATCAAGGGGGTGCAAAAACATTTCTGTCCCTCGGAGGTGGGGGCTTGAAAGAAAATAAGCGAGAACCACTGCGTTAAGGTCAGGTCGTTTGTCTATAAAAAAGCACAAAGCCATACGTTAACTGGATGTTTGAGTTGGCCACCATATTTGCAGTATAAAGTATACATGTTTTTGCTGCTTCTATGTTGGCGTAAGATCCACGTAATTTTATTGTTGTACTTACCTGACTGCAGGGAAGATGTCCGGTGTCAAAAATGGGGGACTCTGCACACTGTGAATCCGCAGGTGTTTAATCCTGTCAGCGGTGCACCCACCTTTGCATAATATCATGGCTTTGCAAATGTTGCATGTTTGTTTTTGTGCAGCATTTCAGCCAAACTGTGCAGCACTGTCAAACACTATCCATGGTTGAAGTGGATGAACAGACACACTTCCTGACGCTACTTTTTCAGCGTTCGCCGACACTTTGTCAGTGTTATGCGGCTATTTTTGCCGCTCAGCGGGCTTTTTAATCAGGATCGAATTTTAAAAAAAAAGAATGATTCAGGGAGAATCATAATGTTAGTCTCTGTTCCCATTGATGCTCGATGCCCAACCCTAAATATGGTGAATTGATTGTCTAAACTTACTCTTTGTTCCTACTCTTCTTGTTAGGTCTGAACCAAGTGGTCAGCGAGCAGGCGGTGGACGGTCCCAGTCCTCTGGACACCATGATCCAAAGACTGCAGCAGGAACAGGACCAAAGACTGGGCTCCAATGACATGCCTGCTGCTACTGCTGCTTCCGTGACTACAAGCACCCGAATCAGCAGAGGTATAAGTCTCTCACATGCTGGTTGTTACTTGTAGAGAGGCCATCATTTTTTTCTGATGTGCTGTGTAAATTAGGTAGCTCTTACGCGTGTCTGAAGGGTAGGCCTGTCACGATTGCAATTGGAATGTCAAGCACTTTAAAATATAAATAATTAAACATAATAAACTAGAAAAACACTTATTTGCAGCCTGTAAAATATTAATCCTACATATTATTTCGATCAGGCTTTGATATTTTGTAGAGCCTGTATTGTCCTGTATTTTTTTCCCAAATGCTTTGACCATTTTTTGTTGAGTTATATGCACAAATGCATAAAATGATCCTATTTCGCAATGTTAAAGAATCCTTAAAAAATTACTGGATCCAGAGGGTGATACGGATCACCCCAAAAATTTTATCAGGTTTTTCATATCCCATTTCTGGCAGTTCCTGGAAATTTCATCCAAAACCAATTCGTACTTTTCAAGTTATTTTGACTACAAACAGACACCGCTGGCAAAATCCACTTTGGTGAGGGTAATTAAACAGACAAAAAAAACAGTTAAATGAAATGGACTCTGCGTCTTTTAGTAACAATTGCACTTACACTGTGAATAAAAATATCAAAATTACCAACAACCAACAAAGACGTCTATGTTAAAAAACACTCCAATAAAAAGCGCACACAACAATAAATACATCCATTTTCCTCCGCTTATCCGGGTCCGGGTCGCGGGGGCAGCAGCTTCAGTAGGGAAGTCCAGACTTCCCAGGCCCCAGCGACCTCTTCCAGCTCCATCGGGAGGACACCAAGGCATTCCCAGGCCAGCTGTGAGACATAGTCCCTCCAGCGTGTCCTAGGTCTTCCCGGGGGCCTTCTCCCAACTGGGCATGCCCAAAACACCTCACCAGGGAGGCGCCCGGTAGGCATCCGGACTAGATGCCCGAGCCACCTCAACTGGCTTCTTTCGATGTGAAGGAGCAGCGGCTCTACTCTGAGCTCCTCCCGGATGGTCGAGCTCCTCACCCTATCTCTTAGGGTGAGTCCAGCCAGCCTACGAAGGAAACTCATTTCCGCCCCTTGTATCCGCGATCTCTTTCTTTCGGTCATGATCCATAACTCATGACCATAGGTGAGGGTGGGAACATAGATCGATCGGTAAACAGAGAGCTTTGCCTTCCGGCTCAGGTCTCTCTTCACCACGACAGTCCGGTACAGCGCCCGCATTACTGCAGATGCTGCACCGATCCGTCTGTCGATCTCACGCTCCAACCTTCCCTCACTCGTGAACAAGAACCCGAGATACTTGAACTCCTCCACCTGAGGCAAGACCTCACTCCCAACCCGGAGGGTACAGTCCACCCGTTTCCGACTGAGAACCATGGCCTCGGATTTGGAGGTGCTGAGTCTCATCCCAGAAGCTTCACACTCAGCTGCAAACCGCTCCAGTAAACGCTGAAGGTCACAGCCTGATGAGGCCATAAGGACCACATCGTCTGCAAATAGCAGAGACGAGATCCTAAGGTCACCAAGCTGGACTCCCTCAACACCTTGACTGCGCCTAGAAATTCTGTCCATGAAGATTATGAACAGAATCGGTGACAAAGGGCAGCCTTGGCGGAGGCCAACGTTCACCGGAAACAAGCTCGACTTACTGCTGGCAATGCGAACCAGGCTCCTGCTTCGATTGTACAAGGACCGAATGGCACGTAGAAGCGGACCATCAATCCCGTACTCCCGGAGCACCCCCCACAGGACACCACGAGGGACACGGTCGAATGCCTTTTCCAGGTCCACAAAGCACATGTAGACTGGTTGGGCAAACTCCCACATACCCTCGAGTACCCTTGCAAGGGTGTAGAGCTGGTCCAGTGTTCCGCGACCGGGACGAAAACCACATTGCAGCTCCTCTAACCGAGGTTCGACTAACGGTCGTACCCTTCTCTCCAGCACCCTGGAGTAGACTTTCCCAGGAAGGCTGAGGAGTGTGATCCCCCTATAGTTGGAACACACCCTCCGGTCACCCTTTTTAAAAATGGGGACCACCACCCCGGTCTGCCAGTCCAGAGGTACTGTTCCTGACTTCCATGCAATGTTGTAGAGGCGTGTCAACCAACACAGTCCTCCAACATCCAGAGCCTTGAGAAATTCTGAGCGGAACTCGTCTACCCCCGGAGCCTTGCCACTGGGGAGTGATTTGACTACCCCAATTACCTCAGCCACGGTGATAGAACTGTCCACGTACGTATCCTCAGACTCTGCTTCCTCTATGGAAGGCATGTCAGTGGGATTGAGAATCAATGAGTGTTTGGTGCCAATTGCTCTACATTTTAGTCTCCATAACCCCTTTGAGGAAAAAACTAATTGCACATTGATACTTCATTTGCATACCAGGACAAAAAGTACTCCAGAATCACTTTCAAAATTGTACTTTTTTGCAGGATCTAACAGGACGTATGGACAAGCAGGAGAAAGCAGAAGCTGCAA